>CM075441.1:5557298-6157298 GCA_037832385.1 Rhizophora apiculata | reverse complement strand
CAAAAATTATTGGCAAACATGCAAATATGCTTTTATATTTTTCTCTAAAAATTCTACAAAATTAAGAGCTCAATTATAGCATAGAAATAGTGGTATGAATGTAAAATTTGAATTTCATGAATAATTAGAATAGTATCATGTACTCTTTTGATCTTTATTGTTAAGTTCTCAAGTTAATTAAAATAAAATAAGCTATCAATAAGTATTTAAGCTAAGAATTTGATAAAAACTTATGAAATTAAGAAGGTAATCAAAATGTAAAAATATTTGATAAATCTAATTGTAATTGAAAATCAAAAATACATAAAAAAAAAAAGAAGAGAAACAAAATAAATACTAAATACTAAAATAAAATTATTATGAATAAATAAGTAAATAAATAAATACATATATATCATATACCAAAGCACAATATGTATTTTATATTGACCTTAAAAGAAAATTTTTTGAATTAGATAATCACTAAGATTGAAAATTTTATATTAGACAGAAAAAGAATAAAAATATAAACTAATTATACTTAATTTTATAGTATAAAGTAGATAACTTGATATATATTAAAATTTCAAATTTATTAAAAAATAAAAGTTAAATCAAATACACATCATATAAGTAATTTTGACTAAAAAAATTTGGTAAAAAGACTTTTTTTTTCTAATTTTAGAAATATTAATATATATATATATATATATAAACTGATATAAATTTATAATTTGTATCTATTATATGTAATTTTTAAATTTCAATTATATAAGGGAAAATGTTTCATTTTAATTATGCAATATTAAAATCTAAGTTGCTTTTGTCGTTATATCTAATAAGTACTGAGAAGCTTTATAAATAAATTTAAGAGATTTTTTAGTGGGGTTAAGGAAATAATCGTTAAAAATTAGGAGACCAAACACCGAAAGTAAAATGTGTTTCCTTCCAAAATCGAAACTCACCACCAATCTCTTTATTTTGATTATCAAAATTTTTGGTTTGTGCCCAATATAATATGTATTGTCTACAATTAGTAGGTTACTTTTTATTTCCAAGTACTCTTCTCCTTAAATTTCAAGGTGGTTATTATCAAAATCTGAATCGGCTACCGTCCCTATCATGTAAAGAAGCTTTAAGCAAAGATTGAATGCTCAAGAACCTAGGGTAAAGCTTCGGCACATTACCAAAATCAATTTATCAAAAAGGGCCAAAACAAGGAGGTTTCATACGTATGTGCATTTGGCTACCAATGCTATGGTAAAAAATGTACATGAAAACCAAATAAACTGGACAGAATCCCTTTATTTGGAGACAGTAAACAAGGGTTGGTCCATCTAGAATGACTTTTCTGTTTAATCATCAGCTAAAAACCATTGAAATTTACCGGTACATGCCTGTGTGAACAAATTATAACTTTTAAGGATTTCTGTTTTTTTTTTTTTAACTTAAAAAAAAAAGGAAAAGAAATGTTGAGAAGCAGTTGCTAAGAACATAATATCATAAGTTTTCTTCTCTGTTTTTGATTTAAAAAACCTATAGAATTCAATTTTAAAACAAATTGTAAAATTAGAATAACAAAGCCCAGACAAGAAAATCAAGAACCTAATGAGAATATTACAGTCTAGAAAGATGAGCAAGCCTCATGTCATTGGTGACAACTGTTTCAATTTTGCCTGTAGCACCCCTCCAGCTTCATCTGCTACATTTTTCTTTTTAGATGCAAGCTGCAATCAAAGTTTTGCACTGGTGTTACTATACAAACGTCGAGACATGATGCAGCTTAGTAAACTCGTTGACCGAAATTTACAGTACCCTATTTCAGGGAAGAAACCTAAAGAATGTGAATAAAAATGCATCATAGTCCCTTCATCTAAGATCCAAATACATGACAGTATTTCTTCCATCGAGAAGCTAATAAGTGACTTAATATGCAAGCACAGACATTTGTGAGGCAAAATAAACAGCCTTGAAGCAATATTATAATGCAACTCAAGGCAATAAGTCACAGAAATGGCTTATATACCATAGAAGACCATGAAATGCTTTTCATGTTTAGTTTTGTTCATTGGGATCAAATCTTCAGATCACATATCACTAGCAATGAAATAGAAAAACACAAAAAGAAACAATCAAAACAATATACTATGAATTAGCCCAACTACTGAGCCAAATTAACTGGAATTTCCAGCCAATCAGATCAACAACTGAGCCAAATTACAAGGATTTTCCAGCCAGTCAAAAGCCAGGGGAGAATTAAGTCAAGGTTTTCCTGCTGTCATGCCCATATAAAAAGTTGATATTGATCATTTGTTAGTTCTGAACAGAGAATTAAACAAGATGAAAGTCATTTTCTTGCTTTCATACAGCTGGAGTACATTGAAAATTGAAGTGTTATCAAAAATTCAATCTCATTTATTCTGAAGAACTACAGCTTTCATTTTTCTACACCACATAAATCTAAAAGCAGCAGTAATACATAAACAAATGTATGGTAGATTGTATAGAAAATACCTCAATCAGTTGATCAAAATTCGATTTCAGCAAGTTGATCTTGCGCTCACAATAATCTTTTCCTTCAACCATTGTTTTCTAGCATCAACCCAAAACCAACAAAATTATAGTCAAGACACCAAAAATGAGCAAAACACATAGCATGTTACAAGCACGGCATCTCACTGCATGTTATTCTCTTGGCTCTTTCTCTGCATTTCCATCTACCACTGCGTCTCTTCTGGCTTGAAAGCTTCTCTCACTAGAATTTCTCTCTTAAAATGACAGCCACAACTGCATGACTTACATCAACCTCTCCTCATCATTCCCCCTTCTTCTCTTGCATTATCACCGCAATTAAATAGTATGACATCATTTCTCACCCGCCAACAAACTTGAGCCCCTTAAGACTGCCCACTCCTCTCAATCCCTCTCTACTTATCTCCTCTGGACAGGTTCATTATTTGTGAATGACATGAACCTCCTCCTCCTCCTTCCTCTAAGAATCCAAGAGGATAACACTTGGTCCAAGGCTCACATATCACTCTCAAAGTCCCTCTACAAGTTTAGATGCTATGCTTTGCACATATCTATACACACACACACACACACAAAGAAAATAACAACAAATTGGAAGTTGGAAGGAAAGAGCTATAGTATGAAAGAGACAGATACCTCAACAAAGTAGCCCGTGCCGATATCAACAAGAACTTTGTCAGCATCTTCGAGCGTTCCGGGCACATAAAGCGACGCCGTAAGCGGCACCAGCATTTTCTGACCTAAAAATTACAAAAATTAGTCATCACATCAATCTAAAGACTGAAATTTATAGTTATATTTACACAAATAATAAGAATAGACACGTGTGTGTGTGTGAGAGAGAGATAGAGATACCTTGGGCGCGGAGGGAGAGATCGTGGAGGGCGATGGAGGCGATCTCGAGGCGAGCGGTGGCAGTGCGAATGTTGTTGAGACTGTCTTGCAACAGATTGACTTCGAGATCCGCCTGCTCTTTTAGGGCTTTCAGTTGCTCTACGCCCATCTTCTCCATCTCCGCCACTATGCTACCCGCCGGCTTCCCTGCCCCTGCTCCTTTCGACGACGCCATCCTTTTTCCCTTCCCCTTTCTGTTTTGGTTTGTAAGAGTGCTCAGGATTTTAAACATGGAGTTTCCATCGGCAGAGGTCATAACTAGACACAAAATGATATGAATTTAAGTACCAAAAAAAAACAAAACAAAACAAAAAGGTAATTACAAATATTTAAATTTAATGTAATCTTACTGTTTTTTCAATTGTTAGAAACTAATCCATTTTAATAGGTTTCATTGTTTTGTTTAGATAAAATTAAAGAGATAAACAAAAATTTAAGAAAAAAAAAAAAAAAGAGTAACATAAATCATATGTATTCTGCCTTCTCTCATTTGCTATTTTAATGGATGTTAAATACAAATAAATATAACTTAAGATGACAAATAAATCTTTACTTAATGGCTTAATTTAAATAATTCATGCATCATATTGTGTAGACTCAAACCTAATACAAAATAAATTAAAAAGGTGATATTTGTGTTAACTTAAATATGACAAACGAAATATCAATAAATACTTTAATCAACAATAATCATCAAGTTTGTTTTGAAAATATTTGTTAAAAAAAATATTCTAAAAAACAGAACAAGAAGGGGCCATTCAACGGTAAGCGTGTACTACTCTGGGCTCCTCCCCCAAGCCTTATGGACTGGGCCTGGGAGAGGCCAGGCAGCCCAAAATAGAGCAAAGTATAACCTACGGCCTGGGGACTCTTGAACTCGCTAATGCTTTTCCACGATTTTCTCTCCTTCTTTTTCGTGGTTCTTTTGGCCAGCAACTCACAATTAAATCATATTCCGAACGCAAAGGATTTGGATTTCCACCGTCAAAAAGCAGTCAAATATCCATGCACTCGTCGTTTCTGCCCCATCAATTACTGGATGATGAACTCGCCATAATTAAAAGGATCCAAGAATCCGACATGATCAAGTTCACTCCTTCAAGCTCCCCAAAGCTACGTTACCTTGCCCTTAATTGAAACCAAGTAATCTCATCGTCTTCCACTTAAAATGCGGCTGGAAATTCGCTTCTTAACGTAAAGACATCAGAATTATCAGCAAATTTTCAGTTGCTGCATTGTTGGTCTGCTAATATTACAAGCACAAACAGGGGATATCCTACTTCCCTTGCAGGAATTTTTCTTCCTTTTTCTTAAAAGATTGCTTTAAGGAGAACGCGGGAGAGATATCTGGGTTGAGACACTGAATAAGACACTCCCCCGTTTAACGAATGTCAAAGGACTTCGCAGTACACACAGACGTAAAGGCCGTATGAATAGAAGATGCCGTCTAAGCTAAGCAACCCTCCGGACTTTCAAATGCAAATGTACAAACGAGACTCATAATGTTATGCAGATCACCTGTAAAATAGGGTAAGATGCGAGTTAAAGTCTTAACCCGGAAGCTTAACAAGAGAATATTTCCTTCTTACAACATGTTGCGCGCATCATACAATAAAGGACAACAAACTGAATCCGTTTCGCCAGAAAGTAAAATTCGGCAATTTTCTGCTGTTCTAATATGGGTAGAAGATGTTTAGGCCCTTGCAGTTTTACAACGCTCCTAACAGGAGATCTTTGCAGAGCCTCCAATTTCAAGAGATGCGCATCAAAGAAAGTGAGAGAAGCAATAAAACCGAGTAATCAGTATTTTGCATGAGGTATTAACAAAGAGTAAAAGTATTCCATGAATTACTGCACGCGTAATCCAAGTGCACTGAGCATCCATCAGGCTACTGAACCACAAAACCAAGTTCTTTATTACAAATGAAATTTATTAATAGCAGGTAGTCTTCATATCTACATTAAGCAAAAGTCAGCAATGAATTGAATTCAGAAAACTAATGGGTTTCTTATTCACACAACAGGCACCCAGAAAAAAGACATTCCACTTACATGCATGGCACAAACATTATTAATGCAAGAAATGACTGACTATACTGACAGAAGTTTCAAAACAGAGGTCATATCGAGAGGCACCAGGGCTTTTCTTGCAGATCATTGTCTTTGAGACCGTCAAATCAACAAACACCCTGAAAGCAGATGAGAGCAAGAAGAAATCTGCAACTGTGGCAAACCACAAGTTAAGCATCAAAGAACCCTCAAAATAGCCAGCTTGCAATAACTCAAGTTGCAGATAATGAGCTAAGTCTCTCAAGCATCATGATGGCAAAGAAAGATCCAACATATTTGTGGAGAACCAGAGTCCCAAATTTTACACTGCATCAACCAATTAGGCATTAAACCAAGTAGAATTGCACATGGAAAACTCCACTTTACAGAGGATTGATAACTGCAAACTTAAGCACCAAATTGTTTGAGACAAGCCAATGCTTCAAAGCCTATTTGGCGAGCATTTTGCAGCACCACACAGAAGAAACCAAATTATTGCAAAGCCAATGGTTCGAACTCACCAAAGAAGTAAAGAACTCACCAAATTATTGCTTCAAACAAACAACTTCACAAGTCAGCCAACTTGATAGGTTCTTTGCAAGGACAAGCACAATGGGATGACAGAATGAGGCAAAAGCTTTCCAGATTTTTTCTTAAAGCATTGCAATGTCGGGCCACGAATATTGAATCAACAAAACATAGTTCTTCACCCCTCCTCCCCTCAAACAAAAGCCTCCCAACAATCTAAGAAATCAGAACCCCTAGGAAAACATTCAACTAATTTCAAACAAGCTAGCAGAAAACAACTCCTGATTTGAATTCATTCATTCCATTACTTGAATTCCCAAATTTCCACAAACACTAATTAACCCTAACCCTAAAGGGGGACTAAAATTCTTCGCATCCATCCTCACACACAAACGAGAAAAGCAACCATTTTGACACAACACATTCAAATAAATTATATGATATATACCATATGACAACACCACAGCCATCATTTCACTTCTATTCCCCAAATTCAACGCGTATCCTCGTCTCTCCGACCCGAACTGCCCGGCCCACCCGACAAAGAAGCCAACAAGTTCAAATTTCCCGGAAAGTAATGTCCCAACCTAGCTGCCGACGCCTCTCCTATAGCAGCGGCAGCCGCAGCATGCTGCTGCTGCTGCTGAACAAAAAGCGAGGACTGATGAGGAGAAGGCTGCATAACCATCTCCGGCGGAGGAGCAGCAAAACTCCAGAAATCGGGCCTGGCCGACACAGCCCAGAATCCACCAGCAGCCCCAGAACCAGCCCCTGCAGAGGGAGCCACCAACGAACCCACGGTGGGCCCCACGACAACCCCACCGTCATCCTTACTTCCATCCCCTCCCGCACCGTCATCCTCCGTCCTCACTCGCTTCCCGAGAATAAAAGGCGTGGGTCCCAACAAAGGCTTGCGCTCCAGGGCGGAAGAATTACCGGAAGTGGAAAGTGCAGAAGAAATGGAGTTGGAGTTGCCCCGTACAGGCATGGAGACATTAGAGTAGGCGGCGGGCGTCGTCCCGGTGCCGGTGGCAGCGATAATGGAAGGCTCGGCCTGACGGAGGAGCCACTCAATGGTCTGACCATCGGACTTGTGGCCGAGCTCCCGGGTCAACTGGAAGACACGTGCGGCGCATATGATGGGCATGCGGATTCTCCGTCCGCGGCCGTCAACCTTGCTGTGGCGGTCTTTCGACGGGGGCTTCTTGACTGCAAGAGCTCCGTTGGCTCCGGGCGTCTGCTGTCTCTGCAGGTTGATTACGTCGCCGTTACTGCCTCCGCCATCTGAATTTGACATGTTGCGCTCTTTCTTTCTTTCCTTCTTTCTTTTCCCTCCCTCCCTCCCTCCCTCCCTCCCTCTCTCTCTCTCTCTCTCTCTCTCTCTCTCTATGTATGTATATTGACAATTAAATCAATAAAAGAAAGAGAAAATAAAAATAGTGTTAGAGAAATTACTCAATGACTCAACGAGAACACTAGAGAACGAATTGCGGAAATGTTGATGTTGTTGTTGTTGTTGTTGTTGTGCTTGTTTTCAGTGATGTGTTTGGGTGTTTTTCTTTTTCTTTTTTTTAGGTAAGGGTATGTTTGAGGGGGGGGGGGGGGGACCGGGAGGGAGGGTGGGGAGTGATGAATTTTTCGGTTTGGGTTTAGGGAAAGAGGAAGAGGGGAGGATAGAAGGAGGGAACAAGGAACTAATCATTGAGCGGCAGGAGCTGGTGGAGACCAAGGAGGAGGGCACATGGGTTATGGGCCCCACACCCTCCCTCCCCTCCCCCACCCCACCCCCTGCTCTCACAGCTCACTCTCTCTCACTCGCTTCCCCCCTCCTTCCCTTCTTTTTCTCACATCTGCGCCTCTTTCTCACGCGCTAGCCTCCCAATACTTACCGCGGAGTCAGTCACGGAGCAATTTTATTTATTTATTTTATTAAAGAAAGCGCGGGGCCCGTTCATTATTTTTTTGTCGTACTCCTTTTTTTTATTATTTTTATTTTTCTTTTCTTTTTTTTGGCGAAAAGGGATTATTATTGAAGGTTCGGTTGTTCCTCCTTCCAGCTTTGCATGGTGTGCATTATCCATTCATGTCTGGCCACGTCCGTATCGATCCAGAAACTTGGAGCGAAATTTTCAGTGGGGCCTCCCCTGTTTGGTGGGACATCGTTGTTGTCGTACTAGTACACTATAGTTACTATTTATTTATTTATTTATTTATTATCTTCTTTCCAATAAATTATTATACCTTTTAAATGAAGATATTGAGCAAGTCACTTTCTTTTATATTTTTTTTACAACTAAAATATTTTATAAATATATTAATCATAAAATTTATTTATTAACAATTTAATTTAATCTTTCTCATAAAAGGAATTACCTCTTAAAAATTGTTGAATTCCCTCACACCCAATCCCAATAAACAAATTACTTTCATCTTTAGTTCATGTTTTGGCCCACTGAAAATGGTTTTGTCGGTTACTTCATCAACGACCAAATATAATTTGGGTCATGTTAATCAATGGCATACTATTAATAGAAATTTCATGTGTGATTCGTATAACTTAAATTTTAAAGCAGCCAGTCATCCACTTTTTAGTCGAAGAGAAGGCGGGAGTTCAAGCGCTAACCTCCTCATTTCCCACTCTCCAATCTTCGGCGCCCTCCCAAAGAACAGAAAAAAAAAAAAAAAAAACTTAAATTTTAATTTAAATAATTTAAGCTAAACTTTAGTATACTAAAGTAAGAGATGGGCTTAGAAAATTTTTTTCAGAGGACAAATATTTATGTATGAATACAATAACAAATAAATAAATAAAACAAAAGAGAAAAATCTAATGTTATGCTAATTTGCTTCTATTATCGCTAGCTTTTACAAGTAATGGTTAGATTAATAAAGTGACACGTGGCTAAATGAGACGACACAAATCTAACCTAAGTTGAAATCATTAACCTATCTAAGGAGATCTCCCGTTATTGCCACGAAGCAATTTCTCTTGACTTTACGTTAGGTCATGTATTTTTGTCTTTTTCCCAGAATTATTACTTTTATTGATTTTTTATTTATAAATAAAAAAGGAAAGATATTTTTTTTAAAGTGTAGGTGTACATCAATAGGCCCACAAATTATTTGAGATTAATTTTGTTGGTCTGGGCCTACGAGTTGTTTGTGGGACCACTAAGCGATGTGATTTTGAGGTGTTAAAAAAATTTATTAAGACAATTTTAAAAGAAATTGCGTGAAAAAAAAATAAAACAATTAATTAGATAATTTTAAAAGATAATGACAGTAATAAAAAATTTAGGGGGACAATTTCACAAAAGCTAGACGTACATTTGCATGTATACTGGGATTTATGCAGATTGCCTCCTGGGACCAAACATAATTCCGTCCCTACCAGAAGTAACAAAAAATTTGTACTCAATTAATTCAATTTTGACATTTGAAAAAGGCCAAAGAATAAATGGAAATGAATCGGTTTGATTTGATAATTCCCATTGAACTAAAAAATTAATTATTTATTCTTTATCCCATTCTGGGAAATATTTGAAAAATTAAATTAATGTTTGGATTTCAATGATTTTATTTATTAGATAAGTTGACAAATAAAAAGAAATAAATATTAATTTTAATTCTAATAAATATGATTCAAATTGTCAAACTCACCAAAACAACTTACAAACATGAACAACAGTGACTAGTTTCAGTTTAATGCCAGTTTGGGTGTGGTTTTGAAAATTTTCAAAATGTGGTTATACAATTTGATTTAAATATAAAGTTTAATGCCGATCCAAACGAATCCGCATATACTCCTAATGTAGAGGTAGGCTTTTAGGGGAAATGCATGTGTGCGCTGCTGAGTAGGCGTGGTAGGTCAAGTTTGGGTAGAGAGTTTACCTTTGATTTAGGAGTAGGCTAGTGTTGTTACTGACGCTACATGCGCGGATACAAATTAGGAATTGTCATGTGTTGAGAATTTTGTTTTAAAGAACAACGCAGGATGCAGAAAATTATCAGAAAGAAGGAATTTTGAGGAATTCGAGAGAGATTTTTCGGGAAGATGACTCTTTGTTATTGGTAAATAAAGGAATTTGAATTCTTGAAGAAGCTTAAGAGACTGGCAAAAGGAAAGGATTCTAAATTCAAACTCATCACAGAGCCTTCAATAACTCCTTTTGATCTAAAAATGGATGGATCAATGGCTGGTAGCTCTGGTTTTTATAAATCTCTCCCATGACAATTACAAACTGGGAGTTGAAGAATGAGACAAAAATGCTAAAATAAAAAGTGTGGAAAAAAGGGCGTTGAGTGACATCACCGAAATCGCAGACATATTGTGTATATAATACAAAATTATGAAAACAATCAATGCTACAGCACTGGAAGACAAAGTCCTTCCATATCCAATACGCTGCCACGCATGGACACATTAGTATGTAAGATAATTGTCACGTTAGAGTTGTCAAAATGCAACTAGACCATCAATCTAATCTAAATTCCTTGGAACTCAAAAATGACATGAACCAAAAAAAAAATTGCCTGAAAATTTAAGGTCAATTTGATCCGACTTGTGGATAACCCGACAACTTGATAAGATTCGATAAAGAAAATTAAAAAAAAAAAATCAAATTTTTTAATATTTAAAATATAATTTTTATATTTTAACTATAAATTAAATTATTTTAAAAAAATAAATTTATTAATTAATATATTTTTTTATTTTTATTTATTATTTTATTTATTTATTTACATTATATATAAAAACATGTACATACAACACAACAAAATGTATATTACTTTGTTTTTATATTTTTTATATATATCAATTATATTTAATTATATATTTTTTTTGATATTATATAAATTTAATTATTTTAAATTATTTTAAATTATTTTATTTTATAATATTTTATATATCTTTTTATACATTTACACACACAAAAGCACATGCTAGATTTGAATCCACTTGACTCAACCTGTTTATAATTTCTAGCCAAATTGTATTTTTTAAATTTATCAACATGTAAAGTTTTTTCTTTTTTCTTTTTCTTTAATGAAAACTGTTAAGTATAATCGGATGACTACTAAATATAAAATTTTGGGTATAAAATATGAGATTCAAACTACATACTATACTTATAGTTAAATCTTTCGTCTTGTTTGACTGGATATATAATTTTTTCTTGTATGAGTCTTCAAATAACAAAAGCCATATGGGTCAAGGCATAACTTGAATTATTTATATGAAAATTATGGACTATGTTAATGCGATGCGTTTAAATTGATTGTCTTAAAACATTTGCTAATATAGTCTAGGTAAATACAAATTAAATATCTTATTTGTCTAAATTAAACTTTTCATTTCGATTTTGACTTATGAGAGAAAAATAACTATTTAAGCTTTTAAATATACGTTGTGTCTTGTCAACACTTTTTCCTTATGGATTTACATTTCCAACGTGGCAAAGTTTTAACACATAGCACAACACATAACTTCCTGTGTCCCATTGAACTTAATAAACAAATATCCAACTCTTTAATTCTTATTACAAGAGTATAAGATCTTACATCACTAAAAGATAAATATTTAACATAACTCATAATTTTTATATATTTTTTCACAATCTAGTTTAACCTTTTTTTTATATTTAGATATAAGTAATAATTTTTTATAAAATACATAATAATTTCTAATAGGAGTTGAAGTGTATATTACGTATAAGGCACCAATTTTTTTAATAGAATAAATATCAATTTTTTAGTAGAATAAGTAATAGTATTTAACTGAATATTAGATAATTTTTACTTAAATTAACAATAATTTTTTATAAATAAGTAGCAAATTTAATAGAATAGACACTATTATCAAATGAAAGAGGGATTTTATTATAGTATGAACATTATATAGAGTAATAATTTATAAATTTCATTAAGTATTAAAGTACAATCAATATTAATTATAATATTAAATATTATAATAAATGTAATTAAATAAAATAATACAAGTAATAATAAATTACTTAACTAATTTTAGCATTTCACATAAAGTTAAAGTACATCACAAGTTCTAAAATGAAGATATATAATTGTCCTCTTACATCAATAGTACTCATTATTGGTTATTTATCTCCTTTTGCAATTGCCTTAATCAATTGTAGCCCATTACTTAGAATAGAAATATTTAATCCCACAATTGGCTGCCAAGTTTGCATCCCTTCTTGTGCATGTTTCTTGTGTTAATATTTGTTGTTTTAAAATATTTGAAAAGGAAGTTGTTATCTCTCTTGCATTAGATAAAGTCTTCTTTCTTCAACTGAACTATTTCTTCATGGCTAATGGCTATCAAAAGTACATAAAGATTAAAAAGTATAAAAATAGTAAAATCATAATAACAAATTAAACACCAAAAAGCTATAACACAATATTATTCTAATATAGATTCCATCATTTTAATTATTGAAAAGTTTAGATAAGCAATAAATAACTAAACAATGAGAAAAAAGGAAGGAGATTAAAGATAGACTTTTGCTTGTTTGATAATGGGTTGCTTATGATATTTGACTTGTTACAACTATAATTCAAACAAATCAATTAAAATTGAATATCATGAAAGCCATCCAACAATATACAATATATAAAAGAATTCCATAAATTAGTACCTATTTTGGCTATTTTTACACTCATTTTTTACTATGTAAGACTAAAAGTGAAAAGGTAAGCATTATCTAACTCAAATCATTCCATATAAAGATGAACTCCTATTTTCTTTTATCTTTGAAATAATCCATGTTGTCTTTTTCATTGAAATAAGCTAAAATAGGGCATCATTGCTAATGTTAAGGTTATTGTATGTGCCATAAAATTGATATTTGTAAATTCAATCTTTGTAGCCATTACACCTTCATTTATTGGCGATAATAATGTCAATTTCTCTTGAAAAGAAGTTATAAAAAATTATATACCTCCAAAATGACAATTGGATATCATAAAAAAAAAATATATATATATATATATATATATATATATATATAGAGTTAAAGATATAACAACATCAAGTCTCAAAAGAAAAAAAAAAGGGAGGAATTAAAGAGAATAATCTCTAAAATTACAAATATTAAAATAAATCAAAAAAGATTAAACCTAGATGGGAGCATGAAAAGAGATAAAGTAATCTTATTTTGACTAATCTTCTATAGTCTTATCCATACAAAACCAAAATAACTATAACATTATCTTTCAAGACCAAACCCAAACTTGTTTCATACCTAGAAAACAACAGCAAATGAACTTCCAAATAAATAATAGGTAAGAAATGATAAGGAATCATAACTTATACCAATGGAATTTAAGGTACCAAAGAAAACACAATTGTCAAACTAGATGAATTAGGTATTTAAAAGAAGGAGATGTTGAAATATATTGAAGGCGACAAGGGATTAAGAAGAAAAAGACACAAAAATGCAAAAAATAAGTCAATAGACTTCAAAGATGGCTATATATTTGGACGAAGATACCAAAATATTTCGAATGATGAACTTAGATGTCAATTTTGGTAAGGAGTATGGAAAAATTGATGATTCCAAATGAAATGAGATGAGAAAGCATAACAATAAAGGGAAATAGGGATTTGGAATTTTTTAAATATATATACATATATATTTTTTTTTACAAAAGAATGATTTTAAATTTTTATTTAAAGGGAAATCTAAAAGCCCATGTCAAACACAATTTTCAAATTTTAAAGGAAAAAAATAAAAATAAAAAATTTTAATTCATGAACCACTACATTATCCTTTTAAAATCACTACTAAATTTTGGTTCACAAACTAC
Organism: Rhizophora apiculata; assembly: GCA_037832385.1. Lineage (NCBI taxonomy): Eukaryota > Viridiplantae > Streptophyta > Magnoliopsida > Malpighiales > Rhizophoraceae > Rhizophora > Rhizophora apiculata. The sequence continues at coordinate 6,143,492 of CM075441.1, read as the reverse complement.
TATTAAAATATTTCAAAGTTATTACATTTTCCTAAAATAAGGTAGCGATATCAAACCTTTACATTAAAATACAACCTTAAATTGGCATGTAGTTGAAGCCATTATATTAACCTTTTAAAATTACTTCATTATCTTTTTAAAACTATTGTTAAATATTGGTTTACAAACCATTGCTGAAACATTTGAAAATCATTGCATTTTCCTAACATAAGGTAATAATGCCAAGACACTACATTAAAACTCCGACTTCAAATTAATGTGTAATAGAATTTTCTACATTATCATTTAAAAACTACTACATTATCTCTTTTAAATTATTGTTAAATATTGGTTCACAAATTATTATTAAAATAATTCAAAATTATCATATTTTCCTAACATAAAGTAATGATTTCAAATTACTATATTAAAGATCTACCCTCAAATTAGTATGTACTAGAAGACACTATATAACTTATTTAAAACCATTGTGTAAAAATGTAAAAGGTATCAGTTATATTGCACTACTTAAAAATCATTGCTTAATAGGAGTATGGGCTTGAAATTACTACAATAAACCATAATCTTTAAACATATATTACATTGGTTTGTAACCGTTGCCAATAAACCACTGCATAAAGTTTAATATTATCACAAATTATAAAAATATATTTATATAATAATTATAATTGTTGCGTTAATATTTTTTAATAGCAATTTTAAATTGTCACAAAATGATAGTTATTATATGTGATTTATGGTAAGCTTAATTTACATTTCTGTCTACACTTAATATTCATTGAAAACTCTCTCATAGGAAGCAAGTGGGTATATAAGATTTAAACTTGTATAAATGGTTTTATTAAATGATACAAAACTCACATTGTTGCTAAATGATTCACTCAAAAGTATGATATTAATTATGAGGAGACAGTTACTTTTGTGGTTCATCTTACTTATGTTCACTTTTTATTAGATGATGGCACCATACCAAGTTAAAAATATTTTAAATTGTTGTCAAGAATGTTTTTTTTAATGGTGATCCAAATAAGAAGTTTATATCAAGTTTCCTCCTAATTACCAAATATGCATTTCATAAAGTTTATTGTCTTTGCAAAGCATTATACGAGTTTAAGCAAACTCATTGAGCTTGGTTTGCTAAATTCACTTTAACTATTTCATAACTTAATTTCATATTGAGTTCTTATGACTCTGCTCATTATATTTAAAAGATAGATGCTAAAAATATTCTTCTTTTACTTTATGTTGATGATGAGATTATTAAGGGTGAAGATATTGTAGGTTTCCATTCTCTTTATAAGTACTTCAATCAACATTTTAAAATGAAAGATTTAAGTTCTTTAAGTAACTTCTTAAGCTTAGAAGTATCACCTATAGTTGATGGTCATTTTTCTTCTTAAGCTAAGTAAGCCTTAGGCCACCTATTTTAAGTTAGTATTACAGATAGTAAAAAAGCTTCATCACTTTTCGAGATAAGTGTTAAGCTAACTCTTATTAATGATACACTCCACATTGATGCCATTCTCTACCATCTAGTTAGGAGTTTAATTTATTTTACAATCACTCACCTTAACATTACTTATATAATTTATTTAATTAGTTAATTAATGATTACTCCTTGATTTACTCATTTTGCAACTATTCTTCATATTTTATTGTATGTAAAGGAGACTTTGTTTAATGGACTTCATTTTTTTATGAATTTCTCTCTTCAATTATAAGCCTTTTGAGATACTAACTAGGTTGAAGATCTTACCTTAGACACTTTACTATTGATTTTTGCTTCTTTCTTGACAACTTTCTCATCATTTGGCATGATAAGAAACAATCAGTAAAAGCACTTTTAACACAGAGGCCAAGTATCATGTATTAGATAATGTAATAGCTGAATTTGTTTGGTTTCATTAGTTATTCACTAATATGGATTTTTATTCTAGAATTCTAGTACACTACATTATGATAATTAGAGCATCATTCATATTGATTGTAATAATGTTATTTATAAGTGTACTAAGTACATTGAGATTAATTATCATTGCATCTAAAAACATAAAAATAGTGGGATCATACATTTATAGTTTATTTTATCAATAGATCTATTAACTTATTCATAACGATACACCTCCATGTCATTTTTGAGTTATTTTATAAACTCAAATTAGTTTTTATAGTACAAACTTAAGTTTGAAGGGAGATATCAATGATTGGAGAATATATTATTGTAAAGTTTTTCCATATATATTATAATTATAATAATCTTTTTAAATTACAATAATATCTATAACTATCTATATTGTTATATGGTACTTTCTACTATTATATAATTATATAATTATTGTAGATTATTTACTTATTTAATTATGTACAATTTAAAAAATAGGGTTTTCCTCTTAGAATTAAAAAATCTTACATTTTCATATCAAATAACATTTTAAAATTTCAAATTTACCTAAAAATTCAAGTTAATAGGCGAGAGAGTTTATACAAATTATAAGTTATGTTAAATTTTTATATTTTAATGATATAAGATTTTACACTCTAACACATCTTTTTGACACATACTAGGCTTAACTAGCATGTAACACAATAAAACTGGATTGAACCAACCAAGTCCTTTATACTAAGCTCCACTTAGCATTAGATTAATTTAATTAAATAGAAGATATAAAAAGGTAAAACCACCAAGTAGTGAATGCAAATAAAATGATAAACTAAACTCTAACACTAAGAAAAAGTAATATAATAAAACAAAAATTGTGAAGGTGATAAAACTGTATTACTCAATTGTACAATGATACTTATAAGAAAACTTTATATATGGAGTTATATACAACTAAATAAATAAACAATTTATAATAATTATATAATCATTCTAATACTAAGAAAAAGTAATATAATAAAACAAAAATTGTGAAGGTGATAAAACTGTATTACTAAATTGTACAATGATACTTATAAGAAAACTTTATATATGTAGTTATATACAACTAAATAAGTAAATAATTTATAATAATTATATAATCATGTAATAATAAAAAAATCATCTAATAATAGAAAAAATAATATATATTATTATAATTTAAGAAAATTACTATAACACAATAAATTAAAAAAATATAATAATAATGAATTATCAAATAGTAACAGTATCAAATTACAATAAAATTTATGATAATTTTTATATGATCTTTTATTTTAAAATTCATAAATACAATATTATACACATGAAATATTTAAATGAAATCAATTATATTTTTTATAACTTCAAAATTTATAAATAAATATTAATTTAATTAAAAATTAATTTAATAAATAAAAATAAATAAATTATTCATATTCTATTATCTTTTCATGTGAAAATATAGTTTTCCTCTCACAAAAGTGAGAGAAAGCAAATATATATAATATATATGTTTTTTTTCTTTTTTGTCATACACTTATGAAAGTAATTAGCGACTAAACTAATAAATAAAAGAAAATATTTCTTAAATTCAATTATCATAATTTTATTTTTACTATAAAATATAAAAATTATAAAATTTATTTTTTTTAGTTATCTCAAAATTAATATTAAAAAAAATATATATAAATTATACAAATATTTAATATTTTTTATAATATTTTTTAAAATAAAATTAAAATTTTAATATTTGATATCTTTAAATTTTAAAATATTAATAAATATTATTTTAATATTTTTATAATATTAATAAATTTTTTTAAGTTTATAAAACTTTAATCCACGTACTTAAACTCTAATAAAAATGCTCAAAACACAAGGTGGTGCACACTACAAGCGCATTACGAGTGCTTTCATCCTACACAAATGAACTTGTCCGCGTTTGCAAGTCAATCATCAGACCAGGTCACATCAATATTTTCATAATTAGTCCTAGAGATGTAGGATAGAAATGACTAGACATGTTTAGTCAAATAATACGATCTCTTCTTTGCCTCCTTTCTTCATTAAATTATTTTTTTTATTATTATAATAATATTTATATTATTTTATTAATTATATTTATTATTTTTATATTTTATAAATATTTAATTTATTATTAAATTTAATAATAATAATAATAATTAAATATTTATTTTTTTAACAATAATTTTAAAATATTATTTTTTATTCTTTTATCAATTCAAATATTTTTTTTTATTACAGCCTATCACTTTCATCTTAAGGTAAATAAATGCACTTATAATTTTTTTTTTTATAATATCTCGTATAATTTTAATTTATTTTTAAATTTTTTTATTATAATTTTGAAAATTAAATTAAATTTTTTTGTTTTTTAAGAAGAGCCAAGTTTGGTAAGTCATTAGTCTGATCGCTGACTTAACAGTGAGACCTCGGACGGATGAAGACAATTCTTCTTTCAGATAAAATAAATAATATTTTTACATTGTATAAAAATAAATATAATATTATTAAAAATAAAAAATTTAAATATATATATATTAATAAAATAATATAATTATATATCTTTTTTTTTTAAACACAAAAAAATAAACTTCTTTTTAATAAAAACATGTCTAGTTAACCATCAAACCGTTTAGATTAACCAAATCGAATGATTTTTCTTTCTGGTTTTTATTCTTATCTAGCTTTTTAAAACAAATTGGTCTGAATCTATGGTCAAGTCATTGATTTTTGGGTCAACTGTCAATAAGATCCGGTTTTTAAAATTATTGTTTTTACATCTTAATTATTTTAATGGTGTTACTTTTTTACAATTGAATCAAGAGTAATGCTAACCATATTAAAACTTTTACTACGAATAATATACTAAATGTGAGTGGTTCAATCATTAATTTTTCTTTTCTTTTTTTCGATTTTTTGTAACCACAAGTCTACAACTCAATCAACGATTATGGAATTTTTTAAGAGCTTCTCACATCTATCTGAATGCATATATATGAATAAGAAGCGAGGGAAGCATTCGAGTTCCAAGTTCATACAAACTGCACAGAGGAGAAGGTTTGATAGTCAACGTTTGCTGCCAATGTTGATTATCAATACTTGCTGCCATAGCTCCAAAAAAGAGAAGATGGTTTGACCATTGACGGTTGGTGACATAACTTTATTGTTGAGATGCCTATATTTTTTCTTCTACAACCTTTTTTTTTTTTTTAATAATAATTTTCCACCTTTTTCTTTTTTCAATGCTTAACCAATTTCTTACTACTTTTAATTAGGTAACTCAATTCCAACACAAAGGAAAATATAGTTGATGAGGGAAAAAAAATGCATGTGTTTCATAATTTTCCAACTTTATTTTGTCTCTTGCCTCAATTTTTTAATTTAGTTGAGTTATTTTTTAGAGCATTTAACCAAATAAAAATATGCTAAAATATTTGCGTGGATTATAAAGCTAGCTATCCGAATAAGCCAATGATGATTCCAATAGAACTAGGAGTGTGCTATAATTAATTTAAACTAAAGGGTTTCATTAGAATTAACAACTTTTTAAAATTGATGATTATTTTCTTTGATCAATTTAATGACGCCACCGTAACGAACTAACAATAATTTGATGAAAATGAGACAATATGTTGTAACTAGCAGAAATCAAATATTCAACTATGCATTTGATATATATATATATATAAAACCTTTGAATTGCACCGAATAGCTTGTTGGAAGTTTTAGAAAACTTCTTCTATTATTGTTATTATTTTTGGTTTAAAAAAAAAAAAAAGAAAAATAAGGGTAGGGTTCTATAGTCTCGCCAATAAAGATTGCATTAAATTTTCAAGAAAAACAGCAAAACAAACAAGAGTATTGTTACAAAATTACATGAAAAATTAAGAATAAAATGGATTTGACTTAGTATTTTTATCATAAGTATTAGAACAGACCAAGATAAAGTTTGTACAAAAGCAAGGAACCCTTTTAGGTCTTTTAAATGTTTGAAAGTGAGAAAGAATTTTTTTTTTGTAGTAATCATCTTTTGTTTTGTATATGAATTTTACTACTTAACATGACATATGTTTGATTTTGCAATATGTCATATTATGTAGCAAAAAGTTGTAGTATTGCTTTTAGTACCACTAACATTACTCATATATAAAAAATAGTGGAACACTTGAAACAAACATGAAAAAACAGGCTCTGCACAATATTTTCTTCTTCTTCATTTTTGAAAAAAAATGAAAACAATCATCACATGGCGCTAAGAATTATTTTTTTCTTAAAAAATATTTATAGCTGTGGATATGAAGTAAAAGTGAATTGGGAAAATTTTTATATTTAAATTATGGATTTACAAAATTTTATATTTTATGCCCAACTTTGAACATGCTTTATTTGTATTCTTTCCAACCACTGCAGCACAATAATGGCAGTTAAACAAAAGGACAGTTGATCATCGTGTCGTGGATCTGATGTACATTTGTTATTTGATTGCATATGATTCATGAGCATAAAAGGTGGGAACATTCTTGGGTGAGCCCATTATTATGCCTGATCATGATCTTATTATTATATGGTGAAATTTATATTATTATAGTCTTACACTACCAAGTTCCCCAAGACATGGCCTACTGAATACACTCCGAGGATTGCGGTTGTTTGCATTTGTGACGCTTAAGCATGGCCCCCCTTCCCAATGCCTACCTGAATTTGATCTTCCTACGATATTGATGGCTGTAGGAGCAATATAATAAGGATGCAACAAGGGAGTAAATTAATAAGGATGATGCGTTAAGTACAAAGGGAGAGTTCAAACCCAGCAAGCAACAGAACACAACTAGACTAGCTTAGCCCGGCATCTATGGCGGGGCTACATGTCATTTGGTGGCAAAAATTGAAGGGATTCCTGCTACGTTTCCAGCAGATTCGTGTACAACGAAACGGGTGATCTTACCATCCAATCTACCACGTTGTTGCATTTGTTGTAGCCATGAGTTATGCTAACACCCCATCCCCCATCCAAGAGAGATCATCAATCATACATTCTCAACATTAGCTATATATATATATAAATATAGTTTGTGCATGAGCTAAGCTGAACATTTGTTAATGAGTTTTTTTTCTTTGTTTATGAAATGCAAAAAAATGCATCACAAAGATGTTAGTTATTTATTGATGCCTTCGTTCAACTTCTCCCATAAGAAGGATTCACCACCCGAACATTATCAAATTAAACGGGTCTTTCCCTTGCCTGGCCTTTGTGCTAATGAGTTTGGAACGTCTCTCAACATAAATTTTCATTTATTAAGGGTGAGTATTGGTGAGAAGATTCAAATTGAGTCAATGTAAACAAAAAAATACGCTAAATAATAATTAGGGTCATACACAATAAAATTTAATAAGTTTTAATATTATTATTTGAATTTAATAATTTTTTTATTATTATTAAAATTTAATAATTTTAATAAAAATTCTCAAATTTATTAATTTAAAAATTTTATATAATAATTAAAAAATATACAAAATAATATAAATATAAAATTTTACTCATTGTTACATAAAAAAAAAAAAGTTTATATTCACCAATTACACAAAAAGAAAAAAAAAATCATATACTTACCAATTATATAATGAATTAAAATATTTAACTTCTGATATATTATATTATATTTATTAAAATATAATTAATAAGATTTATTATTTAATTTTAATTTAAATACTAATTTTTTAATTTATAATAATTCTTAATTAATTTCAAAATTTTCCTTTAATTTTAATTTACTATTTTTTTCATTTCTAATATTTATTTCAATTTAAAAAGTATTTCATATTTTTGATAATTTATTCTTTTCAATCTAATACTTGAACTTTATTGTTTACAAAAATCACTTTTACATAAAAATTTTATAATTTCACCTAAAACTTGACTCTTTTTCTCACTGGTTTATAATATGTAAATATAATAAATTATCTTATTATCATTAATACAATTATCAAGAGCCTTATTGACAATTTCTTAAACTTCCCTTGGCTACATATAGGTCATGGGGTCCTAAACCTAAAAGGCATTTTGTTTTAGGCCTAAACCTAGTCCGACGATGTCCTTATCAATATACCCACCTTATATTGTAATTTTCCATAATCAAGTATGCAAATAATGTTATGTCACCCTTTCATCCAATTCTTTCAAGGAAAAGATTAAACAAATGGGTTGGGACATGTGTGGATTCCACACACTCTTTCGTTTCATTTTCAGAAAAAAAGTATGACGTGCAAACACGTAAGGTAAAATAGTGCAAAAGGGTGATGAAGCAAATATAGAGAATTGATTTTTAAAAACAAAAAATAATAATAAATAATAATTAAAAAAAAAAGAGTAGGAAAAGACTGTAAGTAAAATCTTATTTTTTACTAGAACATTAATAACATGATTACATCTTAAAACGCAACTTTTGTTCTCACTAAAATTAAAAATTGACTATTTACTTACTTAGGGTTAAAACTTGCGGGCAGCCAAAGCAATTTTCCATACATTTGGGGCGACATTTGCAAATTTGGGTGTGAAATGGAAACCCAGAGCTCAAAGAAAATCTCCTCCGTAGGGCCCACACGGGTCATCCCATAACGACCCAATATATTGTATGTAGATAACCCAACGAGTTCGTGGTGGTAGTGGTGGCGGTGGTGGTGAAGGAGACACGTACAGTAGCCACGGGAGATTTATCAAACATGTCGGACAGCTGGAGCCCGTCTGACCTGTTTTTGGAATTATCGACGAAAGGGACCATAAATGAGGAATGCACAGGGATGGAGTCTTAATTGTTCATCGGGTGATGACCATCGAGCTTGATTGTTTGAAAGAACCAAACCAAGAATGGGACACATCCCCCGGGTTTCAGAGTGTGACCTGACGCCTAGCACGTTCGTTCCATCCGTCCTATCCACGTATTAGTTTTTTTTTTTTTTTTTTCTTGACCTTTTTAGTCTGACATATCTTCCTATTTTACTGTTTTCTATTTGTATCCGTTTTAAACATTAAATTAAATTATTTAGTAAAATTAATAAAATTTAAAATAAAATTATAATTTAATTTAATTTATTATAAAAATTATTAATTTTAAAAAAATAAAAAAATAAATATATTAATTAGTTAAATTATAAAAATAATAAATTAATTATAATTTTTTTTAATTTAATTAATTTTAAAAATATATAAAAAAATATAAAAATAAATTTTTATATTTTAAATTATTAATTATAAAAATTTACTAAATATTTGTATTATATATATATATATAATTATAATTATATAATATATTATATTAATATTTATTTTTAAAATTTTAAATTATTTTATTTATATTAATTTTTTTTATTTTTTAAATAAAAATTACGTGAAATAAAATTTAAATATTATAAATTATAATATATTTTATATTAAATTTATTTAATTTAAATTATTTATATTTATAAATATATCGTATTAATTATTTTTTTTAATTTTATTATACATAAATTATAAATATATTTATATAAATTAAATTATTTAAATATTATAATATAATTATATAATAATTATATTTTATATATAATTATATTTTATTTATTAATATTTTTATATAATATATAAATATTAAAATATTTTTTTATATATTTAATATTAAATATTAATTTTATTTATTTAATTATAATTAAAATAACTAAATTTTAAAATTTTTAATTTAATAATTAATATAATTCTTAAAACTTTGAATTGTATCTTATTATATCCTTGCATACGACTTGTTGCCTATGTTTATACCTATTAAAAATTATCCCAAAAACTCAAGCAAAATTTACTGGCGGTGTTCGTCCAAACCTTGTCTATAGGTAGAGAGATAAAGGATTGCTGGCCTCTTCCTTTTCTTTCCCATTTTGAATTATTTTTTGTTGTCCCTATTTACCGAATAATTATATTTATTTAATTACCAATAAACATAATCAAATTGGTTTCATGAGTTTGAAACCATTCAACATGTTTTCATAATTATATTATATGCTTAAATAATAAGCATGGGTTAATTTTAATTATTGATTTTATATGAAACTTAAATTAATATCTCCAACCCTTGGAAATGCTAACTTAAATTTGTTTGATGCTAACTTCAATTATTAGTTATATCCCAAAAAGATTCCTAATTCAATTAAAATATATATAATATTTCTAAATTACAAAATCTAGCAACCAAAATATGAATTTTAAAGAAATTCTTCGCGAGTCAAAAGGCATAATTTTTAACAAGTTTTAATTAGAGATTAACGCTTAAAGTTTATTAGTAGGAATTTGGTCATCTTTCTACCTCTAATAGTAAAACTTACAAAACACCATAATAATAAAAGAGGAATCCAAAGTTTGTGTTCTTTTCATCATAAAGCAAGGATTGAAGGAAAAGAAACATTTAAAGATCCTTCGAGCTTTAAATGAAACAATGTATATTTTCATTTTAATTATATAAAAATTATGAAATTTTTAGATCTATGACACAAGAATATTATGTCTAATTAATGCATAAATATTATTATATATTTCATATGCTATCAAAGAATAGCTCGAGAATTCATATATTTCCACTGAAAATTAACAGTTTCTTTTCATTTTCAGACGTTTGCTGTCATGATTTAAAGCATCAATTATACAAGGTTTGATCTGTAAAAAGAGAAGCCTTGGGCAGTGGGTGCCTCGAGGAATTGTCAATTCTCATAAGCACCGACACCTTCACGTTGTGTCGGACACACATTGTATCCAAACATGTGTCCGACGCATGTCCGCAAAAAATAGTTTAATAAAAATAAATAAAAAACGAAGACACGTGTGCGCTACGTCTGACGGACCCACGCCAAGAGGTAGCCCTGGTGCCCTAGTCCCAGTCCCAGGCTTTCTTCTTTTCTGTTTACGTCGACGCACCCGGACACCGCTTGAATCAAAACTTTAGAAGATCATCTCGCTTGATTTCGTTTACCGTTTTCCTTTTTATTCCTTTTATTATTGATTTGATTTCTTCTTCTTCTTCTTCTTCTTCTTCTTTTTCTTTCTTTCTTTTTTTTTTTTTTTAATGGGTATTTTATGAATGATTTAATTTATTTAAAAATATTCATGTGCCCACACACCTTAGCTGTGCATGTGTCTTGTCATTTTAAAGTTTTGTATCACAGCGTTCGTTTTGTGGCGTCTGTGTTCATGTCTAACATGCCCATGATTATAATTTGAGAAGGGGTAACTTCGATTTTATATTCGACATAATATTTTAAGAATTAAATTTATAATTAAATTAAAAATATTATAAATTTAAAAAAATTAATTATTTTAATTAAAATTAAATTAATAAAAATAATATTTAATATTTAAAATAAAAAATTTAATAATATAATTTTATTTTTTTATAAAATAAAACATAAAAAATTTTTTTTTTAAAATTTTTTACAAATTTTTAAATCAATTAAATAAAAAATATAATTAATTTAAAATTTAATTAATTTATTTATTATTTTAATTATTAATTTTAAAAATTAATAATTTTTTAATTATTATATAATTTTTAATTTTATTAATTCAACTTACTAATATTTTTTTTCAGAATCTTTGACTTAAGGTGCCGCTTGCATGCTTCAAGGGGCTGGGCATAGAACACACGAAGGCAGAGGCACTGTAGAGCACCAATTGCGCCACATGGTTCCGGTACTTACACAATTGGGGCTCTTGGGCTTCGAAGGAAGGGAAAGCGACCCCTTCCCGCCACATGAAAAAAAAAAAAAAAAAAAAGTTGTGACTGCAGATTATGAAGCTAAGAATCAAGGTTTTATGAACAAAACATGATTGATCGGTTTAACTGTAAAAATGAAGACCGGACCATAGTTTGGTCTTAATACTGTTTAACAATCATCTTAATTAAGATTAATAACAAAACTAATAAAATAATTATTTAGACAATAAATTGATGAATAAAATCTAATTATTAAAATTATTATATTTTATTAAAACTTTTCATCATTTTATTTGCAATATAAATATAAATCATATAATTTAAATAAAGTCTTTAACTTATGTATAAACAAAATTTATATATATATATATATATATATATATATATATATATAAGATCGGTTTATTTGATATTATACCTAACTTTTATTTGTTATATTTATAACATTTTATAAATGTTAACATGTGTACATATATGCAATTATATATGCATATGTATCTTTCTCTCTCTCTCTCTCACACACAAATCTGTGTGTAAATATTTTTTATATAAATAAATATATATAATGTGTAGAATATAATTATTTAATTAGTCATATATATTATAATAAAATTATGTAACTTTGATGTTCTACTCGCTGAGTAGAAAGGGCATGTTGTGACAATAGAGATAGAGAGATTTTATTAAAATTTTTTACGTAAAATGTGGTGTTGCTTAAGCAACGTAGCTCTGTTTTGCATGTAGTTTTGAACTGAGTTGCCAAAATTCATAGTGTGTGCCCATGCATGCATTTATATAAAATCATTAGAGGCAAAATTGTTGTTTTGCATAAATTAACATCAAATGATGAGTTGTTGTAGCATTTTCAATCTTTTATTTTTCGTGGCTACTTCGTGTCGTGTAGTTCATTTTCCTTTCATATGGAGAAATATATAGGTTTTTCTTTTTCTTTTTCTTTTTTTTTTAAAAAAAAAAAATATAAATCATTAGATAGATTGTATGCCATTAAAGTGTCTCTTATTGCGCACGTATGCAATCTTTCTTCCTCTTTTTTAGGATCATTATCCGAAAATGTTGCGCATTAATCAAGCGTTCAACGAAACAATTAATTAATGCTTTCCGCTTTAATTTGTATCTGTTAAAATTATATATATGTCGTGTTTTTATATTTTATGTGGATTCAATAAGAGTATGAGAAAAGCATGCTTTACGAGTACACACTTAACAACAACTTCTTCTACGCTTTTATGTTTTGAATTTTGTTTCGGATGCATAGATGTGTTGTTTCGATAACCTTGCGGTGTTTATATTTAACGGTCGTAGAAATTCTTATTTGGGGTTTCCATCAATTTTTTTCAGTTAATATCCATGGTACATTCTCCTCAGAGAAAAGAAAAACAGAGTAAAGAAAAATAAAAAAAAAAAGAAGAAGATTAAAAGAAAAACGGAGGCTTCTTTCATGCATTAAGCTTTGAGGAGTGTTGCTTGCCAATGACAGCATCATCGGGGATGTATCTGCCCCAGAACCAATGCTCCTTCCAAACACCGTTTATTTCCTCAATAGGGACGTTTCTTGTCTCCGGCAAGAAGAAGAAGATGAAGAGGGTCATGATGATCACGAAGCCTGCAAAGAAGAGGAAGAGGCCGAACTTCATGTGGCAAAGCATTGTCAAGAAGAATTGTCCAATGAGGAAGGTGAAGAACATGTTGACGGAGACGTTGATTGCTTGGCCGGCTGATCGGATCTCTAGGGGGCAGATCTCACTAGGTACCAGCCACCCCAACGGACCCCATGACCATGCAAAGGCAGCTACGTACAAACAGATCAAGAGCACCACAATGTTGGCTTCCATCTTTGTCAATTCCCCAACTCCGGCTGTCCCAAAGTTGATGGCGATCATGATTCCCATGATAGTCTGCATTGAATTAAAACAACAAATAGATGGATCATGACAATCTGCTATAGAAAAATCATGACAATCTTCTATAGAAAAACTAAGAGTTAAAGACGTTCTTGGTAGGTAAGGGATGCATGCATGTTAATTTGAATACAATTTTACCTGGCAAATGATCATTTGCACACCGCCTTCAAGGAACAAAATCCTCCTGCCAAACCTGTCGACCGAGTAGATGGACACGAATGTGGCAAGCATGTTAACTATGCCGGTTATGACGGCAGACATGAGAGAGGCATTGTCCCCGAAGCCCAAGGTCTTGAAGAGAACAGGAGCGTAGAACATAATGACATTGATTCCGGTGATCTGCTGGAAGAAAGGAATCAACGCGCAAAGGACCAGTTGGGGCCTGTATTTAGGCTCCAAGATGTTCTTCCAAGGGCTCTTTACTCTCTTAGCTGCTTCGCTTGCATCAACCAGGTCTTGGAACTCCTCTTCGATGCTGTCGGTGCCTCGAATCTTTCGGAGCATTCTCCTGGCCTCGTCAGGATGACCTCTCTCGAGGATGGAGTTGGGAGTGTCTGGCAAGAAGACAGAGCCAACTGTTATCATTATTGCAGGTACTGCTGCCAGAGCCAATGAAACCCTCCATCCCCATCCATCCTTGATCTTGGCCGTTCCGTAGTTCACCAGATTGGCAGCCAATATACCAATTGTAATGGCCATTTGGAAACCAATGTTGAGTGCTCCTCTGATCTTTGCTGGTGCCATTTCGGATAGATACAGGGGAACGGACTGCCGCATACCGCAAGAGAAGGACGTCATATGTATGCATGTATATATTTATTTGTATAACCATAATGTGCTTCATGCATGTATGTACTATATACATGTATGTGAACTGGCTGGTGAAGATATGATATATGTGCGGTACCTGATTGGCAAATCCAACACCCACACCGAGCAACAGACGGCCAATTATGAGCATTGCAAGGCTGGTGGCGACACCATTAAGGATGGCACCGACGAGGAAGACCAGGCCGCCTAAGAACATGGAGATCTTACGGCCAAACTTCCTAGTTACTGTGGAAGCCAAAAAGGAAGCAACGAGCGCAGCAAGGTAGAGGGAAGAGGTGAACAATGTCAAGAGATGGTTGTCATATTTACAGTACATACTTTCACGGTGGTTTTCGTGCTGTGTTTCGAGTATCGCTGGAAAGAATTTGCCCAAGAATGGGTCCATGGAAGTCACCCCTCCTGCAAATATTATTACATTTAAAGAAAACAGTTACTTTTAATTACCAAAATTTTTATAAATTTCCTATCATTAGTTTAGCTTTGAACAATTGATCATGTTTTTAATCTTTAAATGCATTACCTGAGATTCCGAGGTCGTAGCCAAAAATGAGGCCACCCATGGCCGCAACCATGCAAGTCATGATGACAAAGGCCGTGACACGACCTTCATAGTTCCCTCCCCTGGTGGGTGCAACGTAGCCTCCTCCTGCCATCTTCCGAGCTAATCAATAAACTCTCTAGCCTTAATTTTCTCGGTTTCTGTATTTAATCAATTAAAAACAAACAAAAGATTTATAAATCCAAAGGAGTACACAGTTTTTGAATTTCTATATCAATACACACGCAAACACACACACACACACACACACACCCACACACATATATATTATCTTTCTTAAATTTCCAGGTGAACAAATGCAAGAAATACAGCTACATATATCCACCAGGGGGAAAGACTAGACGACTCCTCTGACCCCACAAAACCTTTTGTTTTCCCCTCTATCGTGAAACGCCCTTCTTTCTTATTCCATGCCCACAAGACCGCTTTTTATAGTTGAGGCTTCTAACTAGATAAAATTGAACCTTTCCGACAATGTTGCAAGAATAGGGTACGTTTTGTTTCCGTAAAGTTAGTTCCCAGCGGTAACAATATTGCCTCTCTGGTTTTTCCTTTATCCCCTTATCCAAAAATAGGTCTTATAAGGTAACTTCATGCCATTTTTAGGCTGAATCGTTTGAATTTGTGGTCAGCTTAATCCTTGTCATTCTTATCCACTCACTTCCAACAGGGACCTGATGCTAAAGTCTTGGGGAGATGAGTCATTTTGCAGACTCTCGCCTTCACCCTTGGCCAACTTTTTTATATTTTGACTTTTCTGGCCGTACAAAAGTAATTTAAAATAATAATACAAACATGATAAGAATAATAAATATCATTCATTAACAAGTTAAAAATTATATATTTGAATTTTTATTAAAATGTTTGATGACGTTAAATATAATAGAGTGTAATTTTTTTTTAAAATGAGATTGTAGAGTAACATTATTTTATTTTTCTATTTTATGTAAAAAAAACCAGAAAAAGGCTATACAAATATCTGTCATCGGTGATGATGGGTAAAAGAAGTTATGGTGGTTTATTTTAGATATTCAATTCTCAATATTTAACCATAAATGCACACACCAAAAAGAAAAAAAAAAGAAAAATGTTTAAACCATTGAAAACAGCGAGCAGCTGTTACAACATTTAAGAATCGCGTTGTTTGCTACAAAATATTTTGTTAAGACCACGTCAACGACACCTTTTGCATTAGCTCTTCTGCCTGTTTTGCCCCGATTCATCTTGACTTACAGAACAATGCAGAACAATGCGTGTTAATGTTCCATTTCTAATGCATGTAGGCTTGCCGTATTTTCATTTGGATTTTCCCCCCATCTTAAGTTTCTAGCCCCAAACAAGATGCAGAAAGACTCCCTCCTGTAAGACTTTTGAAAGTTTCCATCCATCACCATGGAATAATGTCCGGTGTTGCACTTGACAAAGGACTCACTGCACCGGGAGATGCTCAGAATTGTAGTGAAAAAAGTTATGGTAGATGCATGGCAAATCATTCTGCAATCCAAAGTTTTCTGATTATAATATAACACTACTCATAAGTCAGGGAAACTCGCTTGACCGGATAGAGGCGAGGACATCAGTACTTACTGAATTCCTTAATGAAAACCATGGTGGTTGTGTGCTTTTTTTCCTAGAAATCAAAATAAAATCACAATGGTCTAACAAAAACACAATGGTTTGAGTACATGATAGATGAGAATTGTTGATATTTAGGACAACTTAAAAGAGAGAGTGAATCAGATTTAGTTGATTTAATTGCTTAACCTTTACTTTATATTAACTATAAAGAGAAATAACAAGATAATCAATGGTAAACAACAAAACAAGTAATTTAGATGCACACCGTAAGTGAATGTCTTGACTTTTTCCTTTTGAGATTTCTTAATCACTCTCATCACTTACTTTTCCAGGTTGAAATTTTCATTCTTCATTAAAAAAGTTAGCCAGTACATGACAAGAAAGGTTAAATAATCATAATGGTCACTTCTGGGGTTTATATTGCAAGCTACACCTATGAATTACTTTTGACTTACTTAATAATGAAGATGCTTTGAATGACTTCATAATACTGTCATTTTCTTCACAAAGATTAGCTTAATCTTCAAACATAGTTTCCATTTGTTCGAAGCAATGAATTTGCCCAAATTCTAGAAATCATTTTAGTCAACATAGTTATCTTTTAATAGTAAATTTAAGTAATTCGCAATTACCTTAGGGGTGATTTTCACTCTCTTTTCATACACATATAAATTGATTATAGTTCAAATTTTGTTCACTTTTATATTCGAAAAAAAATACTTTAACATTTTAGTATAAAATAATATGTAAAAGTAATGAACTTATTTCACTTTTGAAATGCAAACCTATCTAAGAGACTGTTTGTCTTAAATTTAGTAATATAATCAAAATTCAATTATCCACTGAGATATATAGTCATTTTCTTGAATTTCTAAAGACCATCATCAATTTTGAATATCCTAAAATGAAAACTATAGTACCTTGTTAAATCATAAATTTAAGAAGATGATGGACTTTTAGTAGTTGCTATTTAAGGTGATGGATTTGGTAAAGGGAGCATGGGTAGTACTTTTGAGAGATAATGTAAGCATGAAGTATGTCTCTAATGAGGGTGGTGTTAACATTCTTTGATTTCTTACCCATTTTCCTCTTTACCATCAGTTTGATTCCTTTTGTTGGTGCTTAGTTTGGGTCTCTCATCAAAGGCTTTATAAATAAAGGAGGAGGAACATGAAGAATTGATAGTGATGAGGATCTAAATGACATTGGTGATGATGTTTATTCAATAATAACTCTCAGTTTTGGTGTTATGTCACTAACAATATGGAGGAGGAAGGAAGAACAATGACAACACTTTGAGTTCTTGTTGAGACCAAACTTGATTTCTTTGCTTTGGGCTTTTCCTTTTTTGAAGTCAATGAAGATTTCATGCCATTGTTGATGAGTTTAAGAGATTGATGCTCTAAGAGGTTGATTTTAATGAATTCAATGGAGATCTATAGATTTATGGTTTAAATATGAAAAACGAAAGAAAATTTCTAAAATGAAGGGATTTTTATATTTTAGAAAAGGAAAGGGGAAAGGAGAGTTTTCAAAAATAAGATCAATCAACTAAAGTAAGTCATAGGTTGAATACTTACATCGGTTAATCTATACTTTCAATCTAGTTAATTCATCCCTATTGGACAAAAACACTTTCATTTTTGAGGCTCTAAACATCCAAATCATCATGCAACACATGTACCAAACATGTAAACATATATAATCATGACACAAATCACATCATAACATATTAAATCACAACAATCACATAATCAAGGTATTAATATAACTCAATCCTAATCCTTTTAATAGTTGCCAACTTATCCTCATTCAAGGGTTTGGTAAAGATATCAGCCAATTGATCCTTAATGTTCACAAATTCTAGTGACACATCTCCCTTAAACATAATATCCCTATTGAAATAGTGTCTTAGGGTAATGTGTTTGGTATGGGTACAATATATGTGTTCTTTGTCATATTGATTATATTTGTATTGTCACAGTTAATAAGCACATAGGAATAGTGCAATCTAAAGTTTTGTTTCATATAAAATAATTGAATACAACAAGTTCTTATTGTCATATACTTTGCTCAAACTGTAAAAAGTGAGCCTTACTTTCTATTATATAATGAGACTAAGGTTTGGCCAAGGAATTAACATACATTTGTGGTACTCTTCTTCTTAATTCTATCTCTTGTAAAGTCTCAATTTGAGTAATCCACTAAGTTAAAGATCAATTCCCTAAGATATCAAAGTCCTAAACTTATGGTTCTTTTCACATATCTAAGTACTCTTTTAAGGACAACTAGATGTGACTCTCTTAGGCTAGATTGAAATCTTACACATAAATAAATAACAAACATCAAGTCAGGTCTATTAATAAAAAGAAAGAAAAGACTACCAATCATACTTGTATATTACTTTTCATCCACAACCTTACTATTTACATTATTATCCAACTTTTTGGAAGTAGTCATCGAAGTTCTATAAGGTTTACAATTATCCATGTCAAACTTTTTTAATAGTTTCTTTGCATACTTGGTTTGGTTAATGAAGATTCCATTTTTCATTTATTTGATTTAGATTCTAAAGAAGAAATTCATTATCTCATCATATTCATCTTAAATTATATTTTAATATCACCAGTAAACTTCTTATACAATAATTCATAAGTAGCACTAAATATGATGTCATCAATATAAAATTGACTACTTAACAAATCCTTACCTTTTGATTTGATAAAAAGAGTAACATTAAGCATTTGTCAAATAAGAAAGAACTTAACTTTTCACACCAAGCTCTTGGTGCTTGATTTGACTCATATAAAACTTTTAACAACTTGTAAACATGGTTTGGAAACTCTTTGCTTTAAAAGCAAGGAGGTTGATCAACATTAATTTCCTTTGTGATATAATAATTGAGGAATGTGTTTTTCACATCCATTTGGTATAACCTCAAACTCTTATGTAATGCAAATGCAAGCAGTATTCCAATGGCCTTTGACCTAGTAACTAAGGTTATGGTCTTATCATAATTAATTCTTTCTTCTTGACTATGGCTTTTAACAACTAATCTTACCTTTTTTCTCACAATTAGATCACTTTCATCAAGTTTGGTACTAAAGACCCATTCAGTTAGTATAACAGGATGATTACTAGGTCTTAGTATCAAAATGCATAACTTGTTTTTCTCAAACTGGTTAAGTTCATTTTTCCTTGTATGCATCTAAGATTGGTCAACCAATGTATTATCTAAATGTATTGGTTTTATTGGTGAAACAAGTAATATAATGTTAATGTTCCTAAATGCAAATCAAGTTCTTAAAGAATCATAAGGGTTATTGATAATTTGATCTTGAAATGCCTTTTCAACATGCTTTCACTTTTTTAGGACTTGTTAAATAACATTATTAAGATTATCACCATTTAAAAGGTTAAACACATTCACTTTATGTTGTTTACTTTTGCTCCATTTGAATATCACTAGAATGTTGTTGTTTCCTTGATGATTCATTTACTTTCTTCAAACTTTTGTTTGTACTTGCAAGGGCATCTAACTTTTTCTTTCTATGAGAAAAGGATTATTTTTGTCAAACACAACATACATGGACTTATTTACAATAAGAGACTTATTGTTAAACACTTTATATACCTTACCACTAAACACTTTCACTTCATGTTATTTACTTTGCTTCATTTAAATATCACTAAAATGTTGTTGTTTTTTTAATGATTTATTTACTTTCTTTAAACTTTTGTTTATACTTGTAAGACCATTTAACTTTTTCTTTCTATGAAAAAAGGATTAGTTTCATCAAACATAACATAAATGGATTTTTCTACAATAAAATATTTATTGTTGAACACTTTACATATCTTACCACTAGAAAAGTGTCCTAAAAAGATACCTTCATCCAATTTAAAATTAAACTTGCCTTGATTGTCTTTTGTATTTAGAATATAACACTTACGACTAAAGACTTATAGGAATTTTATTTTAAACTTTCTCTCATTCTATAACTCATAAGAGGTCTTTGTAAGAGTTGTATGAATGAAATTTTTATTGGACATATAGCAAGTAATATAAACTATTTTTGCTTAAAAGTATTAAAGAAGGTTATATTGATTTAACAGAATTTTATTTATTTTTTGTAAGGATCTATTCTTCTTTTAAGTTGTTATATTTTGTTATGAAGTTCTTGAAGCTAAAAGATTGTGAGGAATATCATGAGAATTGTAAAAGTTTTTAAATCCTTCACTTTCAAAGTCACCATCATGATCACTTCTAATTGAAGTGACATGGTACCTCTTTTTATTTTGGACTTACTTACAAAATCTCTTAAGGGTTTTTAAACATTTGTCCTTATGAGTTAGGAATGTAACTCATACAAATCTATTATAATCATGTACAATAATATATACATATGATTTACCACCTAAAAATGAAACACAAGTTCATGTGTAATAGTTGCAAGGGTCTAGAAGTAAATATCACCTTTTTGCTCTTAAAAGAGCTTTTGCTTTGTTTATCATTTGACTTGCATCACACACCTTATATTTTTCAAGTTTCATCTTTAAAAGACTTTTTATAAGGTTGTATTGGTTTAACTTTGATAGTTGGTTTATCCTTGCATGACCTAACCTCAGATCCTGTATTTATGATTTTTCACTAATAGAGGTAAAATACTTAACATCTTGGTTAGTTAAAATGTGTTGATCAATAATATTTACATTCTCTGACTACTTAGCAACAAATAAGTGATCATTTTTTTTAACATGAATAACATAATAACATTTTGCTCAAATGATACCTTATAGCTATTATCATACAATTGACTAATACTTAACAAATTAAACTTTAGTTTCTAGACAAGTGAGACATTGGTAATCATTAGAGACTTTTTCTTACCTATCTTGCCAATGTTAATAATCTTACCTTTAATATTATCTCCAAACATTACTATTCCACTATTAATTTTCTTAAGGGAAATGAAGCTTTTGAGATTCCATATCATATATCTAAAGTAGCCACTATTTAGATACTATTTATCTTTTTTCATATTGTT
Source organism: Rhizophora apiculata (assembly GCA_037832385.1). Lineage (NCBI taxonomy): Eukaryota > Viridiplantae > Streptophyta > Magnoliopsida > Malpighiales > Rhizophoraceae > Rhizophora > Rhizophora apiculata. Next base: position 6,121,899 of record CM075441.1, on the reverse strand, counting down.
TTAAAGAAATATCTATAAAAAATTCATCTAAATTTAAGTACCTAAATTTTCTTGGATCTTTGAGTGTTAGCTTTGGTGCCTCTAGCACTTACATGAAAATAACCATTTGGACTTCATTTCAAATTGAATGAATATTGCATATGACCATAGTCACCATATAAACGAAAACTAACATCATCTTTAGCATGATATTTATATGTATAAGCATCACATCTATCATGATCATGTCATTTATCATGAGAATGTACATGCCTTTAAGATATTGTAGACTTTTGTGTGTATCATTTGTACATATATGCATCTTATATAATGCTTTTCTATTATGTTATGATACATGAACATTCCTATATGATGTACTAGATATTTATGCATATGTGTGAGAATTGACTATCTTGCCTTGAGAAGTTTTGAGTTAATATGTATAAAACATATGATCCAAATCACTTTTCTTACCTTTAGAATTTTGAGAGTCAAGTAGCAATTTTAATTTGACTTTACTTTCATCAAATTTAGTGAGAGACTTTTAAATACTTCTTTCTTAAGATGACTATTTTCATCAAAGAGCTTTATAAGTTTCTTTTTTCATTGTAGACATTATTCAATTCACTATTTTTCTTAATGAATGATGTGACTTTTTTTTTTTTTTAAAAGTAGTTTATTACTTCAAAGATCTAATTTCATACTTTATAGAGGCATTCGTAATATAAAAACCCTTGTTCTTAACAATCATGTTTTTAAGTTTTCTATCTGTGCAATGTAAAGTGTTATGCAACTTATTAATTAAAAACTCATCATCACAAAGGTATCATATTTAGAATTTATCTCATCCTTTATAGCCTTAAATATAATGTTTACTTAAACATTGTTAGAATTATTTTTTAAGTCACTTAGATCATCCCAAGTTATTTTAAGGGATTTTGCATAAATAAAAGGGATAAAATTGATTACTTCCAGGGGATCAGCTTTCAATGATCGTTTCGAGGGAATCGACTTCCAATGATTTTTTTGAGAAGATTGGTTTTCAATAAACCAAATACTCTGATAATATTATAAATTATTTAATTTCAAAAATTGTAGGGTATTACAAATATATAGATTTGAGATATTATTATTATAGATATAATTTTACTTTTTAATTTAGAAATAATAAAAAATAAATATTAAAAAAATAATTAATAATAATAATTTTTTAATTAAAAAATCTCATTATAATCTACTAACAATCAAAGGTAAAAGTAGAACTTTTTATTAGAATTTCAATGTTGTAGTATTGTAGAAGGAGTTTTTTGAAAACCAACAGCAACATACTCTTACAAAATAAATAATTCATAATTAAAACTGAATCAAATAAAAATATCCAACAACAACATAAACCCAAAAAAAAAAAAAAAGAAGAAGAAAATATATGTAAAAAGGAGGGACGAAAATAAATTGAAAGGGAGAAGAATAGCATAATTTAGGGTTAAAGGTATAGAAAACCCATCTTATAAGGAGGATTGACTTTGACTAAAATTCAATTTAGAATTGAGTAATGTTACAAATTGAAAAGACTGGGGTCATGAGAAAGAAGAATAAGAACCAATTTAGAAGGAGATGGATAGAAAATAAATGAAAAGAGAAAAAATAGAGTGACGAAGTTGGTTTGGGCATTAAAGACTTAGGGTTCATGCTATGTTTCTTCACCCTTGCATTTTTCTCCACAGGTTCATATTTCTTTTCATTTTTTTTTTTTCTTAACTCTGCCAGACATGATGAAAAATTACATCTATTGTGTAATTTACTCAAGAAGGACAGCCTGGAAAATGTATGCTATAGGTGGAATAAACATTCTAGTGGCACTGCAGTTATTGTTTTCTTAAAATGTCTTGAAATGGTTTCTCATAAGAGAAAAGAGAAAAGAAGTATCTTGAATTGAATACTGGTGTTTGTACAACATGCATGAAGTTGCTTGGTGGGCTGAATGATAAATATCAATTAAACAATAGGAGACTTGTTCTATAGCTTGGACATTTTGGGAGTGCTAAACTTCTTGGGGAAAATGCTGTATTTGTTTAAACCCCCCCTAAAAAAAAAAAAAAAATGGAAATGCTTTATGTGTTAATGTAGTCTGCATACCGGTACAAGGGCTGGACATTGTAAGACTTTGCTTAATGTAGATGCTTAACAATGTTTCTTCTTGATGAAGTTTTCTGGCATCCTTTGTTGCAAAATTTTGAAGTGATTATGTAATTCAGTCAGTTGATTTGTATATAAATATATAATTTTTTTTTTTTCTGTGATTACACCTGCTAGTTATCATTTGAAAGCATATTTCATTTAAATGAAGAATCTTATGAATGCTTGTAATTCAAATGTTTGCCTGCTTGGAATTTCTTTTTTACCAGGTATATGATTTAGATGCTAGTGATATTGCAGTTCAGGTACTTCTGGTGTTGTAATGGTTACCAATAAAAAGAAAAAAAAGTGCTGATTGTAAGCAATGGCATTTAATAGGCAGTTTAATTTCTGTCTCTCTGCACTGTCACGCATGCATGGGCATAGGAAGTGGTGAAATATTCTCCACATAAAGATGGCTAGAAACACATCTAATATATAGTCTGTGTTAGACCCCAAATAGTAAATTATTGCAGAGATATCCTTCCAAATCTTTGGAATCACTCTTCATTAACGACATGAGTGCAGATTCCTTTCAATTTGATTCGTGTAATTGGTATGAAATGATGAAATCAGTTCCTGGAACATCCTGCTCTAACTTTTACTCTGCAATTTCCCCTTCAACCTTGGATGAAAATTCCTCTTTCATAGCCTCTCCATGGTGGGGTTGAACATTGCTTTGATCAATATCTGAATATGATTAATTGGCTTCCTTTTAGTTGCCACCAGCTCAAAATGCTCTTGCACTTGTGATCATTTTAAGTTATTGCTTCCTCATTTTCCCAAGACTCTTCTAGTTACTCAATTTCAATTAACATTCCATCAATTTCTTTTCTGTATTGAAGAAGGGTTCTAAGGCTGCTATATTTTTTGAATGCTTGTTTTGTCAAAGAGATATTCTATGTTTGCTATATATTTGAAGGCTTCTTTCATTGGAAAAGGATGGGACAGCTATTTTTCATCATTTAAACAATGTCTAGAGCTTTAGATTTCCAAATTTTTGTTCCATTCATCTGTTTTCACCTCTTTCCTTGACTCTTTTTGTGCAGTCTCCGTTTTCATTTCCATTTTGCCAGTGCCTGCTGGGGTACATTTCTCCATAAGGTTACTTCATAAACGTTTGCAAAGACCATTAATCATCTGAAATCTTGTAAGCTGTACTTATTACACTAATAATGTCAATTTCGTTGATTTTCACAGTACTCAGAGGCTAGGATTATGGTTTAAATCAATCGTATTGTCATTATGAGCAGGCAAGGGAGGTAGTAAAGGTAAATAACCTATCTGACAAGGTCATCGTGTTGCCTTGACAAGTTTAGGTAGGTTCATTAATTCACTATCACGCTTTTACTCAACGGAACAAATTGCATCGTGGTTATGTATGGAATAAGGAGTCACTCCAGTTTAATTTTTTATGTTTACATAACTGGTATACATTTGGGCTACCGTTTTCTTTGGTTCTCTCTCCCTCTCGACCCCCATCCTCCACCGATCTTTGTGTGTGCATTTAAATTTTACTCTTAGTGCTTCAGCTAGATATGGCATCATGCAGTTGGTTTCTTATTTATTGGCGCCAGTCAATATTACTTTGACAGTCGTGGTTTCGGGTTTGTTTCTCAATTTCTTGTCAATTCGCCGATAAGAGTTAACCAAGGCAGCCTGGGAAATATGGGGTTTATTTTCAAAACCTTCTTGTAATTTTTTTCTTTATTGCAAAAGGGTGGTGAATATGGCAGCATGGTAGTTTGATTTGCTGGTAAGAATGCACAACCTTCTTGCTGGAATGATACCAAAGGGTGGAAAATGGTTATTAGTGCAATGCATAGTTTCTGAGGCGAATTTGTACACCATATTTGAGATGGGCTGCACAAGGGATGACGTTTGACGTCCGGTGATTCTTTGACTGACTGACGTCCGGTGTTCCAGTTGAATCGTTCTGATTCAATTTCTGCAGGATGTTGAAATCGATGAAGGGGTTGATGTCATCGTTTCAGAGTGGATGGGCTACATTCCTTTGTATGAGGTGATTATAACAATCTTGCTTTTAATTTGATAAAACTTATGTGCATTTGTGCACATGCATATGCGTATTCACCTTAACCAAAGTGATTTAGTGTAACGAGTATTACAAGGAAAAGGAGAATGAGACGTCCCTCTTGATGTGGAAATGAAATAAGACGCAAGGCTTTATCAACCAAAGCCTCCAATCACCATTCAGAGTGGCAAAAAGAGATATTAGAAAAGAACATTTGTCTTCTGAAAATTGATGGAGTCAAAAATTGATCCCTGCACATCCATGCATGCCTCTCAAAAATCGAATCCATCAAGCTGGAAAATAAAATTTTTACAATTTCAATTATTTGCAGGAGCATGTAGTCAGGAGAACCTTCGAAAAAGAGAGGCTTGCTGTATATGAACTTCTTGGAAAATTGATGAGGCAAAAATTGATCCTTTTACATTTTGGCATGCCTCTCAAATCAAATCTACCAAGCCGGAAAATAAACGTTTCACAATTTCAATTATTTGTGGGAACATGTTAACCAGTGGAACCTCTAAAAAGAGAGGCATGCTTTATGCGAACGAAAAGCTTCAATAGCCTTCTTGCCCCTGCTCTGAGTCTTCTTTTCCTTTTTCCTCAAACCCCTAGTAACCAACTAGTGTGAAATAAGCCATTATTCACCAACACACACCGAATGCTTATTTAAATGGGCGAGGAAATTAGGTAATCAGTACCAAAAAGCATGCAGAACTGGCATTCGGTGTTAACTTGTTAGGTCGCATTTGGTTGGCAACAGGTAATTGGGTAAAGAACATCAGACACTCTTGGTTACTAAACCACCTTGATAGGTGGACATGGACACGAGGACACCAATATACTCTTAAAAAATTAGTATATGGATATAATGTAGACACGACTATATTATATATGTTTGTATTAATTTAAATAATTTTAATATGTTTAGTGTCTTTTCAATATATAACTTAGAAACCTTATCATATTTATTTTTTTAAGAACTATGAATGAATATATTATAGATACGCATAACATGATATTTAATAAAATATAAATTAAAAATTTGCCTCGACGGTGATAATTTCTTGTGTTGGCCGCAAGCTGTTCAAATGTACCTCAAATGGTGTGGAAAAATTGACTCAATCACAGGAGATGCTGAGATGCCTAAGACAATAGACTCGGCTTTTGCGACGTTCGATGGCACTTGAATACAATGGTCGAAGACATTAGCTTCATCTACATGTGTTACCAAATAGCCAAAAAAACACCCCGGGTCAATGCCACCTCGATGTACTATGATCTTGGGAACCAATCTCACGTGAATGAGTTGACGTTGAAACTCGAAGAAATTCGTTAAAGGTGAGGAAATTGTTACAAAATACTTAAACCCATTGAAGTGGATTTGCCAGGACCTAGACCTATTCAAAGCCTTTGATCGGAAGTCTATGGTTGATTGCAAGTGCAACAAAAAAAAAAAAAAATGGTGGATGAAAGCCGAGTTCTTAAATTTCTTGCTGGTCTCAACGTTGAGTTCGATGAGGTAAGTGGCCGATTCCTCCAATTAGCGAAGTATTAGCTGAGGTTCGCCGAGAGGAAAGCTGCAAACATGTGATGATGGGGAAGAAAGTGTCAAGCTCAGGTGCATCTATGCAAAATTCTGCACTAGTGACATTTGAAGCGTATGTGAGTCGCAAAAGCATTCAAAATGCATAGGGGACTGATGAAAGATCTCGTGTGTGGCGTGATTTCTACTAGTCAGGGCACACCCCTGAGACATGTTGGAGGATTCATGGTACACCAAGACTGGAAGAGCAGGAGATCGGGGGACAAGTCCGATCGTGCTCCACCCATTGCCAATGAAGCCGAGTCTAATCCATTCAATAAGGAGCAAATAGATCAACTCCTAAAACTGCTAAAATTTATTCATCATCCGATATTCTTAAGTTACTCCCTTGCACAAACAAGTAGTAATTTTATTATTTTGTCCAGTTTTACCCAATGAGTTCATCCGATCATTGATTTAGAGGCTTTTGACCATATGTCTCTTATTTGTTTAATTTTTACTCTCCTTGCTCAGGTATGATGCAATCCCCATGATTAATTTGTGCTGATGCGATTCCCATAATTTGTGCTTACTATAATTCTCTTTTATTATTTAATAATTGTCTTTTATTATTTTTAAATTAATAGGTGAAATTATATCTCAAATATATATAATTGTAATACCCTATAACTTTTAGATTCAATTAAATACTAATATTATTAAAGTATTAGTTTATTGGAGATTAATCCCCTCAAAGCGATCATTGGAGGCTGATCCTTTCGAAGCGATCAATCTTATCTCTTTTATTTCTACAAAACTCTTATTTTTAATCCTTAATTTCCAATCTCTATTTCAAATTCCTAATTCCAAAACCCTAGATTCTCACCATCTAGTATTAGAGTAGCGTTCTTAGGAATTCTGTTTCTATTTCATCCACCACCACCAAAAAAAAAAAAAAAAAATTGTTTATACCCCTTACCTAATAGCAAAAGAAAAACTTGGGAATCACCAATTTGCGATCTTACAGTATGTCTTCACACAACTCTTCTAATTTTAATGTCAGAATATCTCGAGTTGAAGAATCATTATTTCTCATGCAAGAGTCTTTTAAGAGGTTTGAACAGATGGTACTTTCTATTGCACAAAGGGAGTCAAGAGACAACACTTCTGGATTTACTAACAAACAAAAAGAACATGTGGAGGCACCAATCGTGACTATATCCAACCACACATAAGGGGTAGAATTTCCATGCTAGGACGAGAGTGATCCTGCATGTTGGATCTCCCAGGCTGAAAAATATTTTCTCTTCCATTGTATGTTAGAGCTCTCTAAAGTTGAAATTGCTTCTATTCAATTCGAAGGTGATGCAATCCAATGGTATGATTGGATCGAAACATGTGGTGGAATTCCAACATGGGCTGAATTCACTAAAAACCTTCTTGTGCGATTTAGACCCTTAGAATATCACAATGTTGATGGAAAGCTCACAAAAATTTGTCAGACATCCACCATCCTCGAATATCAGAGTCGATTTGAGTGACTTGCCAATTGAGTTAAAGATTGGTCCGAAAGGCAATTAGTGGGAAATATTCATTGAAGGGCTTACTGCTGACATCCAATAGGAACTCAAGGCTCATCAACAACAAATAATGATAGCTGCTATCTCCTTTGCTCGCTTGCAAGAGAAGAAGCTAGGTGCTGAACATCGTCGACCATCTGCTAAAGTGGCCAACAAACCTATCGAGGATTACACCAACTCACCCTCTTTTACTCGTCCTTCTAATACTAGACGCTTAACCTAAGAACAATTAAAAGAGCGGATGGCAAAAGGGTTGTGTTGGCACTGTGATGAAAAGTGGCATAAGGAGCACTGTTGTAAGCAAGGGAAGCTTTTAATGATCGAGCCAATTAAGGAGACTGAAGAAATAAGTGATGACCATATGGGCCAGATGGTGATGACACCTTTGTTGAATATGTAGATGAGCCTGTAGTGCATGCTTTAGCTGGGTATTTGAACCCACAAACTATAAAGTTTGATGGATTTCTCAAGGGACGACTAGTAATGGTACTAGTTGACTCAGGTAGTACCAATAACTTTATAGGTGAGAAGATTGCCAAAAGGCTTGCTTTTTCAATCGAGGATTGTGATAAGTTAACTGTGAAGGTTACAGACGGGAGAAATTTGACATGTCAAGGGCAGTGCACAAAGGTAAAACTCGTGTTACAAGGTCAAATCGTTTATGTTGATTTCTTCTTACTACCCGTAGAAGATTATGAAATTGTCCTTGGCATTGATTGGTTACAGACTTGGGAGATATTACTTGGAATTTCTCTAGGTTAAGAATGAAATTTCTATTGAATGGACATCTAGTGGAATTACACGAAAGAAATGGGGGTAAAATTACCATTATTAGTAGTCATCGAATGGAGAAGGTCTTATAGAAGGCAAGATAAGGGTTCCTAGTGCAGTTGATAGGTGCAGAGGTGGCCAAATTACATTCTATACAAAGGAAGGAGGTTACGACATTATTGACTAAATTTTTTAATTTGTTTGCTAAGCCCGTAGGTCTACCCCTACAAAGGACATACGACCATCGTATTTCGTTATTATCCGAAAATACACTTATTAATGTTCAACCTTACCATTATCCACACTTCCAAAAAGGAGAAATTGAGAAAATTGTTAAAGAGATGTTGGAAACTGATATCATCAGACCGAGTGTTAACCCATGCTCATCTCTTATCTTTTTAGTAAAAAAGAAGGACAATTTTTGGAGGATATGCATGGACTATTGGGCACTCAACCACATCACTATGAAGGATAAATATCCTATTCTCGTGGTCGATGAACTATTAGACGAATTAGGAGGTGCTAAACTATTCACTAAACTAGATTTAAGGTCAAGATATCACCAAATCCGGGTCCATAAGGAGGATATTTAAAAAACAGCTTTTAAGACACGAGTTCCTGATTATGCCCTTTGGGTTTACCAATGCACCTTTAACATTTCAGAGTTTAATGAATGATATATTTCAGTCATATTTACGTAAATTTGTCTTGATATTTTTTGATGATATTTTGGTGTATTGTTCTTCCCTTAAAGCACATTTGTCACATTTGCAGATTGTGTTCACTACCTTGCATGAGAATTTTCTATTTGTTAAGAAGACACAATGTAATTTTGCTAGCCAAACAGTGAAATATCTTGGACATGTTGTCTCCAAAGAAGGTGTGGCAATTTACCCTTCCAAAATTCAAGTGATGCTGGATTGGCCAATTCCAAAGACGATCAAGGCATTATGAGGCTTTTTGGGTGGTGTGATTTCTACTAGTCAGGGTATACCCCTGAGACATATTGGAGGATTCATGGTACACTAAAACTGGAAGAGTAGGAGATCGGGGGACAAGTCTGATCGTGCTCTACCCATTGCCAATGAAGTCGAGTCTAATCCATTTAATAAGGAGCAAATATATCAACTCCAAAAACTGCTAAAATTTATTCATCATCTGATATTCCTAGTTACTCCCTTGCACAAACAAGTAGTAATCCTATTGTTTTGTCCAGTTTTACCCAATGAGCTCATCCGATCATTGATTTAGAGGCTTTTGACCATATGTCTCTTATTTGTTTAATTCTTACTCTCCTTGCTCAGGTATTGAAAAAGATTAGGATAACTAATGGAAGTGTCTCTTCTATTATAAACAAAGACCTCATAAAAATCTTTGATAATATTACTCTTAAATTTTTCTTTCACATTTTTAAATTCATGTGCAATCTTTTATATGTTGATAAACTTTCTTACAACTATGATTGTAGTGTTGTTTTTTAAAATTTTTATTGTTTGTTTCAAAACCAAATGATAGGAAGGATGATTGGTAATACTAGGATCATTAACAAAATATTGTTTTGATGAGGGACTCAAGGCTTAAGTAGTATTAATTAAAACTTGATTTTGATTAAATAAAGCTCTGACAATGTAGACTAGGACATCCAAGTTTCTCATATCTTAAAAACTTGTTTTTACTTTATTAAAAGGAGTAAATTGTTATCATCTCCATTGTGAAAGTTGCCATTTATCCAAGGATCATCATGTTACCTTTTGATCCAAACCATATTATGTTTTCAAATAATTTTATTTAATCTATAGTAATGTTTAAGAACCACCTAATGTTAATACCTTATTAGTAAAAGGATGGTTTGTAACCATCGATGATTATATTAAATTATATTGCGTCTATTTTTTAAATAAAAAATTTGATGTTAAACATTTATTCAAAAAATTCTATACCATAGCTAAAAACTAATTCCAAATAAAAAAAATTAGTATTTTACATTCTAATAATAGAACCAAATATTTTATTGCATATTTGGATTTTTTTTTTTAAAGAAGAAAGGTATTATTTATTAGGCTACTTGTTAAGGAGTGCCTTAACTAAATGAAATTGTTGAAAGAAGAAAAAAAAAAAAAAAGACACTTGCTTGAAGTAGCACATATTATAATGTTTTCTATAATTGTTTCAAAATATTTGTGAGATGAAATTATTTTAACTACATCCTACTTAATAAATAGGATGTCAACTTGATATTAAAGTATGATACCTTTAAATTGTTTCAAAAAAATCTTTTTCACATCTAACTTAAATTATGATATGTTTTTAAAAGTTTTTTAATATAAACTTTTTGTTTATATTCCTAATATTTTTTGTTCCAAATTGGATCCAAAAATTGAAGAGTATGTGTTTATTGGATATGCCTAAAAAAAAAAAAATGGATACAAGCATTTTAATACTTTCACCAAAAAAGTCCACATAAGTATGAATGTCTCTTTTTAAAAAAACCAACTTTTTTTTTTCTCAGGAAAAAAATCATCTTGGGGAGAGAATAAGAGAAAGGAAAGATAAGTTTTGGAATACTATAGGACTTTTACCAAATTTTGTAATCTTACCAAGTGAGTTTGTTTTGTCAATTTATTCTAGAAAAAACCAGTACCATAAACAAATTATTTAGGATAATGGAAATGATGAAATCTCTTGCTTACAAATGTCAAGCATCATTGTATTAGATACAAAGGGAGAAATACTACAAAAGGAATGACACAATCTTTATTTTGAGTTTTAGGTTTATATCAAGAGGTTTAGAAAAAAGATACTATAGCTTTGCTTGTTTCTCGCACATAAGTTCAATCAAAGTCTCTAGCTTATAGTCCTAATCTTCCTCCTAACACTCAAAGTAACTCTTTTCTTATTTTTATTCTATTTTCATTAAATAAACCTCTTAATGTTAAATTTTTAGATTTAAATGTTCTTATAACTATTAGAAAAATGGTCTGTTCTTATACATAACATTCCATTACTAAATATGTATTATATAAAAAATTTTCCAACCATTATAAGGCTTTTACATCTAGGATTTCTAATTTATTTGTTTCAAGGAATATTTAAGATACTTTAGGTGACTTGAATTGAAAATTAATGGTAAAGGAAGAGATAAGTACCCCTAGAAAAATTGACATGTTGGATGTGATTGATATTTTGAAAGAAAAAAAAGTTATTGAATGTAAATAAGTGTTTGCAATAATGTGCAAAGTTGATGAGTGTGTAGAAAGGCATAAAATTGGGCTTGTGGCAAAAGGGTTACTTAAATTTATGGAATAGACTACCAAGAAATATTTGCTTCCATCGCAAAAATAAAATCCATTCGAGTTCTTCTCTTTTTGGTTGTGAAATCTAACTAGCCATTACATCAATTGGACATTTAAAAAATGCCTTTTTAAATGGAGATTTTAAGGAGGTAGGGTTTATGAATTTATTGTTTAGATAGAAATATTTGGAGCAAGAAAGGTCTGTAAGTGAAATAAATCCTTTTATAATTTTAAGTAATTACTAAGAGTATGGTTTGAAAGCTTTGGAAAGGTGGTTAAGGCACACAACTTATGTCAAAGCCATGCTAATCATGTAATATTCTACAAACATTCCAAAAATAGTAAAGTTGTTCTAATTGTTTGTATGGATGTTATAATCATTATAGGAGATAGTTATGTTGAAATTGAGAATTTGAAGAAGATGCTTGCAAATGAATTTAAGATTAAGGATTTGGAAGCATTAAAATACTTCCTTGGAATGGAATTTGCAAGATCTAAGAAGGGAATTTTAGTAAATTAACGCAAATATGTTCTTAACCCATTAAAGGATATATGAATGCTCATATGTAAAGTAGCTAAAACTCCAATTGAGCCCCCTGTCAAGTTAGAATTGGTTGTTCCTAAAGATGTAGTGAACTAGGATCAGTATTAATGATTAGTAGGATGACTAATGTATTTATCACACATCTAACTAGACAAAGTCTTTGCAGTAAGCATGGTGAGTCAATTTATACATTCACTTATCTTAGTAAATTTTAAGGTAGTTTTTAAAATCTTAAGGTATTTGAAAGACACACCTAAAAAGGGTTTTTTTTTTTTTTTTTTTTTTAAAGGAGAGAACAATTACAAATAGAAGCTTACATGATACAAATTGAGCTGGGGCTATAAGTGATAGAAAATCAACCTTAAGTTATTGCACATTTGTTGGAAGAAATCTTGTTGAATGGAGAAGTAAAAATAGAATGTTGTACCAAGAAATAGTGTTGAAGTAGAGTTTAGATTAGTTGTTAAGGGAGTATGTGAAGTATTATGAATAAAAAAATTTCTTAAAGATTTGAAGATTTATACATCATCATTACCTATTAAGCTTTATTGTGATAAAGAAGCAGTCATCTGAATTACCATAATCAATTTTTATATGACAAAACCAAATATGTAAAGGTGGACACACAAATTATTAAGAAGAAACTTAATAGTAGGATGATTTGTATACCTCATTTATGAACTACTAACTAAGTGGCAAATATTGTAATAATGAGTCTCTATAACAAACTTAGTGAGTAAGCTAGTAATAAATGATATAGCTTAAGGGAAAGTATTAGAAAAAGAAAATAAATTTTTTAAATCCTTATAATTAAATCTAAGTTATCATATTCTTAAAGTAAAGTATTTAATTTTGTAGTTAAAATACTTATATATATATATATATGATTTTTATGTATCTTTAAGAATATATAGAAAATTAAAAAAATAACTTTTTTATTATATTTAATACCCATACACATCTTTTTAAAAGTGTACATGCTTCATATTTAAACCAACAGTAAGTGAAAGAAAAATTAGAAAACCTAAAATGCACACACTTTAGGTTATTAAATCAATAGTAAATAAAAAATTTGCAACCAAAAAATATCAAGAGATGTGAAATTTTTTATTTTATCTTAAATGTTTAAGAAAAGTGCACACTAAATAGACCATGCAAATAATTAATATTTTGACATTTGTTTTTATTGTTTGGATTTCACAGGTTATTTTTTGTTTTTGAGCTTTTTATTGGGCTTTTAGATTTAGGTTTCATGTTAAAATAAATGTTATTTGGCTTTTTAGTTTCCTAAACATTTAATGTAGATTCCTTGAATTTGTTCAAATTTTTAGAAGTGAATGGAGGAATAAAATAGCTGAGATTTCTAATTAGAGCAAGCAATTTAAGTAAAAGGGTTCAAGTGATAGACTTAATGATTAAATAATTTTGCCTTTTTAAGTGACAAACCCCCTCCACCACCTTAAGGTCCTCTCTTCTCTCTTTCAAGGAAAGTTTTTATTTCTTATCTCTTCTTTGTCTGTGATTTATTATAGAGCATATTGAGAAGTATCATTACTGCTAGAGATCGCTCGTTAAAACCTAAACGCTTGATTCTTCCTTTGAATGCAATGGTAAATTATTTGTCAGACTTGGTTACTTGTCTTATTGATAGTCGTAATCTCAATGACTATATTATGAAGTTGTCTCTATCCAATTTATGTTAGTAGACATGCAATCAATGTTAGTGTTTAGTCTTGTAAATTTAATGAGCCAAAAGTTATGTATTAGTTGCATTTATAATTTATTACACTAATAATAATCTTTCATCCATCTAGTTATACATGGCCCTTATAACATATCCTGACAAATAAAGTGAAAGCATTGATTTCCAGTACAAAGTATATGAAATTGATTGGGAGTGTTAATTTACATGGAATTCTTCAACAATGATAAAACCCTTTTTTATATCTTTCACTTTTATATGTCTAGATGTAGACTTGGGGTGCCATGGGGAAGTTTATTCCCACCGTTATTGGTTGTAACGTCTACCATGTTGCCTTTAGTAATGTAGTATGCATTGGAAGAGTCCTCTATGGAGACAACATTGTGTGGGAGTATTTTGATATGACCATAGGTGGTATATTCTATTTTTAGAAGAATAAGTACACAATTATAATTTATTGTCATGAAATAAGGTTTTTTGGTTTGTTTCATATGACTCATATTATGGTGTATACATGATTAGTTGTATGTGTTGTCTTGTTGCATACATGATTGTCTATACATAAGGACCAAAATTGTGACATTAATCATAGAATAAAAATTCCACTAAATCTAAAGCATGTATTTTAAAAGAAAAGGGAAAAAAATTAGGGCTATGGATTTTTTAGATTTATTAAACTCTCATTAATACACTAATGTTTGAGGAATTGAGATGTTGATTGAGTCAGTTTAAGGTCCTTTAAATGTCTTTCAAGATCAAAATACACCTAAATAGTTCTTTTAAAGGAGAACATTTTCTTCTTTTTTAATATCAATGCTCTTTTTGTAAAAAATGACATTTATATTTTGTGTTGTCATAGTGTCACATGGCTAAATTCCTCACCCAAGATTTCAGCCAAGGGATGACACCAAGATACACTTTTGGTTTCAGCCTAACCTATGCACAAGAACAAAAACAATGTTGTGCATAATTTCATGCAAGGAAAGTAAATAGGTATACAATAGTTATGAAAACCTTCCTTACCCTTTGTTAGCAACTTCATGTTGCATTATTCAAAGAGAAATTGTCACATCATTGGCTTGCTTGGTTAGCTTATCCCATTGGTAACCCATGTTTCTTTATATAGAAGGAGAACGTAATAACACATGAATTTGGATAAGCATTCTTTACTTACTATTTTAGCCATTAGATCATGTCCCCACAATTTAAGAAAAAATCAAAAAAAAAAAAAGTATATTTTAAAAATTTTTTATCTTACATCGTAAATAAGAAATTTTATTATACTTATTTATAAAATAACATTTGTTTTATACTTTACAAAATAAAAGGATTTAAGAAAGGTCTCACACATAATTAAATAAAGTAAAACACATTTTTGAGAACTTACTAAACTAGATGTAAAAAAAAAAAAAAAAAAGATTATTAGAGCAATAAAACTATCATAATTATTAATTATTATCTTTATTTTTAATACTTATCTTTATAAAAAAATTAAATTATTATAAGCACCAATCATTATCTATATCTTTAATACTCATCTTTATAAAAAATTAAATTAAAAGTTATTTTTTATATTACTTTAATCTTATACTCTTTGAATTTCTAACTCTAAACTTTTATCTTCATTTTTAATAATCATTTTTATGAAAAATTAAACTATCATAACCACCAACTATTATTTTCATCTTTAAAACTCATATTTATAAAAAATTAAACCAAAAGTTACATTTTATTTTACTTCATTCTTATACTGTCTAAATTTTTTAAGATTTTAGTAAACTAACTATTAAAAAATAGTAATTTTTACAGTAATAAAATTTTCATAATTATCCATAATTATTTTTATTTAAAATACTTATGAAAATTAAACTATAAATTATATTTTATTTTATTTTATTTTATTTTTTTATTATTTAAAATATATATTAATAAAAAAAATTATTATCTTGTAAGAGAATAATTATTATAATTTTATTTATAAAAATGAATATGAGTTCAAATATTATATCTTTTTAATTTGAGTTATATTACACTAATATTTTCAATATTTTCTTTATTTTACTAATATTTTGAATTCTTTTTTTCTTTTGTTTAGATATTTTCTTTGAGAAAATGATGTTAGCTCTCAAGGATGACACGGAAATAGTTTTTATTGGGTAACCTGTGTCCCTATAAAGATAAAGAGGAAAAGGAAGTCCACTCTGGTTTAAGTTATATTTGTGGAGATCATCTAGTTTTTTAAACATTATTTTCATTTAAATTCCTGGACATTTGAATTTTGCGGCTGATATATATAGATATGTATAGATAGACAGGTGACTCGACGAAAAAGTCAGTAGACTGGGTTGGGTTAGTCAAAACCTCGGATGGGCGGGTGAACCGAAGAAAACCAGTTGACTCAGCCGAGTGTTTGAGGACCTGGACAGCCTGCCCACCTGATAGACCCGGACTCGCAGGCTCTTGTCTTGTTTTAGGGACCGGGTTAAGTTTGGGAAAATGGCCGACTTTCATGTTAGTTTACTGATCCCTTTGGTTCTTCCTTATTCTTGGGTTAAACTATATGTGAGAGAGAGAGAGAGAGAATATTTTTGTTTTTTTTTTATTACTTAATTAAATCTTGCATGCTTTTCAAAATTAGGAAAAGATTCAATTTAGTTATAAGTTTTTGAAGATTTTTTTTTTCTTAATATCATCATATTTTTTTTGAATTTTCATTTAACTCTATATCTTTACAATTTGTGTCAATCGAATATTCTAAACAAAAAATTATTATATACATTCAATATTTAATAGAAAACACTAAAAATATAAATACCTTATGAAAGCTTTCCCAATATTACACCCACTAGAAGGCCTAGATTTTTATCCTAAATAAAATTAGAGTGGTAGGAAAATCAAGTAATGATGATGACGAAGAAGAAGAAGAAAAAGAAAGAGATTTAGAGGGAAAAAAAAAAACTAAAGAGTATATATATATTAGCATTTATAATAATTTTTATTTTAAAAAATTAAAAAAATATTAAAATGAAATATTTTAAAATTTAGAGTTAGATTCAATCTTGTCTTTTTTTTTTTTTTTTTTTAACTCAAGTTGAGTTGGTTTGGGCTTTTGGGCCTTTGGGCCGTTACTGGAATAGGAAAATTTGTCTGGGTGATTGATTGAGCACCACATATGCAACTTACTTTAAGATTCTTTCTTCCCCCCACTCCCTCCCCTTTTTTTTTTTCAGGAAAGGACGGCTGATGATGAATATAAGTTTATCAATGATCTGAATCTAATTAATCCTAACTTTTAGCTTTTTTTTATGTTCAAAATTATTGACGGTTTGATTTCCTTTTTGATAGAACAATTATTTTTCTCTTCTACAATTCCATGCAATATGTGTATTTTTTTTTTTTTTTATAAATGATATTTTATAAAATTGTCAAAATGAGTATTTAAAATATCTATTTCTCTGATTTTTCTAGTAAATTTTAAAAAATTAGAGAAAAAAAAATTACTATAAGGATTCACCTAGTCCAACCAACTATTAATTCATTAGTTTTATCAATAACCCAATGGCCCAATTTTTTTAGCCAGATCAATATTCATGCCGAGTTTAATATATATATATATATATATACGTAGTGTTGTCCTTGTCATTTGGGCCCGGGCTTCATAAGTACCTGATTCAAGCGTGGTGGAAGGTGCTATGTGGAGGCTCTCCATTCCTTAATTGGGGGCCGATCCAATCGCTACGCGTTCGGGGTTCTCTGCACGTCACATTATCCCCAACGAGTTTTTCGTTGTTTCCTTTTTCGATGAAACGGGGGACAGATCCAAAGTCTTGAGATGGAAGATTGCCCATGATTGTGGCAGTCAAAAAGCAACAGGAGACTCCCATGTTCTGCAATTATTAACGCATACGTTAATGGAAGCACGATCTGCTGTCCTTGTCCCCTCCGCCTGCACCACCCGTGACCCTCCTCCTCCTCTTTTGCGTCTGCAGCATTGACACTGTGGTAACAGTAATTTCCCTGACACTGCACTGGCCGTAACTGCAACGGCGTTTTAACTCCCACTGACCTTTACATGGAATCAGCATTCATAAGATTTTGCCAAATTGACCAGAACCATGGTTGCATTCATCATCCCACTGCACGAACGATTCATATTCATAGGATGAATAAATAGACAAGGTATTGTCAACATAATGTTTTCCTTCTGGTCTAGGTTTTCAATTGGGCCTACCATCTGCACGGTTCATATTACTAGACCTGTTGGTCTCTCAGCCTTATTAAAAACAGAAGTTTCAAATCCCAAGTGTTGGGGTCTCCACCTATCACAAAAATTTAAAAAATTTAACTTTATTTAGTGCATGAGACTTGTGCTAATTGATGATGATCATAATATAAAAACAATAATAGAAAACAACATGCCCTCAAATCTTTTTGATTTGTATTACGGATCCACAATAAATGTTGCGTTGCACTATCATAATAATTAATTATATATTATTATTATTATTATTATTATTATGATGTAATACATTATGATTAATTATAAAAATTACAAATGTATGATAAACAGTGCCTGCGTCGTCTATCATGCTTCAAAACTACAAACAGAAAATGGAAATGCAAAGTTGAGTAATATAAACACCAGAGCACATTCGAGTCCCTTCCCTTCCCTCTCAAAATTTTCTTTATATAACAAATCAATCCAGATGCAAGATAAATAAAAAATAAAAAATAAAAAAACAAATGCAGAATCCCATTTTCCTCCCATTATTTCAAACCCCACGCCCCTGTTTTTGGTCTCCTTCCCCACATCCCAGAAACCCAACTGAATAATTTCCCTCCATATCACCACCCTTTACCCCCCCCCCCCTCCAAAGCACAGAGCCACAGATTGTTGTGTCATAACAACCAACAAATCAATATCCAAGAAACCATATGGCATCCTTTGAAACGCTAATCCTCCTAATGCTAACACTACCGCAGCTACTTGTATTCACCGGCATGGCTGCCACCGGCAGAGTCTCCACCACCATCACCCCGAAGAAACCTACTTTACATCCTAATTTTCAGCAACTGAATGTGAAAAAGGCAATCACAGAAGCCAAAACTGGGCCTATCAGGACATCCAAACATCAGGAAACATTGTCCAAGAACCAGAGTGGCAACGAGGGTGAGCAGAAGTGGAAGCTAAAAGTAGTCCATAGAGACAAGTTAGCTTTCAACAAGAAGAAGTTGGCTAGTCACCACAGCCACCTCTTCCATTCGCGCATGGAAAGAGACGGGAAGAGGGTGGCCAGCCTTGTCCAGCGCCTCTCAAGTGGAGAGACCGGCGGCGCGGCCTCCGGGAATGAGGTGATGGATTTTGGGTCGGAGGTGATTTCAGGGATGGACCAAGGCAGTGGAGAATATTTTGTGAGAATAGGAGTTGGCAGCCCACCAAGGAGCCAATACATGGTCATTGATACGGGTAGTGACATTGTTTGGGTCCAATGCAAGCCCTGTAGCCAGTGTTACAATCAAACCGACCCGCTATTTGACCCGGCCGATTCAGCATCGTTCATGGGCGTACCTTGTAGCTCCGCCGTCTGTGACCGAATTGAGAACGCCGGCTGCCATTCGGGTCGATGTCGGTATGAGGTGTCATATGGTGACGGGTCGTATACCAAAGGCACCTTGGCCATGGAAACACTTACATTCGGGCGGGCCACGGTCCGAAATGTGGCCATCGGATGTGGACATAGGAACCGGGGCATGTTTGTGGGGGCTGCCGGGTTGTTGGGACTCGGAGGTGGATCCATGTCATTTGTGGGTCAGTTGGGTGGTCAAACCGGGGACGCATTTACGTACTGTTTAGTGAGTCGGGGCAGTGGCTCGTCCGGGTCATTGGAGTTTGGGCGTCAGGCACTGTCTATGGGTTCTGCGTGGATCCCTTTGATCCGAAACCCCCGGACCCCGAGTTTCTACTACATTGGGCTTTCGGGTCTTGGAGTTGGAGGCGTGCAGGTGCCCATCTCCGAAGATATTTTCCGGATAACCGAAATGGGCGACGGGGGAGTCGTTATGGACACCGGGACGGCCGTGACTAGACTCCCGGGGGAGGCTTACGTGTCATTCCGCGACTCCTTCATCGAGCAGACCGGAAACCTCCCTCGGGCATCCGGTGTGTCTATATTTGATACTTGTTATAACTTGTTCGGGTTCGTGTCAGTTCGGGTACCAACCGTCTCATTTTATTTCTCGGGTGGGCCAATCTTGACCCTCCCAGCAAGCAACTTTCTAATTCCCGTAGATGATGTGGGGACTTTCTGTTTTGCATTCGCTTCTTCCCCTTCTAGACTTTCCATCATAGGGAACATTCAGCAAGAGGGCATTCAGATTTCCTTTGATGGGGCTAATGGGTTCGTTGGGTTTGGTCCCAATACTTGCTAGCTTGATGTGGGGATTCTTATTATGTGTCTCAAGTTACAATGCTTTTTTAAGTTAAAAGCAAACCTAGTTAAAGCTTGTGTATACATAAGATAAGGGCGGGATGTATCAATGGCAATGCGAGTGTGACCATATTTTCCTTTCCTTTGTTGTATTATTCTTGGAACTAAATTGTTTCTTCTCTCCTAAAATCCTGAATTCAGAAGTACAGCATGCAAAAACAATGTAGTAATGATTCTTTTAAAAGATGCTGCGGGAACGAGAGGAGAGGAGAGGAGGAGGTGTGCGCAATAGTGAAACATGGCCAGAGGAATTTCGGGGTATGGTCAAAAAAGGAGCCAGGAAAAAGGCTAATTTGCTTGAGTACTGTAGTTGCCTTTTATGTGAGGTGATAGGATCCAAGGGAGTCCTTTTACCCCACGTTATACAAGACATAATGCAGTCTGCAACAGACAGTGGACAGAAATTGACACTGACACTCTTCCGACATCTTTATTTCTCATCTTCGCACACAAAGATTCCATCCTCTCTCTCTCTCTCTCTCTCTCTCTCTCTCACAAGGCTTTAAGTGTACAAATGATGAAGGAAGCGAGCCACGCCACCCCACCCACTTGAATGAATGGACATGTGATGGCAGCACTGGGGGGGCCCTTGTGAACAGAACCCCTTTGGCGTTACCTCAACTGGGGCTCCGTATATTCACGCAGTGACTTTTGCAAAGGTACCAGCTTTTTCTTTTTGTGATATTTTTTTTGCCCCCCATCTTTTGCCAGATTTGAGAGCATAATTATTTTGTGCCCTTTTGATATTGCTTGAGATTAGGAAGAGGGACAACATCTTTTAGCAACGCATTGCTGCGTCTCTTGTAATAAAATGGAGTTGAAAGACACGCTTTTGAACGTGGACTATTATTAATAATACAATTACTTTCTGCATCCAAAACGTCCCACAGGATTTCGGGACCAGAAAGAAATTTATTTGGATGAAATTGGTGAGTGGGGATGGAATCAATAAAAGCAAATGCGAGGCTTTCGTCAGAAATTACTTGGTGTCGTTCGGGATATACACCACTTGCAATTGTACTGCATACTGCTTGGCGAAATTGGCTCCCCTTGTCAGTAGGGCATCAGCTAGCATTGAGATTCTCTCATAGTGTTGGACTTTGACGGCCATGCCTCAACTACGCTCAACGAGCTGGAAGACAATCTGCAAACGCTGTCAAAAAAAGGCACTTGACAAATAGGTCCCATGGAGTCGTCCTCTCCAGCTAGCAGCAACTTCCTTCCCCTCTCTCTTTCTCTGTTCTGTTTTTTTACCCTTCTTTCTCTCCAACTTTCTTCTTCTCTTTTTCGTTCATCCCTAGATAGCTACAAGTACTCTTGCTCTGCAACCGTCTTTCAATAATAATATTAACCACCGCAACCGGTAAGTTTAGCCAAAAAAAGAAAAAGAACAGGGAACAGGGAGTTGGAGCTTGTATAGAATGTTTTAGAAAACAACAATTGAATCTTTTTTAAATAAGCAACTTAACTGGCTCCAATTTCTTTTTCAATTGTTGTTTTTTTTTTTTTTTTAACTTTTTTCTCCTCAGTATTTTCTCCCAATGGGTACTTCCCGATCTACCAATAGCATCCAATGGAGACAATCAGTCTACTGAGATGGTTGATTCAATACTTCTACTACAAATACCATTGCTTTCATTTGAAGCGGAAACCGCATCATTTGGTAAAAAGCATGAAATGGACACGTAGGATTTGGTTAATTGCAGATTGGCAAAAATCTCATAATAAACAACGGTGCTAAACCAAGCCATCTCAGTCTCACACCAAATCCTAAAACGGATCCCACGTATACACACACACACACACACACACACATGTATATAGTAAACCCAATTATTATTGAATACGGTTTAATTTGTTATTACACAACATCAAGCAAATAGGGCACCCCACTAATTGTCTCCAAAGAACGCGAATACCCATGGAAAGCGACAGCCACCAAAAAGAGAAAGCAAAAGGTGCTTGGATTTGTACCAGGCAATCCTCATATACAAACACTTTTTCCCACGACCGAGGTGGCCTTTGTGAGTGGAAACAATTGTAAGCTCTTTCTTCGTGTGGAATGAGCTGAGTCTCCCTACAACCCGCCAAACCCCACAGGAACCATAAATGTTGAGTTGTGGTCTAGTGCAGGGCTGCTCACTTTGTTGCCAGGTCAATTTTAGGCACATAAACGTGTAGAAGAAAGGTAACAAGGGTATCCACATGCTTTAGCTCAAGAGGCAACGCTTATTCCTAGTGAACATTGTGGGACTTCAGATGTTTCCGGTTGCTGTAAAGGCCTTTTAGCCTTGCCTCATGTAAGAAACCGTGTCTCTGTGCGGTGAGACATTGGATATCAACAACAAATGTAAATTACGCTGCCTAAAAAGCTTGATATACATTACGTAATGATTTATAGACATTTTACATATGGCTTTGGCTCCCTATACCCTTCACTTACTCAGAACAAAAATGCATCATCATCTCATGAGCCCCAAACCACAAAAATGATAACTTCCGGAAATTCTACCTCGACACCCCCCACCCCAAAATGGATCCATACCAAGCCTCCATAGGCAGGGAGTTCAAGTGCAGCAAGTAACGTCCCCATCCATATGGCAAAAATAATCAAATGCAGCCAGATGCTTCTCATTTATAAATGTGACAGAACTGCC
Organism: Rhizophora apiculata; assembly: GCA_037832385.1. Lineage (NCBI taxonomy): Eukaryota > Viridiplantae > Streptophyta > Magnoliopsida > Malpighiales > Rhizophoraceae > Rhizophora > Rhizophora apiculata. The sequence goes on along the minus strand of CM075441.1, from coordinate 6,099,153 downwards.
TGTCCTAAAGCTTAAAAAGATATTTGAGATCTTCTGCTGTTAGGCGAGTAGCTGAACCCCCAGTCTGATCCTCGCCAAATGCAGAGGCAACCATTTTTCTCTTCTCCTCCTGCACATCATAGTTGGCAACTTAGGACACATCTATTACACAACACAATCAAGTTTTTTTCATATTAAGCACCATATCATGGCAAAAATATGAGACAGAAACCTTAAAGTTACACTATGCTGCCACCTGAAAGCACCATAATATCATCTATTAGTTAAAATGACTCTGGTTCAGGTCTTAAGAGCAGCCATTTCAATTTGAATTGTGGAAGAATAGAAGGAAAGCCTATGTCCAGTTTTATCGCTCACAAGGCTGATCTACGAGACCATAATTAAGTATCCAAGACTTTCTGCCCTTCTAGGATTTTCTTCAAAAAATTTCATCACTTTGGCTATTAGCTAATTGGCTTTTAGGAATTGTCCTTGGTCTACAATATCAAAAGAGATGCTCTGCACCTGCCTTCTCCCTACCAAAGAACCTTAAAACAGACAGGTGTGTTCTGTCTTCTCACACCAATTAATATCCTGATTCAAACCCTCAAGAAGTTAATGAATTAAAAAAAAAAAAACAAGGGGCTGCACAACATGAACTAAAATGCCAAAATATGAAGCAAACCCAACAACAGGGTGATAGGAAGAGTACCTGGAGAGCTAATATTCTATCTTCGACAGTGTCCTTAATAGTTAGCCGTGTTACAGTAACAGGACGAGTCTGTCCAATTCTATGTGCTCGATCAACAGCCTGATCTTCCGTTGTTGGATTCCACCAAAGATCCAGAAGGATAACATGACATGCAGCTACCATGTTCAAACCCAGATTTCCTGCCTTCAGAGACATCAGCATAACAGTCACCTGCAATAAATTTTAATCACTCAAATGTTGAAATCAATGCTTGCGTTAAGGTGCCAAGAATATCCATAAACCATATTTGACACATCAGTAACCTGCCAACACATATTGGTACACCTGAAGGACTTTTTTTATGTGTCACATTTCATAACAGTACCTTTGTCTAGAAATACACTCCATTAACTATAATCTCTCCTGTTAAATAAATATTACTTGAGGCAGTGAAAGTTCTTTTCAGAGTTCCATGTGGTGAGAACCAAACCTCGGGATCATTGTTGAAATCTTTGACAGCCCTGTCTCTTGAACCCAAAGTCATTGTTCCATCAAGCCTCCTACACTGTATACAACACTGATTTAATGAACTTTCCACCAAGTCCAACATACCAGTCCATTGGGAGAAAACAATTGCTTTAAATGGTGCTTCACTTGCCACGTTGGAGTACACTTCTGAGGTTCCATTGCATATTTTAGAACCATTTAGTTCTAAAATTGAATTTTTTACTTTACCAGGTGACTGGATAATCTCAAGAACAGCTCTAATCTTAGATGAATTATAGTCATTCTGCAGGACCACTGATTTCTCTTCCAGTTTAGAGTGTGTTGGACTGGAATCAGGATTACCAGATATACAACTTCTAAGGGTAGCTTCAGAGAAAACAATATCAGAACCAAGCTGCTCTTTACAGTTTGTAGCTGGACACATGTTATCATCCCCTGTCAAGTATTCAGATACACATTGATAGCAGAATACGTGGCCACACATAGTAACAACAGGGTCTTCAGGGGTATCCTGTTAAGAGGTTCCAATCCCCAGAAAAATTAGCAAATTCTGCCATACTTGCATGCCTCAGTCCACATAAACACAACACATGCATGATAAATTTTGCATAAGAAAGACATGGAAAAGTGTATAAAAACAATATGGAGGAGCAACACAACTGGAAACTTCTTGACACAAGTATCACATTGACTCCTTCGACGTTGCTCGCAGCACAAGAATGTTCCAGATTTGCCTAGAAATAGGAATCATTGCCAACATGTAGAGTTACTAGACACAGGCATCCCATATGTAGTAAATAAGTTCATAATATAAGCTACTAAGGACCCGTCAAAAAATGCAAATAGCTTAACTGTTACTTCCCAAATTATGCATTAATGTATGCATATGTATGATGGTACTGAATATCTTAAACAGTCGAAGTATCTGCAAGCTAAGTCATCTAACGATCACATAACCTCTATCAGCACAACCATTTAAGCAATACAAAATCCAGATATGGCTGTTCATACAATATGGAATACAAGGAAAAAGGTGGCAAAATGGACAGTAGTAAGGAAGTTCGCAGAAAAGATTAAAACAAAATGCAGCAGCAGCCAACTAGGACCTTTAATTGCTCATGTAACATTAATTTGGGGAGCCCAACATTGTAACATGCTGATGCTGTATAATTGTTTCAATAAAAAACTCAGCTCAACAGAAAATAAACTTGTCCTGGAAATAGCTTGAACTTCCAAATACAAAATCAAGTAATTTTGTGTCAACAACTTCAACATGAAGTCTTGAAAAGACCAACAGCATATGCAGGCAATTGCATGTATTGTCTGAGGACACTAGTTTTGCATTCAATGTAATAATTTCCCAGGTGCTGGAAATTAAAAAGATGCAAGTACCATTTCAACAATAAGAATACACAATATGCGCAATCCACGAACAACAACAATTACGTTCAATGCCAGCCATTTCTTTTAGGCAAATAGCAATAGTTACTCAACAAGCTCTTGCGAGCAACATCCCACAAGGGAAAGAATGTATTGAAATTCTTGACACTCACATTGCATACAAAGCAGTAGGCCAATTTTTTCAAGAGATCCAATAGATCAACCACCATCTCCCTGGGGAGCCTTTTTGCCATTTCTGCAGAATCTTTGTCAAAAGAGTCAGAATTAACACCTTTCACAAGAAGGGGGTGGTCACAAGCCTGGCGAAGACGCAATAGCATCAAAAGAATATTTGCATAATTTTGGTTCACAGTGCCAGCAGCAGCATAAGCCTGCAAGACACATTTGCTGTATTCTCAAGATGCATATCATATTTGTAAGACATGTTCACTGAAATAACTGATGATCACAAAGGAAATTTGCTAAATATTTGATGGAGCAAAGGTATTTATTGGTTTTCAAACCAAAATCAATGGCCTACAGAAATATGCCTAGGGGCATTATTATATAGGGGCCAAATTTCATGTTGCAACCCAAATAGAAAAGACCCAAAACAAAAAAAAAAAAATGCAGGGATCATTACAGAAATATGAACTTAATCTTCCACACCAAAGTTTGTGTGTAAAAACTCCATCAGTATTTGACAAAGATGAGTATAAAAATTTGTGTTAATAATAAGTTGATATTGAGAAATCAATTGCTTGAGATCCAATGATTTTGGATATCTATATGTAGAACATTCTCTCAATTCTGGAGACTTGCTGATACTTTCAATGCTCACAAGTACACTTACACACAACAGAAACATTGACATCGATTTTTCATTTGATAATGATTGAAAGAAGCTTAACCCTCAATAATAGAAAGAACAAAGTAGCTGTGATAGAATAAAGTTCTGCATTCTTTAGAGTTTGATAGAATTTAAGTTTATACAATTTCATAAAAATTGGATTTATAGAGCTTTTTGTGGAGGGTAAGCCTTGGTGTAACAATAAAGTTACTCTATTGTGACCAAGAGGTCAGAGTTCAAGTAGCAGAAATAGTCTCTTTATGAAAAGAAGAGTATGGCCTCATACATTTGACACTTCCCTAAAACCCCACGATCAAGCATCCTTGTGCACTAGGACTAGTACCCTAGTTGAAAGGCTGAGGTTCATGGGTCAACAAGGAATATTTTTGGTCAAAAAAGGAAGCATCCATGTTAATTGTTTTGTTGTTTATGGTTGGTCTATCTTAATTATGTCTCATGATTTTAGTTTGGAGACTTGTCAATGGGGGATTTCCCAATTAGAGTAGGACTTGTCATTTAAGTCTACTTCTACTGGTTTTGGATTGGTCTGCTTATCTAGGAATAGTTTTTCCCAAGTGGGTAAGGAGTCTTAGGCTTGCTGATGCATATATATGCCTATGAGCTTTGGTTATGAGACAGAATTTTATTAATGAGAATTGATCTCTTGTGAGGGAATTTTGGTGAGTTAAGTGTGACTGCCTTTTGTTTTTTCTGTTCCCCTTTCTTTTGCTTTATTATGCTTCATTGTTGTGCTACTAAAGTACCTGAATCACTGTTCACCTCCTTAAAGAGAACATAACTTTTCCAAATCAAATCCCAACTCAACCTTAAATGATAACTATCCTTAATATTTCACCAGTAACCCCAGATTTCTAAGTTTTCTCATCTAAACCTGCCATGAATCCAAATGTGGGAGGACCCTAATTATTTCCTACATCACAAGGCCTTTGCAATGAAAATTGGACTTGCTAGATGATACCTTGTAAACCTTACTATAATCTGTCTCTCTCACTCTCTCTCTCTCTCTCTCTCAATATATATATATATATATTGGTTAATGGAATACAATAATCAACTAATAAGACTGCTGATTACATGTTAATTCCCTTCACATTAATTGCAATAATCTGGAAACAAATTCTTCCTACATTTGCAACCTAATCACTTGTATGTAAATTTTTATATTCTTCAAAGCTCACTTTTGTTCTTGCTTTATTTGTATCAATATCTACATTTGACAATGAAAATGCCACACAATCTGGAGAAAGTTGGTGATAAAATATTTCATCCACCCAAACATCCACACACAAACACAAACATGCGCAGAACTAAACCATGCCTTTCATCTATGTTCATGATCATTTCCTATGACTACTGATCTTTTTTTTTTCACTTTTTCAAATTGAGAACATTTGATGCTTGAATTCCAAATTGCAACACTATCAGCTGTCGTCCTCCAAGTTATATATGCAAAAAACATTTGCCAAAATACTGATTGAAACACAAATTTATTACATGCAAGCACAAAGATTTCCAAAATATTAACCAAACCCAATAGTGGTTGGGTTTGCAATTCAAAATTTACACAAGGAAAGACATCATATACAGGCCTTAAATTACATAGTGAATGAAGGCTGTACTACAATCAACAGATGATCTTTAGCATTCAGTCAGTGATTTTAAGGTATGACAACTCAAATCCGAATCTTAATCAGATGACAATTACACCTCTCCCAGTGCCATGTAAAGTGGAAGCAACCATCAAATGCACAAAACTAAAATTATTTCCTCTTATTTCAGCCCTGTAAGGTCTTTTGTTCATGTTCATAAGATATAACTATCTAATATCAGCCACCAGACTCTGTCCTCCAAGATCCTGATGAGCTATATGGTGTTTAACAAAACCATTACACAGTTATAATTCCATAAAAGCATGCTTGTTTTTTTTTTTTTTTAATGTCCATGACATTTTAGAAGGAAATAGGAAGAGTTTGTTAATATCCTAAATTCCAGCTTCAGAAATCCAACAATTAAGAAGGAATTAGCATAATGATTTTCAATCTTATTAACCCATCTTTGGTATTTTTTTTCTGCAGCTGATGGTTATTGATGTCTTTGAACCAAAAGTTCGATAAGGCAATAGAGCTTATCCAAATGCAATGAGATGATTCAGTGCATCTTGCCCCAATCAGATGAAAAGTCCAGGTGCAATAGATTTAAAAGCTATTCAGCCATAACGCAGAGAACAATGAAGAAACCATATTTTGATCACTTAGATTTTCGAAGTACATGACATTAACCTCCATTGCAACAAAGTGAGAGTGTTATCACTTCTATGTGTTCATCATCTGCATGAAAGTGTCAAATGGACTGTATTTAAATGAAAATTTTGTTGTTTGATAGTAAAATACTGAATACTTCTACCGTCAAATATCCAAAGGGTGTGATATTTGCTGAGATAAATGAAAGAAAGAAACCAATTATGCGTAAACTCCATGATACCGAAAATCAAATTGCCTATATTCAAAGGGATGGTCAGCACACTTGCATTCAAAATGAAGCAAGCATGCATGGGACTTACTTTAAACAATAGAACAAGTTCCAAGTCAAAAGCTTAGAAATGTCAGATGGAAAATGAGCATGCATCATTCAGCTTACTATGGATAATTGCATAAAAAGGAAATACCTTGAACTTCGACCGTGAATCAGCCTCCAGGCGGGTATAAAATGCCCGTTCCTCTGTTGAGAAATTCACCTTTGTTAAACTGATTGATTTTGGTGGCAGCTTGATTATAGGCTCCCCATTGATCAATGTTCCTGGATGACAGAGACCAATTGCAATGATTACCAGCAGTAGCTGAGATAACAAGGCTTAAATTCAAGATCACACAGCACTAAAGTGAATAAGATCCGTCCCCAAGAATTAAAGGGATCTGAATGTGAAGCCCAACTAATGTCTATACAATAATTTTGTGTTTGGAGGATCAAGTTATAAAAAGCTATAACAAAGTGAGATATAAATTTCAGCAATTTACACTTCACAAGAAATTATCAGCTCAAGTCACTTAAAGGATGGGTCAAATTGAGAAAGTGAATAAATTGCATATTCACAACCCAGAAAAGGAAAGTGAAATCTAACTCTTGCTTTCATTTCAACTAGCATATTCTTTACATCATGATCATATCATATCCTAGTGAAGTTAGAACGAGATAGTTACTGTGAAAATTTGAAGAGCAATCAAGATCCTCATTTGGTTCAAAAGAGAAAAGCCAACAGGTGGAAGTAATTTGAATATAAAAGAGAGGTAAAAAGTCAACTTTGAAATTCAAAAATGGAAAAATGAAATATAAAGCCAACCCTAAACAGCCAGATGAAAGTGACATAATGGCATCACCACCACCTTTTGTGCGACGCAGCATTATAGCCCTCAGAACTGCTTGCAGCTTCTTGTAGCCATTGAGTGAATTTCTTGATATTGGAAGCTTTAGAGTATGGTAAAAATTCTTGTATGTATTGTAAGGTTCATATCTGAGAAACCTGAAGTAGCTGTACAAATCATCAACTGCATTCTGTATTGGGGTTCCAGATAAACACCACCTTTTTTTAGCACGAAGACTGCAGCAGGCTCTAGCCACTTGAGTTCGATGATTTTTTATAGTCTGAGCTTCATCTAGTACGACCCTAGACCAACTCACTCGAGCAAGTGGACCAGAATCGACAGAGGAACTATCAATTCCCTTTTTACCCTTTTTTCTCTTCTTATTAACTATAGGTTTCTTCATTCCATGATCAGCAGAAAATTTTGAAGATAATCCATGCTTTTCCCCATCTTTTTCTTCCATTTCATCTTCATCAACTAAAGGTTGTTTTGGAACTTCAATTGATACAATAGAATATGTTGTTAGAACCATGTCATACTTTGCCAATTCAGCAGGATCCTTTGTCCTACTACCTCCATGATAAATAAGGTAAGAAAGCCTAGCTTCATTTGCAACTTTGTCATCCAGCTCGCCAGCCCATTGTCTGAGAACACTAGCTGGACACACAACAAGTGTACCAGCAGCTGGTCTACGACCACTGAATGCCTGTGCAGAAGTACCAGCTTCTGGAACATTTTTAATCTCAGGTTCTTCAGTCTGCTTGACTTGTGCCAAACTAGAGGTACCATCATCATCATCATCATCCAAATTCAATGCCTCCGTTCTTTGATTGCTTTCTGACTTTGATTTAGACTCAATAAACTTTTGCATTTGCACAAGGGAGATCAGTGAGATAGTTTTACCAAGGCCCTAGAACATGAAAATGCAATGGATGGAAGAATTAATGGTGGAAAACAAAAACTCAGAGATAGATGAAGAAAAAAACATCTGAACTTCTAAATAAGCAACCTGATCATCAGCTAGGATCCCGCCTGAACAATGCAAACTTCTTGTTTCCTTCTGAAGCATCCATGCCAAGGCAATCTTCTGTAAAATGACAGAATTTTAACAGTACCAATTTAAGCCAAAACAACCAATTCAGGGGTAAACTAGAACAGTTAATTGGTAAGACCTGGTGTCTGAGGAGAAAGACAGACAAAAGACCATCAGGCACAGTAGCTTCAAATTTTGGTTGATAAATTTCCTGCAAGATTCAATAGCATCAAAATAAAAATTTTGAGTACTTGAACAAATAAATTGTTTGCTAGCAACTTATAATGTGAAGCAAGACAGCAACTTGATTTTTCCAGTCCATCAAGAGGCCCAATTGGGCCCTGAGCTACACAATAGTGAATAGCCCACTCCTTTCTCAAAAATCCCTACCTCCCCACCTTGTGATTGAAACAAAAAAAACTCCAAGATGATTGTCCAAGTTCTTAACCACTACGGTGTCAATCTTGTTATTCATGAATGAACTCGGACACTAAATAAGCCCAAAATTTATGATAAACACAGCACATAATGAAACACCACCAAGTCCAAAGTACCATCTCGCAAGCTCAGGAGCAGTCAATTTCAATCTAACATCTAACAGCAATAAATACCTAATTACAAGCAACTCAGAGAAAATTATTGAGCACCTTAGAATTTTGCACACTTGTCCTGCACGTGTTTGCCTAAAGATTCTAATCCTTTACCACCAAGAATATTGGGAAGATCAAGTGGTACCATCTCTAATCCTTTACTGATATTGATCATGTATGCTCCCTTCTCTCTCATTTCTATGCTAGAATCAAATCTTTCTTATATTATTAATACAAAATTGATAATTTGCTGGGCATATCTAGAGCAGCATACCCCATGGATAGTCACACAAATGGGTTAGGTGAGGAAGACCAGTGGGAAAAGGGCACTGCAAAGTAACATATTTATTATAAGCTCTCATAAGAGTAACACAAAGTAAATTTTTCTCCATTGCGCAATCATTGCAAATATTTGAAATAAGCCCTCTGCATCTTTTGGTCAGAATTGAGTTATAACAGACAGTTCAAAGTTCAAAGTATATTCTGGTTTCTGGGCTACCAAGGGTATAGAGTATGACAATAGATGCAGTGTTGCAAAATGTTTGGAACAATTGTGTATCTTTGTTTTCATTAAAAAATAACTTTAAAGAAAGAGGCCAAAACTGGGGTTATTTTAGAGCACATGAAAACTCAGAACAACAAATCTAAGTCAATCCAGATAAAATCCAGCAGTTAGGAGTTCAATTGTATTGTCTTCAGCTTTTTTAATTACTTAAAGGTAAGATTGCTGGTTTGTTTTTATATCAATTACTTAAAACTGACATTATTGGATTGTTTTTATATCCAATTGGTAAAACAGAGCCAAATATACATAAAGGAATTCATTTACAGCCAAATGCATTGATACACATACATAAAGTCTATGCAAATAACACAAACCATTTGGCATTAGTGCAGCATGTGGATTCATTTGTCACTGTTCAAGGTCCATGCTTTAAAATTTGACAACCTAGAAGTTAGAAACAATCCAAATCCATAATAGTTCAAGATAATGTTTGAAGCTTCTATATCTAAGCACAAAGTCAACATGGAAAAAAAAAAAAAAAATCAATTTGATGGTTTGAACAAAAAGGCCCACTGCCATCCTGCTAAACAAGAACAGAAAATTAATAAAGTTAAGCAAACAGAACCTAAATTGATGCCAAGCTAAAATGAAACTCATTGGTTAGGTTTTGCCATAGAACTTCTTCAAATTAAATTATTAGTTTGATTTGGTCAATCACCTCAAAGAAAAACTTAACACTTGTTGGTACAACCCCATACTTAATGTTAGCAACTGAAAGATTTTGTAAATCAAATGCTTGCAAAACTAAAAGAATAATTCACCATATTCTTGTACAATTTATAACCCATCCACTTCCTTAAATGCTCATTTCAAAAGCTCTCCACATTCTTGAAAGCTCTAAGGCTCCTCTTCTTCCAAGCAACCTAAGTGCTGGGCAAATGAATAGTGCTCCAAAACATTTTGTCTCTTTTTCAATTGCTCACAATATCTGTATTGCCGCAAAGGAGAAAATTGATCCCTTAAATGAGCCCATCTGATCATAATGGAAGAGCAGACGATCGGTTGTTTCCTCATGTCTCAACAAAGAAATAATATCATAGGATCCTTTTTCTTAAGCTGTTATCTTACTCCAAAAGTGACTTCCATATTTCTCTCACAAGAAAGAAAGGACAATATTCTACTCCACCATTTTTATCACATATTTGTTATAAAATTGAAACACCATAGAACCTAACTTCTTAGATGTGTCCCATAGCTTCCTATCATGATCCCACAATCTTGCATTCAATTCATGACAAAACCTCTTTCCCAAAAAACAAATTGAAAGCAGCCAACAAAATTTAAGGATCCCTTTTTAACACAGGAGTCCACAGTGCCTGGTTGCATGATGCTAAACAATAATCTCTGCCTAAGGCTTCACCCAACCCCCCCGCCCAGCGCACAAAAAACCCACGCAAAACAACGTAACTTGGGTAATTGATCCTTGAGACAATTAATACTGCTCAATGCATCATGCCCACAGAAGTACTATTTACTAGCCACTATGTGACCAAGGTTACCTCCCTTTGTAACAGGATCACTCTGTGACCACTCTGTTACCAGCCACTCTATTTATTGCAAAACCTTCTTTTTTCAATCTGTTGGAGGCCCACGAGACTTAATACTTTGTTTTCATAAATTACATTTCACTGAAATGATAAAAATGAACACCTGAAGACAGGTGCTTGTGACTCATATAAGAAAAAGGTTTAATGTAATGGATTTTACATGTATAGCAGATGGAACTACTCATATCCTGTTTAGGCTAAAGAAACGGTTAAAACAAATATACCTCCAGTGCTGCTCGGAAAATCAGCCTCTCATCGGCTCCAACAACCCTTTCTTCCCCAACCATGGGTCGATATAGAGGGTCACCCAAACCAGAAAATTCTGTTGGGGAAATAGACTTGCCATGCATCAAAGACGAAGGCAGTATCCTACTTCTGTCATTTTCATACATCATAACATCCTCGCTACTGCCCCTCATGTCATGGTCCCTCATGTAGGGCCTACTTGAACTTGGCCCCAGTGAAGGGTATGTGTTTCCATAGATGTCATGAGCCTTACTGGCACTTATGTGCTCTGCTGGGTAAAATGATTTAGTACCTGGGGTAGATGGCTGAACAAATGCTGGAAAAGTTGTCTTAAAGGCCTGCTGGGATGAAAATTTCTCATAATCTGCGCCAGAACCATTGGCAATTCGAGAATTGACAACATGCTGACTGAAATCACCATTCCCTATCAAATAGTGAGCATCATTTTCATGGCCCATAAACAGATTTGAAATTCTTTTATTGTCACTTGAACCAGGTTGGTTCTGAGTCTTTTGAATATCTCCACCATAACCTGCAAATTCAACAAATGGCCCATGATAGCACTACATTAAACTCTGATGTTGCAGCCTGGTGGCTGCTACCAATGGCACTTGGATAAGTAAAGAAGAATAGTGAATGCTTGTATTAGTAGTAGAAACTTGATCTGACCTCTAGTCCTTCCATTTTTACCATGTGTTGCCATCCAAGGTGGAAGTTTCCTAAAATTAGGAGATTCTCTGGGAGCAGTACTAGTCCCTTCAACTTCTACAATCTCACTATCGCTATCAGATGAACTGATATCTATGAGATTAATCTCAGCCATTTATGAAATTTTAGCGGGAGACAAAGTCATTAACAATAACACCAATGAAAATTGCCGATTGCAGCACAACAATTCAAGGAATTGCCCAAATTCCACTCTCCTCTGAAGCAAACCAATCTGGCATACAACAGAAAATTCTAAACTGCTAGCATTGAATAAGTTAATCTCTAAATTATTTTCACAACTAGAAAACTCAAGAGAGAAAAAAATGTAAACAATAAAACCCTTCTCATAAAATTACCATATCTACTACCCCAAGAAAGTTAAAGACAAAAGAAAAGTTCTAAAAGAATTTATAAAAAAAATAAAAGAACCCCAGAGAACAAAGTAATTAGGCTGCCTGCCCAACGATTGTTCTTCACTACAATTGAGTTCATAACAACAGAAAGCAACAATCGTTCTCGAAATTAACGAATCAAATTCAAATCTTTGATTCCAAAAAGAGAGAGGCACGCATCCACGCATAACAAGATGACTGTAATTAATTAAATTCCAAAGAATCTCAAAAAGGCAATTCACTTCGGTTCCGAAAATTTAAAGAAAAATAAAAAACAAAAACCTAATAGTTAACTGAGAGAGAGAGAGAACCAATGGATTGCCAATCGTCAACAATGCGCTCGTGCACCGACTAGTTTTAGGGCTTGAAATTGGCAGGGGCAGAGAGAGAGAGAGAGGGAAAGAAAGAGAGAGAGAATCTAAAGCAATTTGACTGACAAGAGGTAACTGACGACGTAAGGACGGAGAAAAAATTTGAGCGATATCTGATAAGACGGTAGCGTTTTGATCAACCCAAGAGATCTCCCTAATTTATAGACACATGTATAAAACCCGCGAAAGAAATAAAAATATATATTTTAATGAAACAATATTTTTATTTATATTTTATTTAAAAAAATTTAAATTATAAATTTTTTAAAAATAAATTTTATTTTTAAAAAATAAATATTAAAAAATAAAATAAAATAAATTATGAATATTATTTTAAAAAATAAATTTATAAATATTTTTTCTCTAATCAAATAAACAAAAATTTTAAATTATTTATTTTTTAAAAAAATAATTTTTTAATTATTATTATTTATATTAAATAAATGTTAAATATATATTAAAAAATTTTAATATAAATTAAATATTTTATAATATATATTAAATTAAAATTAAGTAAATTAATTAAATTATTATTATTAAAATTTTAATAATATTAAAGTATTAAAAAAATATAATAAAAATTAAAATTTTAATTAAATATTTAAATATATTTAAAATTAAATTAATATTATTATATAAATATTATATTAATTTTTTTAATTTTAATAATAATAATAATATCATTAATATTAAATTTACCTATAATTATTATAATTTTTTTGAGAAGTGTATTATTTTAATTAAAAAATTTAAAGTGAATTAAAAGTATTTAAAAAAAAATAAATTTAAAAATATTTTTATAAAAAAAATAAAAAATAAGATTTAAATTATACAATTGAATTCATAAAAATATATTATAAAATTTATAATATATTATATAAAATTTTTATATTTATTAAAAAATATATTTTTTATATTTTATTTAAATAAAAAAATAAAAATTAATTTAAATTAGAAATATTTTATTTTTAAAAAGTTAAAAAAAAAAATTTAAGACTCCAAAAAAAATTTTAAAAAAAAAGACTAAAATTATGCAATTAAACTCCTAAAAATAGAGTATAAAATTTATGATATAATTTATAAAAATTATGAAAAATGAGTTCAAATAATAAAACCAATTAACACTAGTCAAAAGAATTATAAGTGCTAATTTAAAAAAAAAAAAGATTAAGTAAAATTTAATTAAGAATAGGTTAACTTTGAAAAAATAAAATTGGTCAAGTGAAATATAATTGAAAGAAGACAAAAGAATAATAGTATAAGTCAAATATACTTATAATTTTATAATGTGAAGACAAAAATTTGATATATGTTAAAATTTTAATTTTATTAAAATATTAAAAAAAAACTTATAAATCAATTATTAAAATAAATTAAATAGTATAAACTATATGTGTATAGTACAAAATTCCTAAAATTAAATAGACGTCAAATAAGCATTTGCTTAACTTTTTCTAAATTTCTATAATTATATCATATATATTAATATAAATATATTTTTGAAACTTAATTTTAGTAAAATATTAAGAAAAATTATAAATCAATTATTAAATTAATATTAAATATTACAAATTATAAAAATTTATAAAAAAATTTTAAATTTAAAAGATGTTGTTATAGAAACATTTCATCAACTTTCTCTCAATTTTCATAATTATATTATACATATATATTAAATCTTTTTGAATACAAATGTAATTAAAATACTAAATTTTTTATATATAACATAAAAATGAAAAAAAAAAATAAAGTAAAGAAATTAAATAAAAAAAGAAAAAAAAAAGGGAAAACTTCCTTATGTATTTACTTTTAGAAGTTTCCAGTAAAAGGTATATATTTAAATGAAATGCATATAATAAGATTTATAAATATACTATGTATACGTATATACACACAAATATTATTGTACATCCCATTATTTATCAATAAAATGATGATTTTATTCATTATGTATGATAAATTCCATAGAAAGTGTTTATGATAAATATTTGTTTATAAGATACATGATGCACATTCTACATTAACTTTGGCAAAAATATTGGATTATTTAATGTGTTCATAAGTATAAAGAAGTCAATTAGTGCTAACATGGCTATAACAACCAACTTTAGTTTTTCATGGTGCTGTCAAAGGCAATATTAAAAATTTTGATCATAAAAATAAATATGTTATTACTCAACTAGTGTGATAAAAGTTTATTTGTTTTAGTTTATTCTATATATATCGAAAAAAATAGTTTAATTGTAAAAAAGAAATTAAGAATAAAATTTTTCTAACTTTTAACATAATAGGCATCTAACAAAATATACTTTTGACATCATTATAGGTTAAATTTAATTCTAATTATTTAATGTACTTCTTTTCTACAAAAGAGAGTAAAATTATTTAAAATCTACATAAAACTAAACTAAAAAAGTAATAATTATGTAAACTAAAGAGTAAAATTAGATAAAAATAAATATTAAATTAAACCATATTAAATACCCTAAACTTAATTTTTGTTGCACTTTAAGTAAAAAAAGAATCACATATGAAACAAAATACTCGAGGACATTCAATTATTTTGTTTAATTCTTCAATTTTTGCTTCAAAGATCACATATATTATACAATTATTAACAAAAAAAAAAAACATTATGTTATACAAGTTTAATAGTTAATTCAAGTGTTATCAAAATGTTAAGTAAGTCAAAAATAATGTATAAATGACAAATGACAAATTCATTTATGTCTCTTAAATTTGTTTTTACAAATAAATGTATAATGAATATGATCTTCTAAAAATGTGTAAGTGAACTTCCATATGTTTGCTTTTCATATTCCTCTTTATTAATGTAGATACCCACATTATTAAAATTCAAAAGGATTTTGCCAAACTTATAGTGTTGGCTAAGGCTAATCAAAAGAAAGAAATATAATCCAATCAAAGTAAGAGAACAAAAGAATTGGAACTTTTCTCTCATGTTTTTCTTTCTCTTTTCTTTTTTTTTTTTTTCATTTTGGTTTTCTTTGATAGAATTAGTTACAATATAAACCAAATTTGAAAACTTTGACTTTAATATATTGATCAACTGTAGTATTTAGTTCAACTGATCAATCCAAACTTTTAGCCAAAATACAACTTTTTGTAATTAATAGTCTTTTGTCCCTATAATTAACCATAGTAATAGGTTTGATTGATTGATCCAAACTTTTGGCCAAAATTGTCTTTTTCTTGCTTTTTAGTTTTTGTTAGTTCATTTAGTTAACTATAATAATAAGTTTACTTAATTAATCTAAAATTTTGGTTAGCACTAAAAACCATTGGTTCTTTTTGTTTTTATTTTTTTAAAAAAAAGGGTATTTTATTCAAAAGTAATTCCTTTTCTAATTTTCTTGAATGGTGCTTTTAGTTCATTAGTTTAAAAGGTCAATGGAAATATTAAATTATATTAAAAAACATATGGTTAAAAGAATTCAAAGGCCTAGGGGTGGAAAGGGTTAAAAATATAAATAAAGTTAACTTTAAAGAGTTAACTAAAACAAAGATGACCTAAATCATCTTACTAATGGTTTAACTATCTAGGATTCACCTATAGTGGTAATCAAACATGTTTCAAAGGTCATATTTGAAATCATAAGAATATAATAGTGTTCACGTAAATTTTTCAAATTATACAACAAATTTCAAAGATCATGGACACAATGCAAAATTTTAGAACTCAACCATAAGATAAAGTACATGTTAAGTTAATCATTAAACAAGAATAGTACTTATCAATTTCTTTAAATCATGTTTCAATATAATCATTTTTCATTAAAGTAAAAAAAAAAAAAAAATCAAAGCATATCAAAATAAGTCTCATGCCATCAAACAAATCAAAGAAAAAGAAAATCCAAAATTAAAGACAAAATGAAAAAATTAAAGTAAACCCCAAACTTAAAATCTGTCACTTTAATGCTAAAAATAATTAAAAGAAAGGAAGGAAAAGATACTTCTTGGAAACAGACCTCTCGTAAAGCACTTTGTTTATAGTTTTTAGTATGATTATTTACAATTTTCATTATAGTTATTGTAGCTAAATAATGGTTTGAAACTTGTTGAATTCACCCTTTATATATGGCTTTAATCTTCAACTATCGACTTTAAATGTTTCTTTTGTATCATGAGAAACTTTTATCGCTTAATGAGGAATAACTTACATCTTTGTGAAGGTCCATATCATTGTGACCTTATTCTACTTGGAAAAACCATGATCCGAAAGTTTAGAGTAAAAAATTTTAACTTACCACAAAGTTATACCTTAGTTATTATCATGACACTTCTTGGCATGCATTTTATAGATTTTAGCATTGTCATGGGCTTTATAATGAAATTCATTTATCCCATTTAATTGTAGTAGTTGATTTTATCTTATAGTTTACATATCAAAATTTTAAAGTTTTATAATTTAATATGCTTTACACTTAAATTCAATAACAAATGACATGCTTATTCAAAAATTAACTTTTATGAAAGTATACATATATAAGTTGTAAAAACTATTTTATATGCCTAAAGTGAATCATCTAATTTCAATGACTTATCTTTTTTAAAATTCTTTTGCATTTCTTATTTGAAACCTCTATTGGGCCATTAATCTAAGGATAATATGAAGTAATTATCTTATGTGTAACACCATATTTGATTAAAAGGCTTTTAATTTATTTATTACAAAAATATTTTTTCTTTCCCAGCATTAATATTTATGCTTAACATTTCAAACCTTGTAAAAATATGTTTACTTAAGAATTTTATTAGCACATTATCATCATTAGTAGGACTAGCCATAATTACTCTTATTTTGAGACATAATCAATAGCCACAAATATTCATTAACTAGATAAAAAGAATTGAAAAAATCCTATGAAAAATAATATTATTTAGATGCATATCATTCCTTTTAAAAATATTTCCAATTCTTTGATATTGATCATAAGAAGCTACATAAGTATGAGCATCTTTGAAAATAAAAAGCTAATAAAAACATCATTAAAGAACCTATAAAGTTGTTTTGGTTGCATAAATATGCCCACTAGCCTCTTAATTATGATAATGGTAAAGAATGACTATTATTTCCTTTTCAAGCACATACTTTTAATATTCTAATATGTATAAATTTCATATAAGAATAGTTTGTCCCAAAATAGTGTTCAAAATTAGATTTTTGTTGTTAAAAAAGATAATTCAAAGGGCATATATTATTGTCTAAATAATTTATAAATTTATTATACTAAGGAAGAGATATAATTAGAATAGAATAAAGATATTCATGTAAGAAATTTTCTCTAATAGAATTCTCAACCAACTTCTACAAATTAAGGTTATTGAGCCTTAAAAAGTGGTTAACCATTAAAATTTTAGTCCCTTTTTTATCTCTTATCTATAGGTTAAACTCTTCCAATAATAGAATCCATATGATTAATTGCGACTTTACATCTTACTTAAAAGTAAATACATGAAAGTAGAGTGGTTAGTATAAATAATAACTTTGGCTAAAATCAAATATGACTAGAATTTATCAACAAAAATTACTATTACAAGAAGTATGTTTTCAGTCATTGCATAAGTCTTTTAAGCCTATTTTAAGATACGATTAGTATAATTTATGGTTTGAAACATTTTATCCTTTCTTTTACAACGACCCTTAGTGCATTGTTACTTGTATCGCACAAAAACTCAAATGATAATCCCTAATTTGGTGCCATTATAGTAAGTGTGTATAGTTTTTCCTTTAGTGTGTTAAAAGCTTACAAATATTTTTAGAAAATTGAAATGACACAGCTTTAACCAAAGGATTAGAGAAAAATCCTTAATAAATCACCTATGAAATCTTGCATGGTCGAAGAAACTTCTCACAAATTTCACTAAAATTTGTGGAGGTGATTTTTTAATCATTTATACCTTGGTTTGGTCAACTTCAATTCCTTTATGGGAAACTTTATGGCTTAGGACTATCCTCACTTGCACCTTAAAATGATTTTTTTTTTTTTTCATTCAAAATAATGTTAGCTAGTTCTTTATAACACTAAAACTAAATTATATATATAACGATTAAGAAAGAACTAAAAACTAAACAATTATTCATGAAAATTTATATGAAATTTTCATCTACATTAAAAAAAACACACAGCTTTAAAAAGTAGTATGTGCATTACATAAATTAAAAGATAATATTTTATATGCAAAGTTCTACAAAAACAAATAAAGGTAATCATTTCTTGGCCCTCTAGTGTAATAGAAATTTGATTATATTTTGAATACTCATCTTAAAAGCAATGGAATTCATGCTTATCAAGTCTTTATATCATTTAATTAGTGAGAGGTAAAGGAAAAAAGATCTTTTTTGGTGACATTATTCAACATTTCTATAATATAGAAACTTACTACCTAGTCATTATCATAATAGAAACTAATTCATTTTGATCATTCTTAACAATAATTATATCTCCATTTTTTGGTTCCACTTGCACTAAACTTATACATGAGTTGTCAAAAATTAAATAGATTATAAAATGCTGAGTAGTTTAATCAACTTAACCTTTATTACACTTACAACCTCTAATTTAGTCTTCTTTAGGGTTAGACCATGGATTTATAATCATCCTCCATGAGAATTTTATGCATACATATTAAAAGGGTTAATCCCTTAATGTTTACTATTGTCTATTCTAAGACTTTCTTTTACTTTTTCAAAAGTATAAGAAGTTTCTCCTTTATCAAATCTATCAAAGATAAGGAGATAATCATAGCTAAAGAGGAAAAATCTTCTAAAAATGCAAATTCTAAATAAGAAGGTAAAGATTTTAGTTTAAGTGTAAAAGGCTTCTCAATTAAAGGCTTTGGTTAAGAAAGGCATATGGTATGTTTATAACTACAACTTTTGACTCATTTGTTGTGAAATATGATGGATTAGCTTGCAACAAATTAATATTTTCTTTTATGTTCTCATCTTTATCTATGATATGTTTTGATTGCACAATGCAAGCTTTAAGTGAATATTTAAACTTATCTTCCTAAAAGGACTTAGTAACCCCATCATCAATAGTATCTATCGTCAAACAAGTATCATCGTCAAAAAGGACTTACTAGTAGCATTCTAACTCTCGAAGAAGGCTGAATTAACATTCGAGTCAAGTGAATTACTAGTATAGTGCGGGTCGTTGGTTGATCAAGGCCAAGTCTGTGACACAAGTCAAGGAAATCAATCCCCCGCCAATTAATGTGAGTAATGAGAGGATTCTCAAGCACGTAATTGATGATATTTATAAAGTCATCATTTTCTCTTGTATTTTTTTTCTTTTTTTTATATATATTAATATTTTTTTATAAAAATTTAAAAATAAAAAAATCTTCATTATTTATATAATATTTATTTTATAAATAAAATTATAAAAAAATAAATATAATATATTAATATAAATTAAATATATAAATTAACGAATAAATTATTATCAATTAATTTAAAAATTTAAATAAAATATACTATAAATATAATAATAGTATAAAATTTTATTTTAAATTTAATAAAAATAATTAATGAGAGATAAAATTATAATTACAATTATAAAAATTTTATATAAATTTAATTTTTTTCTTTCAAATGAATTAGAATTGTAAATATTTAAAGAAAAAAAAAAAACTTGGGCAACTATAAATGTTGACCAAAGTAGCTTGAACTATTTGTCTCATAATGGTATGGTGTGGGAAATCAAGTCATCAAACACATAGCAAATTAGAGAACACATGGGCAAGAGTCACTTGAAGATGGCGTCCTTGGCCTTCCTCTTGTTTGTGGCCTTTTGTGAGTTTCACTACTAGCTAGCTTCTTCAATTTTTCTTTTATGTTTCTACATGCACACAGGCACTGCAATGAAAAGATCATTAATTATATAAAATATTTGACCACAAATATCTAATCCAACAATTATGACAACACTATTTTTTGAGTTTGCTTTATTCTGACCTCAAAAAGAAATCGTCTTGGTAGCAAGCACCAAACCAATAGAACAATGGTTAGCTATGCAGCTGGTCCATAAGCAAGGTAAGTAGGTCCATTACCGGCCGGCTCCGGACCTAACGGAGTAATCCCTTATCTCGGCTCGGAGATGCTAACGGAGCTGGGGGACCTCTCTACCGCCTGTGTCTATCTCCTGTCAAGTATGCTCCCCAGACAGACTACGTACAGGGTAGTACTCTTGGAAAGATAGAATATCACCGCGTGAACATAACATTAAGTTAATAATGTAACTCCTGAGGGATCGCCCACTATTATAAAAATATAGATAGTAAGGCGGAGAACTGTTGTTCATTGGAGCGCCGGAGTGCGGAGGTTGTTCCCATCGTTGAAGTCAAAGTGTGAGACTGAGCCCTTCGAATGAGAAAAAAGTGCTTAGTTTCGTTGGAAAAAACAACGCATGTCATATTGACTTTCTCTCGCCCTACTTCTAAGGATAGATAAAAAAGGTTGGAGATAGTGACTTTCTGAAAATTCTCTCCTTTCTAAAGCTGCGCAAGGCGGCCCCCCAGAACAAAGCCCCAGCCTTCTTTTCTCCCTTTAACGCCTCGCTTCCTATTCATTTGTGGGTCGGGACCCGAGGGCCTTTTTTTCTCAACAGGTAATTTCAAGAATCAACCAACCGACGAATCCGTAGCCCAGGCAACTCGCAGCCTCCCTTTCGCCTAAATGAAAGAAAGGGGATGAATCAAATCAATAAGCTTTTTTTTTTGATTGATTTAGGGCGCAGCGAAGCAAAATTCAATCAAGGCAAGGGGGCTGACTTTGACTGAAACTGAGTCATCCTATTCAAATTTAGCTATGCTAATGGAACAGGAAAAGTTATCAGATGATATGGACCTCACGAGATGAGGGAGAACCGAACATTGCTTAGGGGTCGTACTCTGTCCCGCTTGGTGGACGATTTCCTTCTATAAATTCTAAATCTTTCTCCCACACGCCTTTGTCCTCTTTCACCGAAGAGGAAAGAAGAGCGGACAGAGACCTAAATTTTGATTAGATTCATTCCTAAGCTTGCTTGCTTGGTTCCAGCAAGATGATCAGTCCGAGAGGGCTGGAGAGAAGAGAAAGCGGTCAAAACCTCTCTGATTCGATCACCCAGCAGTCGGACGACTTTTCAGTAACCCAAGATGACCCCTTCGACACTTCTTTCGCTGTATACCCCCTCTATCCTTCGGAGGTGGAAGAAAGGGTACTATTTATTATATATATATATATATAGTAAGTAGGGCCCCAGAACGCTAAAAAGGTGGGAGAACAAGAGTTGTCACGATAGGAAAGAGAAATGACTATAGGGAATCAACGATTCTCTCTTCTTAAACAACCTATATCCTCCACACTTAATCAGCATTTGATAGATTATCCAACCCCGAGCAATCTTAGTTATTGGTGGGGTTCGGTCCGTTAGCTGGTATTTGTTTAGTTATTCAGATAGTAACGGGCGTTTTTTTAGCTATGCATCACACACCTCATGTGGATCTAGCTTTCAACAGCGTAGAACACGTTATGAGAGATGTTGAAGGGGGCTGGTTGCTCCGTTATATGCATGCTAATGGGGCAAGTATGTTTCTCATTGTGGTTCACCTTCATATTTTTCGCGGTCTATATCATGCGAGTTATAGCAGTCCTAGGGAATTTGTTCGGTGTCTCGGAGTTGTAATCTTCCTATCAATGATTGTGACAGCTTTTATAGGATACGTACTACCTTGGGGTCAGATGAGCTTTTGGGGAGCTACAGTAATTACAAGCTTAGCTAGCGCCATACCTGTAGTAGGAGATACCATAGTGACTTGGCTTTGGGGTGGTTTCTCCGTGGACAATGCCGCCTTAAATCGTTTTTTAAGTCTTCATCATTTACTCCCCTTTATTTTAGTAGGCGCCAGTCTTCTTCATCTGGCTGCATTGCATCAATATGGATCAAATAATCCATTGGGTGTCCATTCAGAGATGGATAAAATTTCTTTTTACCCTTATTTTTTATGTAAAGGATCTAGTAGGTTGGGTAGCTTTTGCTATCTTTTTTTCCATTTGGATTTTTTATGCTCCTATTGTTTTGGGGCATCCCGACAATTATATACCTGCTCATCCGATGCCCACCCCGCCTCATATTGTGCCGGAATGGTATTTCCTGCCGATCCATGCCATTCTTCGTAGTATACCTGACAAATCGGGAGGTGTAGCCGCAATAGCACCAGTTTTTATATGTCTGGCTTTACCTTTTTTTAAAAGTATGTATGTGCGTAGTTCAAGTTTTCGCCCGATTCACCAAGGAATCTTTTGGTTGCTTTTGGCGGATTGCTTACTACTAGGTTGGATCGGATGTCAACCCGTGGAGGCACCATTTGTTACCATTGGACAAATTTCTCTTTTTTTTTTTCTTCTTGTTCTTTGCCATAACGCCCATTCTGGGACGAGTTGGAAAAGGAATTCATAATTCTTACACAGATGAGACTGATCACACCTGATCAGTGAAAAATTCTGACATCCATCTTTGTTTACCCTAACATTTTTCTTTGCTACAAAAAGCCAACCAATTAGCCTTAATTGCAACAGGATCCGCTACTTCGCGATTCAAAATTGCGGTGGATAACGAAATATGTGTGATGTGCAGGCGTTTCTCCGTCGGTAGCAACTGTGAGGGAAGATGGAACCGTATTTTTGCCCTGCAAGAGTGACTCAGACTGCGCAGCCATCGATTGTCGACCCAAGGGTCCAGCACATTGTGTGAACCACAACTGCGTATGCAGTGGCTCCCTGTTGAGTTCGAACCATCAGTCCTCACCATAAATTACCATAAATTGCAAATTGCCATGCCACTCAAGAGGGGAAAAAATAAATAAATATACAAAATAAATTATCTTTTTTTTTGAGTTTTATGGAGATATTATCTTTTTTTTGGTGGGTTTCATGGAGATATTGTTGTAACTTCTTCTTAGTTTACCATTATTATTATATTTAAAAATTAATTAATTTTAAATATTTTTTAAATTAAAAATAATTTACAATTTTATAATATATTATATAATAATTAATTTTTATAAATTTATATATTATTAATTTTTTAATTAATTTTTAAAAATATATTTATTATGAATAAATTAATTATTATATTTATTATTTAAAATTAAAATTATTCAAGATTAGTATTTTTAATTAATTTTTTAATAAAAAAAATTTTTGAAAACAAAGGTGAGTAAGAAGACTCGCATGCCATTTCCAAAGCACAAGGGAGCCGAACATTTAAAGAGAATCTACTTTTCCATGCATACATGCACGAGGCTTTGACCATTGCAATTAATGCCAATTAATGCCATCGCATTTGATTCCAGAAAAATCGATTCTCTGCCAAGTAATGTGAGCAATGACGAGATTCAAATAGCCATTTTTATAAGATTATTTTTTAAGTAAATTATATTTATATTATTAAAATTTTATTAAATTTAAAAAATAATAATAGAATTAATAAATTAATTATATATTTTTAATTTAATTATTTTAAAAAAATTAAAAAAAAATTTTAAAAATAAAAAATTTTAAATTAATTTTACAAAAAATATAAATAATAATTATAAATTTTTTTATATTTTTTATTTTTATTAAATATAATAATCACACTATTTTTTATTTTTTAATTTTAAAATTATAAATAATAAAAATTTTAAAAATATATATTTATATAATATATTTATTTTTATTTTAATAAAAATATATATAATTATATATTATATTATATTATATTGATATTTATTAATTTAATTTAAATTATTTTATTTATAATAAATATTTTATTTTTAATAAAAAATATAAATTATTTTTAAATAAAAATATATAAATTATAATATATTTTTTATTAAATTTATTTAATTTAAATTATTTATATTTATTAATATATTATATTAATTAATTTTTTATTTTTATTTTAGAGAGAGATATATATATATATATAATATTTATATTTCTATATAATTATATTTTATTTATTAATATTTTTATATTATGTATATAAATATTAAATTTTTTATATATTTAATATTAAATAATAATTTTATTAATATTAATTAAATTAATTAAAATTTAAAAATTTAAAATTTTTTTGATTTTAAAATCTTCGTTCAATACAAACAACTGTATAAACTCCCCACAGCCCGTAAACAGGAACCAGTTCCTTTCGTTTTTCTTTTTCAAATAAACAGGTACCAGTTCTTGATCTCTCACGAGGGAAGAAATAGCTTCACTAAGCATGGCTTTCTTCTTCATCTTGTATGCCATGGCATCTGGTGAGTGAGTGTCTTTTCTTTTAAGAGCCCCACAACCTTTTAATTTACCAAACTATTGCTGCAGAACAATTGTGGCCGTACATAGTATAACTAATGTATAAAACATACATTTTATATCTGTATAGGTACGTTATTGAGCAGCGTGGCAGGAGTGGCTGAACCAAGTTTGTTAGAATTGCGGTGTCCGCGCACGATCCACTGCAGTCAGGTGTGTCAAGGCTTCCCCTCACGGTGCGTCTTGGGCAAGTGCATTTGTGAAGCCCCGGTGGCACCTCCAGCTGCAAACGCAGAAGCACTCCGCAATCTTACCGTCAATTAGATGAGCTATATCACCGGCCCACTGCGCATATATCACATATGCTTGCAAATTGGCACAGTATATATGTTGTCTAGACGAGGCACTGCTGCTAGGTGGACCACCTTTTACAAAACGTACTAGAAAAAAATGAATAATATGCCCCCACAATTTTCAGTTTCTTGCGAAATTACACCTTCATTTGATCAAGTAGTTCTGTTCCCCTTACTCCCCCAACAAGGGAAAAGCTAAGCAGACTTGTCAATAATTAAAGAGGCATCTCCACATTAATATTTAGGAGATCATATTACATATATCCACCAAAAAAGATAACAACTAATTAATCCTCTTAGCCATCCGCATAACAGGGCCAACTAGACTACCATGCCAGGTACCTTGGAAAAACATCCTTGGAAACAAGCTCATGTTATAAGTTCTTTAGATCATTTATTTCATATTTCCTGCTGGATTCGTAAACTGTTACCGCCCATTCTAATTGTTCAGTGTCTAACAGTAATTTACACAGGGAATTGTAAAAGAAAGGGCTTATCTGATATATTTTTTTTTCGTTAGATTACTAAGTAAAAGCAAGGTTTTCGACACAAAAATTCGACTACCAAATACCATATTTTTCGATTGAAACCCCCATGCTTCAATTTATCATGTGTTCAGGTCTCCTCCCTTATCTTGCCACTTCTTATTCTATGCTGCCTCCATCTTCCATGGAGTCTTGTGCTACTAATTCAGCTACTGCTCTAGTTTTCCGTGGCTTTAATTCTTGGTGTTCGTATTGGTCTTCCTACAAGTCTTGACCAACTTATTCATGCTCTCGTTCTTGCTCTGTAAGCATTGAGATAACTAAAACCCGAAGGACTCGAACATGATCACAAAAACCAACCTGCTGCCCCCCTTGTCCTTGCACTTGATCTCGTTCTTCCTATTTCTATTCATGACATTGATTGTATTCTTGAATGACACAGTCTTCATTTTTCCTTTTGTACATATACCTAGCTGGATCAACAGTTCTTCAAGTAAACAACCATCTTGTGGAAATTCACTTCTAATACATTTTCCTCTGCTTGCTCTACTGAACTCCTTTCTTCTTGTACATTAATGCTTGTGTTTTTATCTTGACATTCTTTACCACTTTTCACTTCCAAAACATCCACAATTGCTTCAATTTCTTGAGTTTGATGCTCTTCAGTACCATTATAGGAAGACTCATGTTCACAAATCAAACCCTCCAAATAAAGGACGAAACTCGCGGAATTCAGTGGTAAACAATGACATAATATTGCAGTAACTTTGGTTTACTTTGTCAACATTACATGTCAGAATTCTGAGTTTCAATAACAGCATTTGTTTGTTTAAAAAGAACAAAAAAACAAAATAAAATAAAATAATAATGACAGCAATTGAAAAACGATGATGTTGAAACTAAACTGAAAGCACAGAGAATTTCCCTTAAAATTACCAGAAATTGCTTTGTAGTCCTGCTTTTAAGGCACGGTTCAGTCCATTCTATGCCTGTTAACATGACTTCAGAGGGTGTATAATATTGATAAATAGCGATTCATTGGAATAACCTTCCCTCTTAAGCTATCTCAAATAGAATTAAAGAGTATAAAGTCCAGAACGGCTAAATTTAAGGAGTTTTTGATTCACAGTACAAAAACACACTATTGCAATCCCGATTCACCTGCACCAGAGCATTTTATCCCAGAACAGCTGAAACTCTATGAGTCTGGTCTGTTGACTTTTAATCTTCTGCTTTGAATCATATTGAATATGCTAAATTCGATATCTCTTAAGCATGCATCAAAACATTCGATGAGATTCCTTTTCCTTTTGCTTTTCAAAAGCATGAATTAGGCTAATTTCCTTGAAAGTTCTCAGGTATTACCAGGATAGTGCCACATCACCTCTTTGCTGTGCTATGCTACAACCCCTGTTCTTAGCTTCGTCAGAAACTGTCTCAATATTCTGATAACAGGGAGAGGGTTCTCCAGATGAACAGCATGACCACATTTTGGAACTTCAACTATTTCACATATATTGTTCCTGGTTCTGACCCTGCCTTTTCTGGCTTGGCCGATCATGTGGTGCATTCTTTGAGCAATTTCCTTGAACTTCCCATCCCTCTCTCCAACAATAAGAAGAAGGGGTATCCTGCATTGCTCCAAATCTTCCCACAATGGCCTATTGGAAGACCAGAAAAAAGGAAAAAAGAAAGAAAGAAGAAAACTATAACTAAAACTGATACAGAAAAGGATAATCATGCACCAAAAGCTCCACAGAAAACCAATGCTGGTCAGGAAGCATGCATTTCACAATTATTGGCAGTGATTCTGCAACAATTTCTCCAGGCAAGTTTGTATTACTCAATCTTCCAGTGGGTGCACTGAAAGGCTTACTTCAATTAACAGGTCTCAAATTCTTCACAGAATCAACTAACAAGTAATATGTAAAATGCCTAACGGAAAGGGACTACCAATTTAAACGTTTCAAACATCAGCTATTCAAAAAACGTGTTGATTCATTTGAGAAAGAACTTCACATTCTACA
Organism: Rhizophora apiculata; assembly: GCA_037832385.1. Taxonomy (NCBI): domain Eukaryota; kingdom Viridiplantae; phylum Streptophyta; class Magnoliopsida; order Malpighiales; family Rhizophoraceae; genus Rhizophora; species Rhizophora apiculata. The sequence goes on along the minus strand of CM075441.1, from coordinate 6,071,742 downwards.
TGACCACGTTCTACCAAAACAGTCAAAAGGGGCAAATTGCGTTCATGCATATCCCATTCTATGTAGCGTGCCAAATCAACTTCTGCAGAATCCAATTGTATCACTATGTTTTACAAGAATTTATTTTAAAGCAAATTTATGTACTAAGAATCAATTATCTATATCATCATTCAGAAAACATTTCATGGCATCATAAGAACAAGCCCATAGACTTCAACAGCAAGCTAGATAGAGGAAAGAGAAGTGAAGCACAAAGATAGATAGGGATGAAAAGGTACTTCACATAACTTTAAACGAATATGAAGTAATCAGCAGTAAATTGAAATTTGATACTCTCTGAACAAATATCAAAATTATCCTTTCCAATCCAATAGTTTTCTCCCGCTTACAATGTTCTGCCCCAGCAAACCCAATTGTAAACTACATGGTTTGCATTTCCTTTGACAATAGCCAATGATACCAACACCATTTTGAAATCTCATTTTTAGCCCTTGGGCCCTATGGTAATCTCATTGAATATGCTCATTAAATACAAGTAGCATGTGCCAAGATTGATGGATGTTCAAACTCAACAACTTAGAAACAACTGAACATGCAGAAGTTTGTCCTGAAGTAGACGATAAAGGAAAGAAAAGGAGCATTATCCACTGCAAATTTGTGTTCTCTCTGCAAATGTGCAAAAGTGATTAATAAGTTACTTCACAATTATCCAAAGTCATGAATTTGATTTCCATACAGAAATTTAAGAATGGAAAGAATTTCATTCAATGATACTGACCCTACAAAAGTATTAGAAGATTTGTAGACAGGTGTTGAGGTAAAATTCATTAAGAACCCATCCAGGTCATCTAGAACATAACTGTATTCTCCTAGAAGTAGGAGAAAAAGTGAGTGCTGGGGGCTTGACCACAAGCATTTTTATAAATAGAGAAAAGAAGCCAAGATTCGACATCATTTTAACACCTGCTCAAACAGGAAACAAAGAAGTCAACAAAGGGAAGATTTTCCTCCATTTTCCTTGTGGGAGGCTTCATCAATTGTCCTTATTGTCCTTCTACAACAATTTCCATGGTCAAGGCCTTGTGCCTAGATCACCAAGTTTCCAATCTAATAGATTAGACCAATCAGACTTGATAACTAAACCCATGGATCGAAATTTAGAGGCAACTAAGTCATCACTTTTGCACTAACAATGACCTTAATTGCCTGAATTCAAAAGTTCATAAGCCCAAGATGAAAAAATTAAAAGTTTATGACCCAATGTCACAAATGCAAAAAAAGTTTGCAGCCCAAATTGACAAAATTAAAAATGCTCTGATGCGATCCCCATGATTTGTGCCTGCTATAATTCTCCTTTATTATTTAATAATTATTTTTTATTATTTCCGAATTAATAGGTGAGATTATATCGTAATCTGTCAAATTTATATAATTGTAATACCTTACAACTCTTAGATTCAACTAAGTAATAATATTATAAAAATATTTAACTTATTGAAGGCCGATCCCCTCAAAGTAATTATTGGAGGCTGATTCCCTCGAAGCGATCAATTCTATCTCTTTTATCTCTGCAAAACCCTCATTTTCAATCCCCAATTCCCAATCCTTATTTCAAATCCCTAATTCCAAAATTCTAGGTTCTCAACATCTGTATCAGAGCGGCATTCTTAAAGATTCTGTTTCTATTTCATCCACCACCACCACCAAAAATTAAAAAAATTTTGTTTATGCCCTTTACCCAATGGCAAAAGAAAAATTTGAGTATCACCAATTTGTGATCTTACAGTATATCTTCACACAACTCTTCTGATTCTAACACTAGAATCTTTCGAGTTGAAGAATCATTCTCTCATGCAAGAGTCTTTCAAGAGTCTCGAACATATGGTATTTTCTATTGCACAGAGGGAGTCAGGAGACAACACTTTCGGATCTGCTAACAAACAAAAAGAACCTATGGAGTCCTGTGGAGGTACCAATCGTGACTATACCCAACCACACACAAGGGTAGAATTTCCCCGCTGAGACGAGAGTGATACTGCAGGTTGGATCTCCCGAGCAGAAAAATATTTTCGCTTCCATCATACGCCGGAACTCTTTAAAGTTGAAATTGCTTCTATCCAATTAGAAGGTGATGTAATCCAATGGTATGATTGGGTCGAAACATGTGGTAGAATTCCAACGTGGGCTGAATTCACTAAAAACCTTCTTGTGCTATTTGGGCTCTCGGAATATCACAATGTTGACGGAGAACTTGCAAAAATTTGTTAGACATCCACTGTCCTCGAATATTAGAGTCGATTCGAGCAACTTGCTAATCGAGCTACAGATTGGTTCAAAAGGCAATTGGTGGAAACATTCGTTGAAGGGTTTACTACTGACATCCAACGCGAAGTCAAGGCTCGCCAACCACGAACAATGGTAGCAGCTATCTCCTTTACTCGCCTGCAGGAAGAGAAGCTAGGTGCTGAAAATCATGGACTATCTGCTAAAGTGGCCAGCAAACTTATTGAGGATAACTCACCCTCTTTTACTCGTCCTTCTAACACTAGACGCTTAACCCAAGAACAATTAAAAGAACAGATGGCAAAAGGGTTGTGTTGGCACTGTGATGAGAAGTGGCACAAGGAGCACCGTTGTAAGCAAGGGAAGCTTTTAATGATTGAGTCAGTTAAAAAGACTGAAGAAATAAGTGATGACCACACAAGCCCAGATGGTGATGACACCTTTGTTGAATACGTAGATGAGCTTGCAGTGCATACTTTAGCTAGATATTTGAACCCACAAATTATGAAGATTGATTCCTCAAGGGGCGGTCAGTAATTGTAATAGTTGACTCGAATAGTATTAATAACTTTATGGATGAGAAGATCGCCAAAAGGCTTACTTTTTCATTCGAGGATTGCAACAAGTTTGCTGTGAAGGTTGCAGACAGGAGGAATTTGACATGTCAAGGGAAGTGGACAAAGGTAAAACTCGTATTATAAGGTTAGATCGTTTATGTTGATCTCTTCTTACTACCCCTAGAAGATTATGAAATTATCCTTGGCATTGATTGGTTGTGGACCTTAAAAGATATTACTTGAAATTTCTCTAGGTTAAGAATGAAGTTTCTATTGAATGGACATCCAATGGAATTACACAGAAGACGTGGGGTAAAATTACCACTGTTAGTAATCATCGAATGGAGAAGGTCCTACAGAAGGCAGGACAAGGGTTCTTGGTGCAATTGACAGGTGCAGAGGTGGCCAAATCACATTCTATACAAGGGAAGGAGGTTACGATACTATTGACTAAATTCTCTAATTTGTTTGCTGAGCCCGCAGGTCTACCCCGCAAATCTATTGACTATCCTATTCCGTTATTATCCGAAAATACACCTGTTAATATTCAACCCTACCATTATCCACACTTTCAAAAAAGAGAAATTGAGAAAATTGTTAAGGAGATGTTAGAAGCTGACATCATCAGACTGAATGTTAGCACATACTCATCTTCGGTCCTTTTAGTAAAAAAAGATGATTTTTGAAGGATGTGCGTGGACTATCGGGCACTCAACCACATCACTGTGAAGGATAAATATCTTATTCTCGTGGTCGATGAACTATTAGACGAATTGGGAGGTGCTTAACTATTCACTAAACTGGATTTAAGGTCAGGATATCACCAGATCCGGGTCCATAAAGAGGATATTTAAAAAATAGTTTTTGGGACACATGATGACCATTACAAGTTTCTGGTTATACCCTTTGGACTTACTGATGCACCTTCAATATTTCAGAATTTAATGAATGATATCTTTCAGCTATATTTACGTAAATTTGTCCTGATATTTTTTGATAATATTTTGGTGTATAGTTCTTCCCTTAAAGCACATTTGTCACATTTATCACATTTGTAGACTATATTCACTACCCTATATGAAAATTTTCTATTTGTTAATAAGACAAAATGTAACTTTGCTAGCCAAACAGTGGAGTATCTTGGTCATATTGTCTCCAAAGAAGATGTAGCGGTTGACCCTTCCAAAATTCAAGCAATGCTGGATTGGTCAATTCTAAAGACAATCAAGGCACTACCAGGCTTTTTGGGATTAACTGGTTATTATCGCAAGTTTGTTCGTAACTATGGAAAGATCAGTGCTAAATTGACGACTTTCTTGAAGAAAGATTCATTTAACTAGAAGAACAAAACAGAAGAGGCGTTTGATCGACTCAAGCGAGTAATAACCACCGCTCTAGTTCTTACCTTACCAAATTTTAATAAGGTATTTATTATTGAATCTGATAATTTTGGAATTGGAATTGGTGCAATATTAATGCAAGAAAGTTACTCTATTGCCTTTATCAGTAAGGTATTATCACCAAAACATCTCAGTATGTCTATCTATGATAAAGAGATATTAACTATTGTTCATGCAGTCTCAAAATGGTGTCCGTATCTCATTGAGAGGCGTTTTAAAATTTGGATCGACCATAAAAGTCTGAAATATTTATTGGAGCAACGAAACTCTTCTATGAAACAACAAAAATGGATTTCTAAATTGTTAGGCTATAATTACAAAATCATTTATAAAAAGAGAGCGAGAATTTGGTAGCCAACGCATTATCTTGTATTCCGGAGTAGGCTGAAGTGGTGGCACTCTTTATCCCTGCCTGCACTACAATTATGTATATTAAAAGGGATAATGAAACTCAAGAGATCATTGAAAAGTTATAGACATGTCCTAATTCTGTTGCTCATTACACTTGGGATTCTTAAGATTTACGTTATAAAGGGAGATTGATACTTGTTCCTCATTCTTACTACAAGGACACAATCATGCAAGAATATTATGCATCCCTGACTGCCAGCCACTCAAGATTTATTTGTACCTACAAGCATGTTGGTAAGGAGTTTTATTGGAAAAGTATGAAGAAGGAAATCAGAAGGTTTGTAGCTGAATGTGATGCATGCAAACGTCACAAGAGTGAATCTGTGGCATCTCCAAGACTTCTTCAACCTTTACATATCCCAGAAAAAGTTTGAACAGATATCTCTATGGATTTTATTGAGGGACTCCCACTATCCAAGGTAAATCTAATATTTTTGTTGTTATCGATCGCTTGACCAAGTATGCTCATTTTTGTGCAGTTAGTCACCCTTATACTGCTGCCAGTATTGCTTGAGTTTTTGTTAACAATATTGTAAGGCTCCACGGTGTTCCTAAATCAATTGTTAGTAACTGAGATAAGGTTTTCACCAGTAATTTTTGGAAGGAACTATTCCGCTTGCAAGGGACGCAGCTGAATATGAGCACTGCTTATCACCCACAGATAGATAGACAAACGGAGGTAGTCAACCGATACTTAGAAAACTACCTTCATTACTTTGCAAGTGACAAGCTAAAGAATTGGGTAAAATGACTTCCTTGGGCTGAATGGTGATATAATACCACTTATCATTCCTCTACAAAGATGTTCTCATTTCAAACAGTTTATGGATGAATTCCACTTACTCTTATAAGGTATACAGTTGGATCATCTCATGTGGATCAAGTCGATAAGGACTTTATTGCAGCCTAAACCCATATGAAACAACACGTGGATATGCATCGTACAGAACCAGAGTTTTTAGTGGGAGATTGGGTCTATCTTAAACTCCAACCATATCGGCAGTTATCCGTCACTGTCCGGGCCATACCAAATTCTAGAGCGCATTGGTCCTGTTGCCTACCGTCTTAACTTACCAGCAGGATCAAAAATACATCCCGTCTTCCATGTCTCTTGCTTGAAAAAGAAGGTAGAAGATGATGTGGTGATACAAAGCCAACTGCCTAACATTACCTTCACAGGAGAGGTTAACCTTCAGTCGTAAGTCATCCTAGACTGGTATATTGTCAAATGTGGAAATCAAGCTGTTGTCCAAAATCCTGATTCAGTGGACTAACCTCCCTGTTGAGGATGTTACCTGGGAGTTCTATCATTCTTTTGCAGATCAATTTTCAGACTTTATTGCCAATCAGCCTTAAGGACAAGGCTATTTTTGAAGGACGGAGGAATGATGCAATTCCCATGATTTGTACTGATACGATCCCTATGATTTGTGCCTACTATAATTCTCCTTTATTATTTAATAATTGTCTTTTATTATTTCCGAATTAATAGGCGAATTATATCCCTAACAGTGGTTTATTCAGTTTATATAATTGTAATACTCTACGGCTTTTGGATTCAACTAAGTAATAATATTATCAAAGCATTTAACATATTGGAGGCCGATCCTCTCGAAGCGATCATTGAAGGCTGATTCCTTCGAAACGATCAGTCCTATCTCTTTTATTTTTGCAAAACCCTTATTTTTAATCCCCAATTCCCAATCCCTATTTCAAATCCCTAATCCCAAAACCTTAAGTTCTCAACATGCTCACCCTGTGCACTAATGGCCAAGAATAGAAATGCCCATTAGCAATTGACCTCAATTGGCTAGATTGTAAAAGTCTGTGATTCAAATTGTCAATTAAAAGTTCATGACCTAAATTTAACAAAATCTTAAAGCTTTGTCACCTAATGTTTTCTTCTATCCTATTAAAATTGTATGAATTCACCCATTATCATTAAATCAAATGTGTGAGAAATATTCAGAATAGAAATTGTACTACACAGAAAGAAAATAAAGCTCAATCAACTTACTGCTGCCTTCCAATGCTCAGATCAGACAGAACTCTTGCAAGGTCCTGCACATCATCGTGCAGCAACCGGCTGGCAACTATTGCTTTAAAGTGGGGATGGCTTCTCAAGCTGTTAATGCAGAAACATTAACCAAGGGATATATGTACAAGAATAGATTTCCTAGCCATGAGCAGATTGAAGCTTATGATGACTGACCTCTGCCAGAGCTCTCCAGCATACCAGGCATCTAGAAAGAGTCCTAAACCATAAGTAATTAGGAAACATGCTCTCGCATCATCTTTAGCTTGACAGAATTTTCTGAACTTCAAATCCTTCAATCCGGGGCTTCCAGAAATTATAACGGCTCCATTAATCTACATGATAGTGTTACAGCTACATTGTCATAACTTTGCAAATAAAATGCAATTGAATCCTCACGTGTCAACAATATACCTTATCACAAAGCCTCAGAGCCATGTGCAATGCAATCCTTGCTCCCATTGAATATCCAACAATGGTAAAGTTTCCAGGAGCTACCACTTGGATCAACCTATATAATATGTCAGAGATTGTTTCAATTGACAAAGTTGGTTCTGCTTCAGCTTGACCCTTATTATTCCATAGCTTTGATTCCCCATGGCCAGGAAGATCAAGTGAAATGCACCTTGCACATCCAGAGATGGCCTTCATGATAGGGATCCAATCTTCACCAGTTCCAAGAAATCCATGAAGAAGAAGAAGAACATTATCCTGCATGGCAAAATCACATGAAATGAGCAAATACATATGCATCCAAGCACATCAAAAGCAGCCTGAGGATATTTCTTGATGTTAAGCCAAAGGTAAAGGAAAGACAAGCATACATGAAATTCCTTATACTCACATGATTTGTCCACCCAACTTCATACACTTTGATGGCACATGAGAAACTATTTGTATTCACAGTCAAATGGTATCTACGAACTTGCTCCCCCGTATAATTTCGCTGAATACTACTGTGGTTGATTTGAAACTTCTGAAGGAATTGAGTGGCATCACCAACAGATGCCCCAACAAAACCACTGCAGTGGTCATGAAGAAACTTAAGGGGATTACATGTAACATCTTGTTTAAGCCATCTGTATGTTCCAAGACCATGGGCTATAGAAGGGCCCACTTTGCGGCGCATAACATTGCACAAATCGACATTCTGTAGCTCAAGGAAATGGGAAAACAGAATGTAAGTTGATAAACCAAGACTGCTTTCGAATGCAGCGCTAACAACAGCCATCTTCCCCTGCTGCTGAGCCCATTGTGCAATTAAAGCTGCCTTTTCAAACCCACCAATGACACTTGGTTTGATAACCTAACAGAAACAGTAATATAGGCTAAAAGTGAAAATTTTGAGAACATATGCCACTGGAAAACAATGCAGAAGTACAATGAGAAGTAATTGCTCAAACGGTGATAGTGCTTCCTTTAATTCGAGAGTTCAGTAATTCTTCTGGTTTTTGATGATCTTGTTTTGCACTGAAAAAATTAATACTAAATTCTATCAGGAAACTGATGGTTAGGATCACAGCGGTGGAGTGCCAACGATGAAAATGATATGAAGACAATAAGTGAATGAGTAGAATACACTATAAATACCAATAAAAATCCTGTAGGCAGCCGCCAGCATTTAAAAAGTTTGGCGTTCAGCCACGCATAAGATGATTTGACTTGTGATTAGCACTTATGGGCTAATTTCATATGTAGAAACCTTACAGATGCAATTCACAAAGATCTTGATACAATGCATTCTCATACTTTCAATGGCATTGGTTCAAGTCATGGAAATGACCTATTTGCAAAAATGTAATGTGAAGATTGCAAAAAATAGATGACCCTCCCAAATCATTGCAATGCTGGGAACCTGTTGCACTAGGGATGCCTTTTATTGTAACAGCTTACCACCACATACATGCAGATCATCTAAGTAAAAGTTCAGAATTCCTCACCAGGGCAACTATTCCAGGGTGAGTATATTTTGCAAGCATATCAAGAGGATTTTCTTGTAAGTTATCAATAGTTTCATCTAATGCCACAGGTAAGCCAGTTTCTTCAGAGTACTTTATAATATCAACTTCATCCTGAACAGGTTCCTGAAATAGAGAAATTTTGCATGACAAACAGTCACCAAAGGAAGACTAAAACAGCAATACCTCATGTGGGAAGTCAATGATATTTTATAAGTATCAGAACCATGCCAAATCTAAGAGAGATCAGAATAGAGATAAATAAAATTTCATTTTTTTTCTCCCTTTTGAAAAAGAAGATGAATTATGCAAATATAAAACATGAGACAAAAAATTTCATACAGTTCATATGAAAAAAACAACAAAGAGTGGTTTATGTTCACACCTCAATATATTGTAGGTCACAACCTTTTACAAGAGTGCCAAACTGAATAGCTTCTTCATATGTCCACCTTCTATTGGCATCTACACGAATTGCAATCTGCTTTCCAACCATCTTTCTTACTTCTTGTATAATAGCAGCATCTTCAACTGGATCTCGCCAACGTGCTACCTGTTGCAGCATAATTTTTGATGTTTTGGCTTATTTCTCAATTACCATGTATACTTTCATAATCAAAATAAGTTTACAGGGAAACAACAACTGATTTGTGATGACTGAAGTCTGGAAATATGGTTCCTTTGAAAATTACTTTGAACTTTATAGCTGTGAATCCTTGTTCAATAAGTGAGGTAGCAATATAAGCAACCTCAGCAGGAGTCCCATTAGAATCAACGAGAGCGCATATCCTAACACTTGATGGCCTTTCAGGCATTTCTTGATTCTTTGTCAAGGGCCGAAGTATGCATAAGAGACTGGAATCTTGTGTTATCGCTAACGCATTGAGGATAGCCATTTCCAGACCACACCTGACACTTGAAAAGATAGCGCATTCCTGTGTAAAATTGATTTGTCAATTCTAAGGGAGCCAAAAATTACAAAGAATTTCAGCATATATGCTGAAAAATTTTGCAATTGTCTCCATTGATGCTTGACCCATTAACTATATACATTTTTTTGTTAAGAGAATGAAACTGCATAGACCTACCGGGATTCCTAATTTGTTCCAGATCCAAGAAGTAAATGAACCATTCAGCAGCGGAAGGAGAGAACTAATGTTCGTTCCTTGAATCACATGAACTAGAAATCGAAGCTGCTCTTCTACATCCAGCAGGTTTTCTTTGTGGATTTCAATAGGTGAAACCTGCTCAATCACTTCAACGAGCTTAATGCAGAAAAATGTATATTTCCGAACAACTGGAGATTCAGGTCAAACTAGAAGATATTGGGAATTATGTCACCAAGGAGTTGCATATCAAGTACGTCATATGTAAACCAGAGAATTGAAGGAAGTGAACAAGAAACAGAGAATTAGACCTAAGACCAACCTCACCATAGCCAACACTGCCATCTTCTAGAGATATGGATAAAATATAACCTTCTCTGTACAAATTATCACCAGTATGGTTGATTGGACTTGAAGTAGAAGGAGCACAAAGTTGAATTCTGTTACAAAAAATATGAATGGCCTAAAGTACCTAAATTAGCAAAGCCCGGTGCAGTGTAGAGTTTGTTCTTCAGAGAAAAGCCTAACCTGTAAAGGCAGTACTCCATTTTGGTAATCTTGCAGATAAAGAAGCCATCTGAAATTGGAAGTCTTGAAAGAACACTTAGAGCATGATCTGCTGCATGGGACGCAGATTTCCTTAAAAGACTGAGATAAGAACCACAATGTGTTAGCACAGGCAAAAGGAAATAGGCTCTGCACTTTTAAGGATTTCCATATAAAACAAACAAACAACCAAACAACCTGTGGAATGCTGAATTGTCATCAATACAGCTCTCCACTTCAACAACACAATCTCTCTCATGCTGAGACATGACTAAGGCATCTTGAAGTTCTAATTTTGTCTTCACACATAAATGTTTCACACTGTAATCCATTTGATGAGCTTATATTAAATTCAGAAAGAATCATGTATAAAAAGCATTGCAGAATTTACCAGATAATACTGGTGTCTTGCAGAAAATAAATAAATAAAACAGTCCCAAAGAATGTATTGAACAGATTGTTAGCATCTTCAGGCAATTTTTTTTAAATAAGGGTACAGTTGTAATGAACTTGGCTTTTCATGGGATGGTAACAGGTAAATATTTGACCAGTACAATTTCTACAATATCCATTCCTAGTTAGTTCCTCAATCACTCTAAATGAAGCCTGGCATTTAATCAATCAACATAAGAGTTACTTAAAGTAAAGCAGCATTTCCTGTCAAATGTAGGTCATATTCATCCATACAAAAATAAAGTCAGACAATAGGGAGAAGGAGTAATCAGAATATAAGGCAAGAAACCAGGCAAAGTAGAAAAGGTAATTTATTGCACTAATTGAAAGAATAAGCAGAAAACTTCAAAGTTTTTACCCATGTGCCATACACAGCTCATAAATTGATATGTTATGGGAAGTGTAGAAAAATTGATTCAGTATTCCAGGATCAGTTCCATCTGCAATAGGAAGAAGGCTGAAGATTGCTCCACCTTGGTTATTTATGACAAGTATTGTCATTGGTTTCCGTGACATCCTTCAGAATATATCAGGTAGAATTAGGCTACTTAGAAAAAAGACAGTGTGGACAAGTCCTCAAGCCAAAACAAAATACTCTACCTCTGCTTCAATATTGTCAAACCATTTGTATCATGAAGAAAAGAAACATCTCCAATCAAACAAAGCACCTGTAAACAATTGCAGAAAAAATAAAACTTTTCATTTTTAAGCTAGAAATAATTACATAAAATAAAAAAATATAAGAAAAACAGAGAAGAATACCCACACAAACCTATGGCCCAAATGAAAATTTAGATTTGACACTAGGACAAATGATTTTAAATTACAATGGCTCTCTGGGTTGCATTAATGGCAGTAGTCTTCCCACATAAAAGGCAAACAAGCAAAAAGAGGAAAGAGGGGTTTTGGCTGTAGATGGGGGGTTTGAAAAATTTTTCCTAACATCCACACCGTAAGAAGAGCAAATGAAGGAAAAACAAGAGAAATAATGAAATGTAAACTTATCACCAAAGATTAACTTTGCTCAAGATGAAGAGGACAATAATGTTGTCATCCAGATAGCAGGATAAAAATTGCAACTAAAGCAGAATTTCACAGCACTGCTTCTTTGAAAATACATAATCTAAAACTGACTCGTTTGCCAGATCCGATGGCAAAGCCAACTGCTGAGCTGAGCAAACCATCAATGCCACTAGCTCCCCTGTTTCCAGCTACATGTGTCCATTGACAAGTAAGTTCAGAGTATAACATCATGTCTGATATTCTATGAGTATTATCTGCAAAATTCTGTCCATACATGTCTACATCCCGTATTACCATGCTGTTGCCAACAAAAATTGCAGAATCAGCTGACAGATATTTTGAAATGACATTTGCAACATGAGGCTCAGTTAAGGAGTTTTGTGTATGAATCTGAAATGCTATGTCCCAGGCAACCTGCAAGAGACAGCAAGAAATCTTTAAAAAGTTGAAACAAAAGACTGCAACAAATACAGGATGTTAATTATATCAACCTCTCCCTACATTGGAATTTAATTGTGCATTTAAAATTCAGTTGTCACTATATCAGCCCCAGTTAGAGCACCCATTCTGTGATGAAGCCATGTCTAAATGTGCAGCCATGCAAACATTGGCATCAATCATATTCAACAAATGGGAGATGAGATAATTCAACATGATAAAAGAACTTTATAGTAAGATAAAATACCATTTTGTCCAATTGTTGAAGATAATAACACCACTTGCTGCTCCTATATGGAATTTGAGCTTTTATTATATGGTCAGAAAATTGCAGAATGGAGCATTGGACTCTATGAGTTAACAGATGGGAAGGGTCATGACGATATGGATGATTATCGACTAAAATATATGAGCATGGACAACATTCCTCCAGCATTTGTGCAACCCGCTTGCTCGTTATCCGACTTCCAATCTGATCAAAATTCAGAACAGACAAAACCAGCAAGAAAGCATAGAGCTTATTATATAATAACTATGATAGGAATCATTTTCCTGCAACTGGCTTTCCACAATTTTATTTAGGACTATGTATAATTATGATGACCCTACACTCTTAAATTATCAGATAATGATGTACGATAAATAACAAAAGCAATTCTTACTATAGTTTTGTTTTCCTATTAGACAATGAAGAACTTTCCTTTCTTTGCCCTTATAAATTTATTGAATACAATATTCTCCTTCACATTGAACTGCATGGAATTTCATTTATGGTGTCCTGAAATCTGCAGAAGTAATTTGATCACAATCCTACAAGCAGTGCACCAGTACAAGAATACATAAATAAGACACACCTGAACAATCACATCAAACCATACCCAGCCCCTGACAGCATCTGAGAGCAAGGCATGGTCCAGATGATCAATGAAGAACACATTCCCTTCAACCTCAGGAAATGATGATAAGAGCTTTCTTAACCGTAAACCTGACAAAATGTCAGCTACAACTGGCCAATTAAGGTGTTTTAGCCAAGAGAAGAGCAGCCCATGTATCATCTTCACCATGTAATGCTCCAACAAGTAAAAGCCCTCTTTTAGACTGTTGAATTATTTCAAGAACCTCCGCCAATAAGCCACAAGAATGACCATTACATGCAAGAGAATTTTGCGTTTGAATGTATTTTGTCAATGGTTGACAACCAGACATCCAAATATTTAATCCCTTCAAGCAGTCTGCCATCCATTTCTTTGGACTATCATCCAATGGCTCTCTGAAAGGACAGTTGATATGAACAGGGCCACATGGTGAAGAGGTTGCCCAGTGTACTGCAGAGTCTATTGTGGTCAGCACCATCCGTGCAGGAATCTTGTCAGTAGGTGGAGGAAGGGTGAAGGAATATTTTGTGAAGGAACCAAAATGATTCACCTAGTATAAAAATTCAAGATGTGGTGCGTAAATACATCAACATAGACTTTTGGAGAAATAACATAAGTAAAGAAATAGTTAAATAGTTACAAGCATGATAATAAATGAATAAAGTGTCATCATCCACCACAACTTGCAAACACCACATCCATATAATCTAGGTGAAACTAATTACTACAAACCTGATTTATTACTTGATTTGCACCAACATCGTGAAGCTCTGGAGGACGATCTGCAGTCAGTAGCACTAGTGGCACAAAATCCTGGCTGGCTTCCACCACCTGCAGGTTATCACACAGCAAAATCATACAAGAAGAGAAAAATATCCCAACTTCAAAGAACATACACAAACGAACTGAAATGTAAAGCAAAGATTCAGAGGAAAGTGATCAATTGCTCTCCTAAATGAATATCAGCAACTTAATGTTAAGAAAGAGCATTGCTCATGTGCACATCAGTACACAGATCACATAGATGATGAAAGAAGAAGAGAAACAAGGAGAGAGGCCTGGTGGTTTTAAATTTATTCTTTAAACACAAAGGTCCAAGTCAGTGACACCCAAAACAATAATATATGATGATGAAATATTTTAGAAATTATAACCACAGAAATGTGTGTTATAATTTTTTTAAATGTGAAATTTCTGCTTGGTGCTAATAGAAAAGTTTTTAGTGACATAAATTCAATAAAACTCACAGCAGGAAGAAGATTTGAAATTGCAGTGCCTGATGTTGTTATGATGACTGTGGGTTTGTGAGACCCCCTTGCATAACCAACAGCATTAAATGCCAGTGAGCGTTCATCAAAACATGGAATACACGTTATTAGGTGATGAGTCGAAGCAGCAATTGCCAACGGTGATGATCTTGATCCTGGAGCTACACAAAAATACTGGAACAAAGCATCATTTAAGGAACTGTACCAGAATGGAGGTTGAAACAAAAAACAAATACTTCTTGATCCCACCATTAGGCCAAGGCGTGTACACTCTTCTACTATAATTGATGCCCAGACTGCATTGATGTTTGCATGATCTTGCAAGGAGAAACTTGTTTCTCTGGCAGGATCCAACTGATGGTCAAAAGAGACATACAACTAGAAGAATCATCATCCAAATTTCTTGATTCAAACATGTTAAAAAATGTTACAATGAGAAACACAAAATTCAGCCCAAAGATATTTTTAGATGGAATTGGATTCAGTGGCACATTCTGCATTGGATACACATGTGGAACAATTCAGGCCAACAAGGACACCAGAGTTCACATTTTCCCCAGATAGTTTTCTTTCCTTTTTATTGGTGACTTCAAAAAATAGTCATTACATGACAATGTAGACATTTCCAATAGACCTAGCCCTGCATATGCACAGTCAGCACGGTTAAAGAGCTTCAGCATTTTTTTTTCAATCCTTCAAATATAACTCCAATGGTTCTTGTGTCTCCAGCTTTTGTATAAGGTGAACATAAAGAAGATTATATAAGGCATTCTTTGTGAATTAACATACATAAGTATAGCATACCGTGATACTGGAAACACCACTTGTTGGTGAAAGCTTAAAACAAAACTGACAGCAGTTTGTGGTGCCTCTCTGCAAAGAAGTTTAGCTTTAGCATGTGTAACACACCTCCAACAGCATTATTGAAGGAGAGTAACTGAATTATAATGTTTTCAGAACAATGCTAGTAACAGCAATTGAAAAACAAAATATTGAGGATGAACAATTACCGGGAAAAGGGGGACACCAGTCCCAAGGGGGTCAACTTGACAGTCCTTTTCTTCCAATAATAGAGCATTTGTACAAACCTGCTGAACAAAGAATATGTAGGTTTTCTGACTTCCTATTCAAATGTTTTAGTCAGGTCAATCAAAGGATGTCATTTGTTCAATAATAAGATCAATCTTTTGTTTGTCCGTGTATATAAAACTTTAAGACTTTGCATCATAAAGTGCCCAGAAAGAATATATTGGCATTGTTTTACACTCAGAGCTTCAGTTTCTAGTAAATATATATAACCCAATTTGCATTCTTCCTAACTCTGTATCTCCAGTCTAGCTTTTTTACAGGGTGAGCATGGGAGATTCCAATCAGAAGTTGAAGAGTGCACATTTGCATTTTTTACCAGTGGTTAGACCCAAATGACATTTTCCGGGACATGCCTCAGCCAACTATTTGTGCAGTAATTTGTACAGAAGAACAAATACACAGTAACATAATATGTTCCAATTTTGAGACAACAGTAAATGGCAAAATATCATAACATAACATGAAAAATAAATCATGACAAGGTATAGGCCCAACACATATAATGAAAAACTTTACCATTTGGAAACTTTTATCCTCCACCAAATTTACTTTTCTGAGAGCAGACCTTATGGAACTGATCTGTAATCTGTCAGTAGTTGGCAAAAATTGGAAACCAACCTGAAACAGAAAAAACTAGAGGAAACATCAAGAGGGAAAAAAGACTTGTTGGAAGAAAATTTGAAGCCAAATATAATGACGCTACCCCCAATCATGTTTTTACAGGTGATTGAGTTACTACATGATTTAATCATGTGAAATGATTCTGATGTAATACTCACACCACATACAGTGATATCTGTACAACATTGAAACAAAATTTCTCAGATAAGCAATGGAAGCGTCTAAGACATGATAGTGACATGTAAAAAGCGTGCAAACTATGTATTATTGTGTTTCCAGATTTTGTCAAGGAGGAGGAGATGAAGAGGACGGGGAGGTAGAGAAACCTCTCAGATTAAAATGGCAAATGCGCATCACCTGGCAAATGGCAGACTCAAAAGATTGAATTGCCTGTTTGAATGTACAAGAGAAAGCATCATCCCATGCCACAGTCACTGACAGAATAGAGACACCTACATGCTCCTCCAATTCAATCTGTTGACACCACTTTCACATTAATAGCATCTACATTTTTAGTACTGCTCTCAACTGCAGCTCAAAGAGAAATCCATAAACTAAGTCAATCTCACAACCATATAGTGAATCAAGTACTGACTACTTTGAGACAAGCTAAACTAAAAGGTTCCAGAATTAGCAAACAGAAGACCACAAGTATACCTCAGGGATTAGAAAGAAAGAAGAACCAGCCTCATGGTTGATTGTAGATGAGTCTGTGTTACAGTTAACATCCATAAAGCCATAAGTCCTCAAAAGGATTGAATCACTGGAGAGATACCTGCAGACAAACTACAAGGGCATTCGTTAGCACATAAACATCAAGTGAGAAAAACATGTCTAAGGCAAAGAGTGCTTAAGATCAATGAAATGACAAATTGCAACTTCCTATAGGAAACGATGATAAGAGCAAAGAGAGGGGGTCTTAGGGTGAGGAAGGAGGGTAAGGGGTATTCCAAGAAAAAGCAAATCCATGAATATACAATGCCACATCCAACATGACAATAGAGCATTAACCAACTGTAGATGTAAGCAAATTTTGGCTTACAACAATAAGAAAGGATGAAAAACAACCTTCTGACTGAACTCTGCTTGCACAAGACAGAAGAATTGGAACGCACAAAGTAAATTGCTGCTCCAATTCCAAATACTCCGCGGGTTCCATTCAAAAAGAGCGATTTACATGAAGGATTGTTGGTGTCATTGGATACAAAAAATTGAGGAAAAACACCAGAAGACTCCGGCTGAGAGCAAAACCAAATCAAAGCTTTTGGACTCGGTGGCACAGCAACCTAAGAAGGAAACAGAGTCAAGTTGTTAAAAATATAAGCACGCATTCCTCTGGCTCGTCACAGACTTTTAAATAAAAATAAAAAAGTAACACAGGCAGAACATAAACAGAATATTTGAATTGCAAAAAGGAAACCTGAAATCTAAAAACGCCACTGCTAGAAGAAGGAGGATTCAGCTTCAACGCTTCCACAGCGTCCTTAATTCTCTGGATGCCAGCCTCCAGCGTCACGGCCGGCTGTAGAGTCCTGGTAATGCACATCTCTATAACAACCTCGCAGTCCTCATCCTCCAACTCCGCCACGTCCACCACCGGACCATCGAACCTCACCGCTCCAACTGCCACCTAACAACGAAGGCCAAAATAAGCGCGCTTAACTAATTTGCAACAAAAAACAAAAAAGAAAAGAAATGTAATGTACCTTAAGAGACGCCGGAAAGCGGCGGAACGAGGCATTTTTGTTGAGGAATGAAAGAGCAAGAGGCTTTACGGAATAGTTGATCTTGGCGCGAAATTGAAGGCGGGGAGAAACTACGCAATGATTTTCCGGCAGCGGCGATGGCAATGTCAATGATGCGTGAGCCTTCATCGTGCGTCCGAGTACGAGTGTTGAGCGTGAGTATGCAAATGAGTGTGCTCCGAGTGAAGGGAAAGAGATAAGGATGAAGGAGAAAGGCCTGACTGGCTTAAGCGGACGACGCTGTAGTGACGTGGCAGATGACATGGACAAAAAAAACAAAAAGAAAGGAACAAGATGCTGAGGTGGGCCACGGGTCAGCACATGTCACTTTAACGTCTCCCAAATTTCAAAGTCAACCTCTCTCCCCAGGGCGTCTCCCTCTGCGAAACAGAACAGAGAATTCTTTTGCACAGAGTTATTACAGAAAGCGTCGTAATAACAATGGCAAAGAATCTAAATGCTATCGTTGACGACAAAGTGGAAAATGGGAATGCTTTTATAGAGAGTTTTAGCGGCTGTTGGAAAGGTTAAAGCTGAGGATGCGGGGTGATAAGGTGTTTTTAAGGAATCGGTTCAATTCTTAATCTATGCGATTATTGTTAGGTCTTAATTGAAAGTTTATTAGGATTATAATAAAAATTAGTTTATTTAAATTTTATTGTTTAGAAAAATTTAAATATTTTTATATTATAAAAACAAGTTATTTATATTGTGTGTGTTTTATAATTTTTTTAATATTTTTATTAATTTAATAAAATCACAATATTTATATATAATTTCCCTCTGTATTTTAATAGAATTAATTGAGCTTTAATTTCAATCAACAGCAGTTATTGCACTCGAACCCGGTGGTATTAAAATTAATTGAACTTTAATTTCAACAATTATTATACCAATTTCTAATTGTTGAACCATGTTGAGAGCCTAGGGTGACCAACACACCAGTCCAATGGAGGGTTAGTCTTTTTAACTGCTAAGAGTCATTAATTTAACTGTTGTTTCTTGATTTCTTGGATACCCTTTGGTTAAATATGATCGTTGGCTGAAATACCATATCCATATTCTATTTGGATCAGATCTTGCATAGCTCCAGCATTTAGATCTTTACAATTATTGTGTGTAATGTATGCGCGCAGGTGCTGGAATTTGGCATCGTTCATTCAATGGTAATCGGTCTCTCAGCGAGGGGCATCTTGTCCTGGGCATTTTGCTGTTAAACATTTATTATACGGCCCTGGTGGACCTCCCGGGAGCAGGGTTTCTTGGGCCTAAAATCCAAGGGAGTTCTTAATGGCAAAATGGCCATAGCTTTGTTCCAAGATGAAAACCATGCAAATGAATATGTTATCTGATATGTTCTGCAGATGTATTTAGCATTATTATGGTTGTTTTCTTAGTATTCTGGCACCCAAAATTGCTCTCCATGTCCAGCCTCAATAAGCTTTTCCGCATTTTCCCATTTGTCTCTTGCAAGCCAAGAGAATTGATTGTCGGGACTGCAGTTCCTCTGTTCACACAACACTAATAAAAGTTCCACAGGAACATACGCTGAAGTGCCCTCAAAAGAATAAAAACTCAATCACAACACTTTCATGGCAGAAGCCACCACAAATATGCGTCCGATTAAAAATAGGCCTAATATATTACAACTCAACTGGTTCATTTGTGCTTAATCTGCTGAAATTTTGCGATCAAGGGTTCTGATAACGTGGTAGGCATCAGGGGTGTTGCATCAAACATGCTTTCTATGAATGTCAAGGAACATGTATAAATGGGGACAAACCATTTTCTATTGTTCACGGTGTTTTAGGGAAAAGATCTCATGCCTTGTTCTATTTTGGGAAGGCGAGTCGGAGGCTACAAACCATTTTCCGTTAAAACTTGTCACATCTAATCTGCAGAACTGTATGAGAACATAAGAATAGAGTGTGGAAATTGAGGGTCCTAAGCTTTGAAGGGATGCTAACAGATTGAATCGGTGTACCAGTACGAGCACTGAATGGTTGATCATTTTGGGCAATCAGTCACCTGAAATCTCTTTTAAGCCATTGTTATGATTCCCATCACCTTCTTTAAAAGTTGAAGATTATGGATCAGGTCATGAAAGCCAGTGATCGCACTTCAAAATCAGCAAGAAATATCACTGGCTATAAGGTTTAGTGGTTGAATCGTATGAATTTTTACTTTTAACTTTAATATTCAATCTTTAATCCTTATTAAAAAACATATATATATATATATATATATATATCTTGTTACTGTGGACAAGCCCGATAAAGTGACCACAGCACTGTGTCCATGCATTTTGTGAGGAAAATTCCGAAGAAAAATGTTGTTCCCAAAAATAAATGTTCAAAAGAAAAAAAAAAAAAAATAGAAAAGAAAAAGAAAGAGCCAAATGGGACAGTAGTGACCCTCTTAGTGCCGCAAATCGGTAGGATTCTCACCCAGGCATGTGGTTATTTCCACATATGACCCAATAATACATGGCTTGCTATTCTTTGCTCTGGTGACTTCCACTGCCCTTCTCTCAAGAAGATTTTGTACAGTGCCAAATTGATTTTATTCACAATCATTTTTGCAACATTTGGGGAACACAGGGAATCCAAAGGAACTCACCCAGAGTTATCCTACTTTATATGCTCTCAACCATTTTCAATCAATCTAATTGGGTGCACAGGCTTTATTTGATAAAAATGACAGTTTTTCATTCACAAAAGGTCAATAATACATATATAACCACAAAAAAAAAAAAAGAAAAAAAGAAAAAAATCCCTTTAAGTGGGAACAATTTAGAATATTACTATCAACCTCAATTACAAACATCACTACAATTATCCTTTTCAAATTAGCTCAAATATTACGATTTGTTTTTCTTAGTTAGAAATTTCATTGAATGACTATCTATGTATTTAATAAAAAAAGAGAATTTTAATTTTAGTTATTATAATGACAAATAATACTTATTATATTTAATTTTTTTATTTTTAAAATTAATTTGTATTTTAATAAAGTTAATCCTTTTTTTTTAAGTCACTTTATTTTGTTTTTTCCTCCTCTTCTGTAGCTAATGTTGATATTAAATTACCCTACTTCTTTTTCAGGTAGAGTCACAAATGGGTAGGTAAAATATGATTTGCAACAAATTATTTAAAATTTCAAATTATTTTGAGTTATAAGTTCATTGAATCTCATGTCATTTGAGTTTTAGATACATCATATTTTAAATTATTAGATTTCAAGTTAATTGGGTTTTAAATTTATTAAATTTTAGAAATCTTAGTTTTATATATATATATATATATATATATTTCAAATTTAATATTTAAATAATTCAAATTTTGAATTTTATTAATTCAAATGATATATATTTTTGATTTAATTAGATTTTAAGTTAATCAAATATTAAGTTATTTTAATTTCAGTTGATTTAAGTTATAAGTAATTTAATTTTCAATTAATCTGAATTAAGCCAAGTTGAATTATAGACAAGTTAGATGAAGTAATTTTGTTCAAGCCTTTTTTGTTTTTGGTCACCTTTATTTTTCGGTCTACTTTTGAGGAAGACAAATTGGAAAATCCCATAGTATGACCTCCTAATTGAACAAAAAGAATCTCAAAATATCATAAAATGTGTAACGAATATGATGTGTCATATTTAACTTAGGGAGTTTCAGGAATATGATCTGATTAATCACGCAAGCAATAAAAACTTTTACAAGCAAAGATAAAAGTATATTCATCAAGAGGGAAGTGAAAATTCTTAATGAAAGGAAGAAGACGTGAGATTATAAATTTCTACTGTATTTAAAAAAAAACAGAGAGAGAGAGAATAAAAGTGAAAATTTATTAGATGGGGGGCTTATCCCTAGCAAAAAGGACATAAATAATATCATTATAGGTATTAAAATCAATTTTGTAGTTCAAGGTGAATTTTAAATAATTAATGTCCTAATCAAAAACTATGTAATTGGACTTCATGGTTCCATTGCGTGTACATTTAATGATTTAAAGATCAATTTTTAATATCAACTCAGGACGTATGTTTCACGAATCCATTACTCTAGGAACATCCTTACTTTGCCACATATATTGGAATATATTGTAATCACCAAAAAACAAAAAAGAATTAGAGTAATTTTTTAATTTTAAAATTCATTTATTTGTGTTAAGAAGAAAAAAAATGATTGATCCATATTTTGTTTCCTTACCATATACCCATTTAACTTAAGCAAAGTAAACACAATTAGATAGGCATACGGTTAAGTACAAGAAATATTGAAAATTATATGTTGCTTCTAACATAAATAAATAAAGTAAAAAGAATTAAAAAATTACTTTAATACTCTCTTGTAATTATTATGTATTTTAATAAGTATGACTACTTAATAGTGCACATTGTTTTATGGGAGGTTCGATGAAGACATCTTAGTTAGATGTAGGATTATTTAATTATAATATATCTATATACAATATAATATTTGTCTATTAAAAAAAAAAAAGAAATTAGCTTTGTTGTCTTTGATTCCGAAGACCTTTTGTGTAGAGATGACAAAATTTTTAAATTTAAGAAAACTTAAAAGGGAATTATTAAAAATTTTTGAAAAAAAAAAAAAGAATTTTGTTGAAGAAATTGTAGCTCATAAGTCAATGATTGTTCTTGGGTACATGAATCTTCCACCTAAGAATATCAATTTCCTACGGTAATTTAGGAAGAGTTCTCTCTTAATTCCTTGCATTGCTGGGTGTTCATTTTAATTTGATGTGCAATGTGTGCCCCTTTTTACGAAGACTTCTTAGTCAGTTGTAAGACGTGTTTAATTCAAAATCAATCGAGTTTAGATATATTGGATTCCAAATATCTTGTTAATTTTCAGTATAACAAATTGATAATGCCACCACTTTAGATAAGCCCATCCATTTTTATAAGCTTAGATAAGCCCAAAACCTCATAATATTATGTGCTCTGTACATCAAAAGCGTTTATCAAGGATGGTTCATTGCTTGTTCGTTGGATGACAACATTCAATATTTGCTTTTATCAAAGATTCCTAACATTAATTCTCTTAGTTTTACTAGCTTTTATTTGTTTGCATATCTGTGCACACTTTTTTTGCATATGATCTTTGTTATATACATCAATGCCTCGGGTTAGACTGGAGATTAGGATTTTTTTTTTTTAACTTTACCCTTCAGATTGTGTGCCACGGACTAAATTTTTTAATTACAAATTTAATTAAGTCATGACACCAAAAAACTTTCTTGGTTTTGAGTCTAACACACGTATAAGAATACAAACATATAATTCGTATAAAAAAAGTAAAAAAATATATAACACTTATGAAAATTATCTTATTTTTTATTATTTTTCTTTTAAAAGTACATAAAAATAAAAATATAACATCAAATTTCTCTCACTTGCCTCTCATTGAAGTGTTTTTTTTTCAATTGAATTATTCAAGTGTAGTATGAACATGTGTATGTATAACTCTTGACTGTCATACTCTATTTATTTATAGTGGTTATAATTGATACTTTTAATTATTTAGAATCATGTATGACTTAATTGTCAAAGTAAATTATACTTAGTGGGTTTCCCTTCCTTTGGAGTCATTCTACACTTTTTAACAACTCCTTACTACTACATTCAAGAAGAGAATGACACATCACCTCTTACTTGATCAGATTATTTCCTTAGCAGTCTATATTCCCCTACACGAAAGGAGAATGTAACAATTTATCAACTTGGATAACCATCCCTAATTTGTTATTTTTGCCACCAAACCATACCCCTACGAATTATGAGGATTTACTTTTCATGTTCGCTTATTTTTGTGGTGCATGAGGTTTTCTTACTAGGTTTACACTCCAAGCTCATATTAAGCTGCAATTGACTGTGTTGCACATCAACCCAAGCTTGTGCTTGTGTGCAGACAACTTTTGATGTTGTTTACATTTATTAGCCCTTTGTTGGCATAGTGTAAATCATTGATGCACACCCAACTCATGCATGTTAAAGGAACTAAATGTTATTGGCTTGGACCCCTGATCATTTGTTAACTTCTTGTAATGCTGTAACTACTTTCACATCCACTTGTTAGTTTACTTATTGTTTGCTTGCATATCGTTGGTCTGGACCCTTACTCATGCTTTAATATTAGCTAACTCTCAAGTAAGTCATGCATGCCCCTTAAAGAGCAATAAGGAATTTGGCCATATGGTAGGAGAAGACATGAGAGTGTTAGATCTATCATACCCTCCCAACAACTTGTGCCAACATCATTGTTGCATGTTATTGCACCAACCAATGCCCTAATTGCCTTCTTAACTTGCTACCAATGTCATTACATGCTATCCCAAGGCTTTCACAATGCCGCAACAAAGTCACCCACACCTTTGGGTTCAAGTCTCAGCCAATGTCATAGCCCGTATGTAGCCTTCCTTTGGCATTACTGCCATGCACATTACCTCACACCTTAACCTTGTTTCCTTTGATACAACACTTGCACGCCAAAGCCATCAAAGCATTGGCATAAGGTGCTACTAATACTTGCATTTTTCCATCAAGAGACTTAAGGGTTGAAGCCAATGTCTTCAATGATGGGCTTACCTAGCCTTGTCTCTTTTACATCTCCTAATAATCCCTGTTAGCCTCACCATATGGGGAAAAATCTTTCAAGACTGCTTGCTACCACTTAAAAGCAACATAACTTGCATCATCAACATTTTCAAGTTTATAATCATACCTTGAAGAAGACACGCGAAGCTTCTCGCCCTCAACTAATATCCTTCATGCCTTATTTTCATTGTTCTGGGCCTGATCAAATAATTCTTCTATCAAACTTGCATGGCCTTTTGGCACCCAATACTTCTTTCCTAATGATTCCTAATTTTGTAAGATTGACTTGTGGTTAGTGGTATGTTTCTTTGAAAGAGGTTTAGGCAACACCTTAAGACTTATGCTCCCCATCATATCTTGCTTATTAGCAATTATCTTTGCTAATTTTGGTTCCTTCACTCTCAAAATTGTCAAGTATTGTATCTCTCTTTCTCACAATCACCCTTGCCGCACTTGTAAGGTAGACAACACAACACAAGTTTTCCCACATTTGCTAGTTGAAGATTGCTTCTTACTAACCACATAACATGGACATTTCTTGTCCATGATAACCAAGCCACTCAAATGAGGTATTAGTGAAATTTTTGCTTGCACAAAGGATTCCATCCTCAGAATCACATCAAAATTGTCTAATGATATCATTAAGAAATCAAGTTTTCTCTTTCATAAACCAAGAGTTAACCTCAACTTTTTTTACTATTCTCGTTACTTCATATGCCTTGGAGTTGACAACCTTTATGTCTAAAGTTAAAACCCCGACATGAAATTGAAGAGCTTATCCTCATCAGTAATATTGCGTATGTCTTACATTGAGGAGCTGAACTCCTTGACATAGTCACATACATGCCACTATGCTTTAATTTCTTCAGCAACTCCCTTATAACCCATAAGGTATTGTAAGGTAAGAATTGATCCTTCAATTCCTTTTTCAGTATGTCCTACATCTTAATTCAAGGCTTGTTAGCATTAACATCATTATTTAGCCTTGTTTGCCACCATATCTTAATGTCCTTATTGAGATTCATGTTAGTCAGTGTCACCTTCTCTGCATCCAACATATGGGCAGTTTTGAAATATTACTCTGTATCCCATAAGAAGTTCTTGATTATCTTTGCATCACGATTACCATCAAAGACCTTAAGATCGGGAACTCTTATCTTCCTCGAACCCTCTGTCCCTCCGCTAGGTAGATTACCTATTGCCTTCTTGATTACAACTGTGTCTAATTTCATCTCATCAAAGTAAAAATCCAAGATGAATCAAGATTATCATAATGGGATTGTAAGAGATATACCAATTTTTCCAACTCATTGTGCCTTGCCAAAATTGAAGGAGTTTACTCACCTTGGACCTCTCCAAGAGCCTTCTTAATCTTGGGCATTTGTTCTCGCACTGCATCAAGATCCAAACTACTAGCCATAGGTCAAACCACACTTTAATACTAGTTGTCACGGGCCCAAACTTTTCAATCACAAATTTGGCTAAGTGATGACATTAAAATGTCTTTTTAGTCTCAAGTGATGGCACAAGGAATGTTGCACACAAAGAAAGTAAGAAACACATAACACTTACAAGAACAGTGTCAACTTTTATTACTTTTCTCCCAAAAATATACAAAGGAATACAATGTCAAATCCTTTACGTTTGTCTTTCACTCAAGTGTTTTTTCTAATTAAATCACTCAAGTATGGTGTAAATGTGTATATGTATGGCCCTTGATTACCACATTCTACCTCTTTATAACAGTGGTAGTTGACACCCTCAACTACCTAAAGTTATGTATGATTTGACTGTCAAGTTAATCATACTTAGTGGGTTCTCTTTCCTTTGGGGCCAGTATCCTAAATTTAAATAAAATTTTTTATATCTCATTTTAAGTCTAAAATTTAATTTTGAAAACAAAGGTAAGTAAGAAAAATCACATGCCATTTGCAAAGCACATGGGAGCCGAACATTTAAAGAGAAGCTACTTTTCCATGCATATATGCACAAGCCTTTGTCCATTGCAATTAATGCCACTGGACCTTTGTAATTAATGTCACCACAATAGATCCCCTGCCAATTAATGTAAGTAATGTCAAGATTCAAACATGCATCTTCACAAGAGATTTTTCTTTTTTTTTTCTTTTAAGTAAATTATATTTATATTTTTAAAATTATATCAAATTGATTGATTAGATTATTAAATTAAAAATTAAATATTAATTTAATTTAATTTATTTTAAATTTTATTAAATTTAAAAATTAATAATCAAATTAATTAATTAATTAATTGAATGATAAATTAGTAAATTAATTATAATTTTTTTAATATTTTTAAAAATTAATTAAAAAATTTTAAACTAATTTCACAAAAAATATAAATAATAGTTATTACTACTAATCTAAAAATGATAATATAAAATTTTTTCATATTTTATTTCTATTAAATATAGTAATCACACCATTTTTTATTTTTAAATTTTAAAATTATGAATAATAAAAATTTAAAAATATATATTCATATAATATATTTATTTTTATTTTAATAAAAAGATATAAAATTATATATTATATTATATTAATATTTTTATTAATTTAATTTAAATTATCTTATTTATAATAAATATTTTACTTTTCAACAAAAATACAAATTATTTTAAATATATATATATAATAATTTTTAAATAAATTTATTTAATTTAAATTATTTATATTTATTAATATATTATATTAATTAATTTTTAAATTTTATTATATATATATATATATATATAATATTTATATATAATTATATTTTATTTATTAATATTTTTTTATAATATATATAAATATTAAATTTTTATATGTTTAATATTAAATAATAATTTTATTAAATTAATTAAAATTTAAAAATTTAAAATTTTCAATTGATAGTTTTGATTTTTAAAACCTCATTCAATACAAACAACTATATAAACTCACCCCCGGGGCGTAAACAACCAGCTCCTTTCGTTTTTCTTTTTCAAATAAACAGTACCCGTTCTTGATCTCTCACGAGGGAAGAAATAGCTTCACTAAGCTTGGCTTTCTTCTTCATCTAGTATGCCATGGCATCTGGTGAGTGAGTGTCTTTTCTTTTAAGAGCCCCACAACCTTTTAATTTACCAAACTATTGCTGCAGAACAATTGTGGCCGTACATAGTATAACTAATGTATAAAACATACATTTTATATCTGTATAGGTACGTTATTGAGCAGCGTGGCAGGAGTGGCTGAACCAAGTTTGTTAGAATTGTGGTGTCCGCGCACGATTCACTGCAGTCAGGAGTGTCAAGGCTTCCCCTCACGGTGCGTCTTGGGCAAGTGCATTTGTGAAGCCCTGGTGGCACCTCCAGCTGCAAACGCAGAAGCACTCCGCAATCTTACTGTCAACTAGATGAGCTATACATACGTAGGCCACTGCGCATATATCACATATGCTCGCCAATTGGCACACTATATATGTTGCCTAGACGAGTCACTGCTGCTAGGTGGACCACAAAATGAATAATATGCTTCCACAATTTTCAGTTTCTTGCGAAATTACACCTTCATTTGATTAAGTAGTTCTGTTCCCCTTACTCCCCCAACAAGGGAAAAGCTAAGCAGACTTGTCAATAAATAAAGAGGCATCTCCACATTAATATTTAGGAGATCATGTTACATATATCCGCCAAAAAAGATAACAACTAATTAATCCTCTTAACCATCCGCATAACAGGGCTAACTAGACTACCATACCAGGTACCTTGGAAAAACAACCTTGGAAACAAGCTCATATTGTAAGTTCTTTAGATCATTTATTTCATATTTCCTGCTGGATTCGTAAACTGTTACCACCCATTCTAATTGTTCGCTGTCTAACAGTAATTTACACAGGGAATTGTAAAAGAAAAGGCTTATCTGATATCTTTTTTTTTTTTTTCGTTAGATTACTAAGTAAAAGCAAGGTTTTTGACACAAAAATTCGAATACCAAATGCCATATTTTTCGATTGAAACCCCCACGCTTCAATTTATTATGTGTTCGGGTCTCCTCCCTTATCTTTGCCACTTCTTGTTCTATGGTGCCTCCATCTCCATGGAGTCTTGTGCTACTAATTCAGCTACTGCTCTAGTTTTCCGTGGCCTTAATTCTTGGTGTTCGTATTGGTCTTCCTACGAGTCTTGACCAACTTATTCATGCTCTCGTTCTCTCGTTCTTGCTCTGTGAGCATTGAGATAACTAAAACCCGCAGGACTCGAACATGATCGCAAAAACCCATGCTGCCTGTTGATTTTAATTTAAATTATAAATTAAATTAAATTAAAAATTTATTATAATAAAAATTTAAATTAAATTTAATTTAAAATTTAATTATTTTAATATATATATATTTATATAAAAATATATAATTTATATTATTTATATATTTTTAAATTATTAATATAAATATTTTTTAATTATTATTAAAATATCTCTTAATTATTATATATTTATTTTATTATATTAATAAAATTATAATATTTTTTTATTAATATTATTAAAATTATATTTCTCTTAATAATATTATTAAACCTATGTTTATAACAGTGTTATCAGAGTTTAGTTACAAACGTTCCGCATCAAAACCTGGTCTCAAACGCTGCGCGCGTGTTTAAACTGCAGAGGGTGATTTCGGTAATTGATCTCCACGGACCTATTTCCAAACGAAACGCGCCCTGTTGAAATCCTTCCGAGACTCCTCCCACTGCGTGTGATTGATTCACGTGCTGATATTATATCTGACGCGCTGAATCTGATCCTCCGCTTCTGTTGTTGCCGCCGTTGCTACTGCCACCATTACTGTTGTTGTTGCTGCTGCTGTTGTTGACCCTCAAACTCCTTCCACCTACAAAGCCGGTAAAACGGCAAGTTCGGTTGCGTCAGTGATTATTTGGGAGGCCAGATTTTTGCCTCTCTGCCTCTTGTCGTTCGGAAGCTTCCCAGAGACTGCTTGGAAGTGATTTAGAAGAGAAAAGTACAGAAAATTGCAGTTAAGGGGTCAGATTGCAAATAACAAAAGTTCAGAATTCACATTAAAAATAATAAAAGTTTGAGGGTCAAATTGAAAATAATAAAAATTTAGGAGTCAAATAAAAAAATTATAAATTTCAACATAAACGACACAATTCCTATTTTAGTTCCCGTTTTGGATGGAAAAAATTATAATAGATGAAGTGTGTAAATGAAAGTTTTATTTGATTATAATGAACTATTGAATATTGTGGAGTATAACGTTATAGAACTTACAGTAGATACTATAGAAGCACAAAAAGTCGCTTATCGAGAGTTACAAAAGAAAGATAAAAGGCCGCTCATTGAGAGTTACAAAAGAAAAATAAAAAGGCACTCTATTTCATCCATCAAGGGGTGAATGATGAAATTTTTGAGAAGATTGCAGAAGTAACCTCATCAAAACAAGCATTGGATATCTTAATGATGTTATTTCAAGGTACAGACAAAGTTAAGAAGGTGAAATTGCAAAGCTTACGATGTCAGTTTAAGTTTTTGCAAATGGAAACCTCAAAACTAATTTTAGTTTGTATAAGTAAAATACTTGCCTTAACAAATCAAATGAAAATCTATGGAGAGCAACTAAATGATCAGGTGAAAGTTAAAAGGTTCTTCTCATAGAAGAGAATGAGAAACTGATAATAATCACTACAATAATAGAGGTCGAGGAGGTCATTATAACAACTATGGAGATGGTGACAATCAATACAATGACCAAAGGAGATCAGACTAGATGTATAGAGGTGAAGGTCAAGGCCAAAGAAGAGGTCGAGGTAGAGGAAGGCATGACAAGTCTCACGTTGAGTGTTACTCTTGTCACAAGTATGGTCATTATGCTAATCAGTGCAAGTCTCAAGGGTATAATCAGACAGCTTATTGTGCACAAGAAGGAGATTTACATGGTGGAAATGAAGCACTTATGATGGTTATTGTAGCTGTTGAAAAACCAAATTGCAATACTTAGTTCCTTGATATCAGGTGCACCAATCATATGTGTGGGAAAAAGGAACTCTTTATTAATCTTGATGAGTCAATTCGCTCCATAGTCAAATTGGTTTATGATAGTAGTGTTCCAGTGATGGGAAAAGGGTGAATTCTTATCAAGTTGAAAAATGGAGATTATAATTATATCTCAGATGTATTTTATATACCAGACATGAAGAGTAACCTTCTCAGTTTGGGTCAATTACTTGAAAAAAGGTGTAACATGCAGTTACGTGATAACTGTCTCTCAATTCTTCATGGGAGAGTTACACTCATTCTTAAGGCCTTTTTAACAAAGAATCAGATGTTCCAAGTTGATATTGCCATTGATATTTATACTTGTCTTAGTGTTATTGTCAAAGATGAGTCCTGGTTGTGGCATCTTTATTTTGGTCATTTGAATTTTTGCAGTTTAAAGTTGTTTAAACAGGGAAACATGGTGACAATCCTACCCAGGATACATCATCCTAATCAAATTTGTGAAACATGTATTCTTACTAAATAGAGCAGATAACCTTTTGTGACAAAAACTTGGTGTGCAAGACAATCACTCCAACTTATTCACTCTGATGTTTGTGGCCTGATGAGTGTGTGATCACATGGCAACAATAGGTATTTTCTTAACTTTATTGATGATTTCATCAGGAAGATATGAGTTTATTGCATGCAAAGTGGATACCGTGTTAAAATTCTGAGAACTAATGGAGGTGGTGAGTATATTTCTAATGAGTTCAAAGAGTATTGTGAAGTATAGGGAATAAAGTATGAAGTCACAATTCCCTACACCCCACAGCATAATAGAGTTATTGAAAGAAAAAATAGATTAATTATGAATATAGCGAGAAACTTGTTAAAGGCCAATGGAGTTCTTAATCCATTTTAGGCAGAAGCTATTTTATGTATTATTTACTTGTTAAATATATTTCTAACAACAACTATTCAGAATGTCACTCTTGAAGAAGTTTTGAGCGGTTCTAAGCCTAGTGTAAGATATCTCAAGATGTTTAATTCTATTATTTATACTCATGTTCCAACAAAAATAAGGACAAAGTTAGATGATCAAGGAGTAAAGATAATTTTTCTTGGCTACAGAAAAAGAGGATATAAGTTATTCAATCCTATGACAAAGAAGGTAATTGTGAGTAGAGATGTAACTTTTGCTAAAGATGAAGTTTGGAACTTTGATGTTGAGGAGCAACATAACTCTTAGAGACGTCTAATTGCTATTTTAGGAGAAGAAGAAATTCAAGCTGCAATCTCCACTGTAAATGGGGAAGTCTCATCAGTTGATGTACAGAATCCTACGTCATAAGTTTTACAAGAAAATGAAAGTCCAAAGAGAAATTGCCAATAATCAATTAGATTGCAAGACTATGAGATAATCCTTAATAATGTTATCAATGATGATGAGGATTTGGTGCACTTTGCCATATTTGTAGATTGTGAACCAGTGACACTTAATGAGGCAATTCAAGATAAAAAATGGGTAAATGCCATGAATGAAGAAATCAAGGCAATTGAAAAGAGTGATACATGGAAGTTTACAGCTATTTCACGAGGTAAAAAGGTTATTAATGTGAAATGGGTCTTCAAGATTAAGAAAAAACCCAATGGAGAAGTAGAGAGATATAAAGTAAAATTAGTTGCAAAAGGATTTAAACAACAACATAACCATGATTATCATAAGAATCATTAGAAAACTCATCAGATGAATGTAAAGTAGGTGAAGTAGATGCTGGAATTAAGAGCATCACCTAATCAAGATTAAGGAGGATATTGATGTTAATCTAAATTATAAGTTAAATTAAATTAGAATTTATTATAATAAAAGTCTAAATTAAATTTGATTTAGAATTTAACTATTTGAGTAAATTTAAATATCCGTTTTTATATAAAAATATATAATTTATATTATTTGTGTACCTCTAAATTATTAATATCAGTGCTTCTCAGTTATCCTTAGAGTGTCTTATAGTTATTATATATTTATTTTATTATATTAATAAAATTATAATATTTCTCCTATCAATATTATTAGAATTATATTTTTAACAGTGGTATTTTCTCTATCAATATTATCAAAGCTATATTTATAACACTGCCCCCCTTGTCCTTGCACTTGATCTTGTTCTTTTCATGACATTGTTTGTATTCTTGAATGACACTGTCTTCATTTTTCCTTTTTCTACATATACCCACATGGATCTATAGTTCTTCAAGTAAACAACCATCTCGTGGAAATTCACTTCTAATTCATTTTCCTCTGCTTGCTCTACTAAACTCCCTTCTTCTTGTACATTAATACTTGTGCTTTTATCTTGACATTCTTTACCACTTTTGACTTCCAAAACATTCACAATTGCTTCAATTTCTTGAGTTTGATGCTCATTAGTAACTTTATAGGAAAATTCATGTTCACAAATCAAACCCTCCAAATCAACCAACTTTTGCTTTACTGGGTTTCCCTCATCTTCTCCAATTTCTTCCATAATATTTTCCCTCTTTTTTTTCTTTTTTCCTTCTTCGTTTTCATTATTTTGTTCCTCTTTATCTTCTTCTTTCTGCTTCTTTCAAACTCTCTCCTCCTTCACTTCCTCCTCCTTATCATCATTTTTCGGAATGAGTGCCTCCCAAAAGTTATTAACAAAGACAATCATGCTTAAAGTGTCAAATCTACACCTCATTAATGACAAAATGTTTTTACCTGGTATGCATATAATCACCCTTATCTCTCCTTTTTACATACTTACATTAGCTCCCTCAAATATTTTTTCTTTAAACTAAATGTTTTAAAAAAAAAAAAAGTCTCTTGTAATTCCCCTTTTCTCTACTCTCTTTTCTTTCTTCTTCTTCTTCTTCTTCTTCGATTTTTTCTCCACCCACCAACTTTATTTCTCTCCCTTTCACATCTCCTCTTGTGCAAAACACTAACCATTGAGAAAACAAAGCTCAACAAAAGGTTACTTTTGGCAAATCCTACAAAGTCAATAATCACCAATATGGGTATGAAAATAAAGTTTTAATTGAAGATGAGAGGTTACAATTGAAGAATCAAGTATTGGTATTTAGATTTTGGTATCGAATATCCTCATCTTTTGTCTTTTAATTTTTTGTATAATTTTTTTTTTAATTTGGTCAATGTATAAAAATTATGGTCAAACTATTTTTTGTTAATTATTATTCTCAATTGAAAATGAATTATAATGTTTAAGACTAAATTAAAACAAATAATTATATTAAAAGAAACATAAAATAAAAGGTTTAGGGCAAAAAATATGCCTATCCCAGTAGATTACAAACCCACGAAAATCTTATTGCTGAAGTTCCTAGCTTCTTCATTGTTCATGATTCCAACGTTGAAGACGGGATGCAAACTAAGTTGTAGAGTGAAGCTGGCAATAGCCTCCCTGGCATGCAAGTGAAGCCTTTTTGGTTTAATGATGTGTTTTATGTTATCTTGTAACTAATTTTGTTTTAGTTTAGTTCATGTAACCATGGAAAAATTAGTTTGTAATGTTTAAGTGAGATAAGTGAGAGTTAGTGGCTATCGTTCTGGAAAAACCTTGTTAGTCAAGTTAGATGGATAACTTTGCACTTAACCAGAAGCTTGTTATACTTAGGAGCTTTCCCAGCATGGTAAATATTTTCTTATGTTATTCTTGATATACTTAAGATGTGTGCATGAACTCTTTATAAGGGATTTTCAATTACAATAAAAGTGGTTGAATTATGTCAACCAGAAAATTGAGCTCTCTTGTTTTGTTACAAAACCTCTCTTTCTTCAACATCGACTCTCTCTCTTTCTATCTTCCTTGAACAACAATGATATCAAAGCTTCTCTAATCTTAGAGGACTTGTGTTTAGTATTAGAAAGGATAGAAAAGCATTAAGAGAACTCCACCCGGAAAACCTAAACAATCAAGGAGGAAAAGATGGCTTTCAACAATTATTTTCTTACCTTTGCACTGCTAGTCATCTCTGATGATGAGTATCCTATCTATGTTGTTAAAATGAAGGTCTATTTGAAGTCACTTGATCTCTGATAGATAGTAAAGAATGGAGGTTAAGTCCCACCACTTCCTAACTACCCAACTGTGGCTCAGATTAAGCATCACAATGAAGAGACAACAAAAGCCGACAAAGCTCTTACTTGCATTCATTTTAATGTAACAGATCTTCACCGCCTAATTGGCTACGTTTTAAACGCTAAAGCCTACAAAATCTATAATCTCAAAACACAAAAAGTGTTTGTAAGTAGAAGTGTAAAGTTTGATTAGCAAACTAGCTGAGGTTGGAGCACATCTAAACTAAATGATGGAAAATAAAACCTTAGCAGCCTACCATCTTCTTCTTAACCTAAACCTAAAGCTAATTCAGATGATAAGATTGTTGAGTTTTGTTGTCAGTTTATGTCTTATGCAACTACAGTTGGTTTGTGTTTTAGTTTCTACAATTACAGTTGTTTGTGGCATTTTGTAGTCCGGCTAAATTAATTTTTTTATTAAATTTAATTTTAAAAATATTGAAAAATATATAAAATAAAAATTCTTATAAAGATGTCCATTAATTTCGAGTTGGAATCCTGTGACTAATCACATTAATTGGCAAGGGATCGATTATTCTGAAATAAAATCTGGTGGCATTAATTACCATGGTCAAAGCCTTGTACACGTTCGGTTCCTTATATGCTTTTGAAATGGTACGCGACTCTTCTTACCGTCTTCCATCTTAAAAAAATTAAGGTATTCAAATAATAGATTTTTTTAAGATTGAGAATGTTAATAAATAATTTTGAGGTCAAATCATAAATACAATGATTGGCATATCCTCAATTCACTTTTGTGCTTCTCTCTCAAAATTTAAAAAAACAAATTAATAATAAATGATTTGCGATTCATGAAAACCATCCGTTTTCTATTTTTACTATGCACAACTGTGAGTATAAAAATCCAATAATTTTTAAATGTAAATAATAATAATAATAATAATAATAGTAAAAGAAGAAGAAGAATAAAACAGATTCTCACAACTCGGGTCCTAATTGTATCATCGATTTAGTCGAACTACCGTTTTCTATTTTTACTATGCACAACTGTGAGTATAAAAATCCAATAATTTTTAAATGTAAATAATAATAATAATAATAATAATAATAATAATAGTAAAAGAAGAAGAAGAATAAAACAGATTCTCACAACTCGGGTCCTAATTGTATCATCGATTTAGTCGAACTACAAAATGCCACAAACAAGAGGAAGGCCAACGATGCCATTTTCAATTAATTTTTGTCTTTGTGTTCTTTTATTTGCTCTGTTTCTCTCTTCTTTTGAAACTATGAAATAACTTTGATGAGTTGATTTCCCACACCACTATCAGGCAAATATATTAGGCTACTTTTGGTTGATATTTATTGTTGCTGAAGTTTTTCTTTTTTTTGCTTAAAATGTTTACGACTTTAATTCCTTAGAAAGAAAAAAAAAAAGGTGGCATTGATTGAAAACTTGGTAATTGTCATTACAATTTTTTCCCTCGTTAATTGTTCTCATTAAACTTGAAAAAACAAATCATAGTGCCATTGCTTTTAGAGGGTGTTTGATGGGAATCCGGTCAGTAATGTGTGATAATCCATCATGTATACATGGAGGTTTAGTAATTAGAACTAAAACTAAAAAGATGTGAGAATCTTTAAATAGCTTTATTAAAGTTATTTGAGTTGAAGGCAATCCATAACAAAAGAATCAAGGCTTAGAGAAACATTAAGGATTGATCAATTTTATACAAGTTTAAGGATAGTTTATTCAAGGAGTTTACACTGAAGTTTGGACTTAGCTACATTCCTTGGTTTTTTTTTGGGACCATTTAGTTATTTTATAATTGTAATAAATTAAATAATATTTTAATTTAAATATTATTCGTATAATCCTTATTGAGTAGTTTGTTAGGTAATTTTGTTGTTTCTTATCCTATCTTGGATTTATTATTCTATTTTGAGCTTTATATATAAGCTTATAATTGTCTTATAGGAGTTGACTAATTGATTTTTAATAAAAATTATGAAACTTTTCTATTTGGTTCTTTCAAGAATTCTAAAACTTACTAAGATCAATCTTGCGATGTTCTAATTATGATTGATACGTTTGATTTGTATTTTCTTTTAATAAATATTGGGTTAGGGTTGTTTTTATTCTTGTTAAACCTAATTTAGGTTTCTCAAAGTTTGAATTCCTTGTTTTGTTTGTAGGTTTCATTATACTCCTTGAGGTTTGCGTCGTCTTGGTATTAGAGTAGTAGGGTTTAAATCAGGTTTACTTATCTAAATTTGAGTTTTTCTTTTACTTTTGTTCTTGGTTGCATATTATATTCATTTTTCTTTTATTTTTCATCTTGGTTGTATTGTATATTGCTTTTGTTCTTTGAATTCACAAACCTTAGTTTTATCTTTTCTTGTTCTTTAAATTCACAAACTCTCATTAATCACATTAATTGGCGGAGAATTGATTTCCTTTACTTGGAATAAACTCTGGTGGCATTAATTACAATGGTCAAAGCCTTGGACATGTTTGGTTCCCTTATGCTTTTGAAATGGTACGCGATTCTTCTTACCCACCTCCATCTTAAAAAATTTAAGGATTAGGTTAAAGAATGATGTTAAGTTTTAAATTTATAAATATTAAAATTAAGCATAAAAAAATATTTATTTAAATTTAATAATATTTAAATAATATACTTTTTTTATTAAAAAAAAAAATGATCGAGAATGTTAATAAATAATTCTGACCTCAAAACATAAATACGATGATTGACATACCCTCAATACACCCTTTTCTTCTCTCTCAAAAAGGAAAAAAATATTAATAATAAATGATTTGCCAGTTATGAAGACCAACCATTTTCTATTTTTGCTGTATACACATGTGAGTATATCATGAAGATAGGGTTTTTAGGCTCTTAATTTGGAAATTTGTTGATTAAATCAATAAATTTGTTTAATTACTTTTTTTATTAAAAATTTATTATTTAAATATTAATAAAAGTAAATAATTTTTTATATTTAATTTTAATATTAACAAATTTTAAATTTAATGTGATATTTTGATATATATTTTTAATTTTTTAAAATGTATATATTTGTAAGAAAATAGACATATCATTTCAAAAGTATGAGAGAGCCAAACATTTAAATAGAAGCAACTTTTCTTTTCCATGCACTGTAATTAATGCCAACAGATTTTATTCCAAGTCAAGTCAAGGAAATCAATCCCCCGCCAATTAATGTGATTAATGAGAGGGTTCAAAGATGTAATTGATAGATATTTATGAAGGCATCATTTTTTTTATATGTATTAATATTTTTTTATAAAATCTTAAAAATAAAAAAAAGTTTTTATTATTTATGTAATATTTATTTTATAAATAAAATTATAAAAAAATAAATATGATATATTAATATAAATTACATATATAAATCGATAGATAAATTATTATCAATATATTTAAAATTTTAAATAAAATATATTATAAATATAATGGTATTATAAATTTTATTTTAAATTTAATGAAAATAATTAATAAGAAATAAAATTATAATTATAATTATAAAAATTTCATATATATTTAATTTTTTTAAAGGAATTAGATTTATAAATATTTAAAGAAAAAAAAAATTCACGCAACTATAAATGTTGACCAAAGTAGCTTGAACTATTTGCCTCATAGTGGTGTGGGAAATCGAGTCATCAAACACATAGCAAATTAGAGAAGAGTCACTTGAAGATGGCGTCCTTGGCCTTCCTCTTGTTTGTGGCCTTTTGTGAGTTTCACTACTAGCTAGCTTCTTCAATTTTTCTTTTATGTTTCTACGTGCACACAGGCACTGCAATGAAAAAATCATTAATTATATAAAATATTTGACCACAAATATCTAATCCAACAAATTATGACAACACTATTTTTTGAGTTTGCTTTTATTCTGACCTCAAAAACTCAGGTTTACCCTAACATTTTTCTTAGCTACAAAAAGCCAACCAATTGGCCTTAATTGCAACATGGTCCGCTACTTGCGATTCAAAATTGCGGTGGATAACGAAATATGTGTGATGTGCAGGCGTTTCTCCGTCGGTAGCAACTGTGAGGGAAGATGGAACCGTATTTTTGCCCTGCAAACGTGACTCAGACTGCGCAGCCATCGATTGTCGACCCAAGGGTCCAGCACATTGTGTCAACCACAACTGCGTATGCAGTGGCTCCCTGTTGAGTTCCAGCCATCAGTCCTTACCTTAAATTGCAAATTGCCATCCCAGAGGCCAAAATTAAATAAATAAATAAATAAATAAATATTCAGAATAAATTATCTTTTCTTTTCGTGAGTTTTATGAAGGTATTGTTGTAACTTCTTAAATAAATAAATATTTAGAGTAAATTATTTTTTTTTATGAGTTTCATGAAGTATTATTGTAATTTCTTTTTTTTTATTTATTATTATTATTATTATTATTATATTTAAAAATTAATTAATTTTAAATATTTTTTAAGTTAAGAGTGACTAACAATTTTTATAATATATTATATAATAATTAATTTTCATAAATTTATATATCATTGATTTTTTAATTAATTTTTAAAAATATATTTATTACAAATAAATTAATTATTATATTTGTTATTTAAAGTTAAAATTATTCATTAATATTTTCAATTAATTTTTCAATAAAAAAGAATTTTGAAAAAAAAAAAAAGGTGAGTAAGAAGAATCACATGCCATTTCAAAAGTACAAGGGAGCCGAACGTTTAAAGAGAAGTTACTTTTCCATGCATGTATGCACAAGCCTTTGACTATTGCAATTAATGCCATCGCATTAAATTTGAGGAAAATCGATCCCCTGCCAATTAATGTGAGTAATGACAAGATTTAAACAGGCATTCTCACAAAATTTTTTTTTTGTTTTTTTAAGTAAATTATATTTATATTATTAAAATTAGATTAAATTAAATATTAAATATTAAATATTAAATTAAATTAATTTTAATTTTTATTAAATTTTAAAAATAATAATAAAATTAATAAATAAATTAATTAAAAAATAAATTAATAAATTAATTATATTTTTTTAATATAATTATTTTTAAAAATTAATAAAAAATTTTAAAAAAATAAAAAATTTTAATTTAATTTTATAAAAAATATAAATAATAGTTACTGATTTAAACTAAAAGTGATAATATAAATTTTTTATATATATTTTATTTCTATTAAATATAATAGTTACACTATTTTTTATTTTTTAATTTTAAAATTATAAATAATAAAAATTTAAAAAATATATATTTAAATAATATATTTATTTTAATTTTTATAAAAATATATAAAATTATATATTATATTATACCGATATTTATTAATTTAATTTAAATTATTTTATTTATAATAAATATTTTATTTTTAATAAAAATATAAATTATTTTTAAATAAAAATATATAAATTATAATATATTTTTTTATTAAATTTATTTAATTTAAATTATTTATATTTATTAATATATTATATTAATTAATTTTTTAATTTTATTTTAGATATATATATATATATAATATTTATATTTGTATATAATTATATATTATTGATTAATATTTTTATATAATGTATATAAATATTAATTTTTTTATATATTTAATATTAAATAATAATTTTATTAATATTAATTAAATTAATTAAAATTTAAAAATTTAAAATTCTTTTGATTTTAAAATCTTCATTCAATACAAACAACTATATAAAGTCCCCCTCCCACCTCCCCACAGCCCGTAAACAGAACCAGTTCCTTTCGTTTTTCTTTTTCAAATAAACAGGTACCAGTTCTTGATCTCTCACGAGGGAAGAAATAGCTTCACTAAGCATGGCTTTCTTCTTCATCTTGTATGCCATGGCATCTGGTGAGTGAGTGTCTTTTCTTTTAAGAGCCCCACAACCTTTTAATTTACCAAACTATTGCTGCAGAACAATTGTGGCCGTACATAGTATAACTAATGTATAAAACATACATTTTATATCTGTATAGGTACGTTATTGAGCAGCGTGGCAGGAGTGGCTGAACCAAGTTTGTTAGAATTGCGGTGTCCGCGCACGATCCACTGCAGTCAGGTGTGTCAAGGCTTCCCCTCACGGTGCGTCTTGGGCAAGTGCATTTGTGAAGCCCCGGTGGCACCTCCAGCTGCAGACGCAGAAGCACTCCGCAATCTTACTGTCAATTAGATGAGCTATATCACCGGGCCACTGCGCATATATCACATATGCTTGCAAATTGGCACAGTATATATGTTGTCTAGACGAGGCACTGCTGCTAGGTGGACCACCTTTTACAAAACGTACTAGAAAAAAAAAAGAATAAATGAATAATATGCCTCCACAATTTTCAGTTTCTTGCGAAATTACACCTTCATTTGATTTAAGTAGTTCTGTTCCCTTACTCCCCCAACAAGGGAAAAGCTAAGCAGACTTGTCAATAAATAAAGAGGCATCTCCACATTAATATTTAGGAGATCATATTACATATATCCACCAAAAAAGATAACAACTAATTAATCTTCTGCTTTGAATCATATTGAATATGCTAAATTCGATATCTCTTAAGCATGCATCAAAACATTCGATGAGATTCCTTTTCCTTTTGCTTTTCAAAAGCATGAATTAGGCTAATTTCCTTGAAAGTTCTCAGGTATTACCAGGATAGTGCCACATCACCTCTTTGCTGTGCTATGCAACAGCCCCTGTTCTTAGCTTCGTCAGAAACTGTCTCAATATTCTGATAACAGGGAGAGGGTTCTCCAGATGAACAGCATGACCACATTGTGGAACTTCAACTATTTCACATATATTGTTCCTGGTTCTGACCCTGCCTTTTCTGGCTTGGCTGATCATGTGGTGCATTCTTTGAGCAATTTCCTTGAACTTCCCATCCCTCTCTCCAACAATAAGTAGAAGGGGTATCCTGCATTGCTCCAAATCTTCCCACAATGGCCTATTGGAAGACCAGAAAAAAGGAAAAAAGAAGGAAAGAAGAAAACTATAACTAAAACTGATACAGAAAAGGATAATCATGCACCAAAAGCTCCACAGAAAACCAATGCTGGTCAGGAAGCATGCATTTCACAATTATTGGCAGTGATTCTGCAACAATTTCTCCAGGCAAGTTTGTATTGCTCAATCTTCCAGTGGGTGCACTGAAAGGCTCACTTCAATTAACAGGTCTCAAACTCTTCACAGAATCAAGTAACAAGTAATATGTAAAAAGGCAATAGGGAGAAGGAGTAATCAGAATAAAAGGCAAGAAACCAGGCAAAGTAGAAAAGGTAATTTATTGAACTAATTGAAAGAACAAGCAGAAAACTTCAAAGTTTTTACCCATGTGCCATACACAGCTCATAAATTGATATGTTATGGGAAGTGTAGAAAAATTGATTCAGTATTCCAGGATCAGTTCCATCTGCAATAGGAAGAAGGCTGAAGATTGCTCCACCTTGGTTATTTATGACAAGTATTGTCATTGGTTTCCATGACATCCTTCAGAATATAGCAGGTAGAATTAGGCTACTTAGAAAAAAGACAGTGTGGACAGGTCCTCAAGCCAAAACAAAATACTCTACCTCTGATTCAATATTGTCAAACCATTTGTATCATGAAGAAAAGAAACATCTCCAATCAAACAAAGCACCTGTAAACAATTGCAGAAAATATAAAACTTTTCATTTTTAAGCTAGAAATAATTACATAAAATAAAAAAATATAAGAAAAACAGAGAAGAATACCCACACAAACCTATGGCCCAAATGAAAATTTAGATTTGACACTAGGACAAATGATTTTAAATTACAATGGCTCTCTGGGTGGCATTAATGGCAGTAGTCTTCCCACATAAAAGGCAAACAAGCAAAAAGAGGAAAGAGGGGTTTTGGCTGTAGATGGGGGGTTTTAAAAATTTTTCCTGACATCCACACCGTAAGAAGAGCAAATGAAGGAAAAACAAGAGAAATAATGAAATGTAAACTTATCACCAAAGATTAACTTTGCTCAAGATGAAGAGGACAATAATGTTGTCATCCAGATAGCAGGATAAAAATTGCAACTAAAGCAGAATTTCACAGCACAGCTTCTTTGAAAATACATAATCTAAAAACTGACTCATTTGCCACATCTGATGGCAAAGCCAACTGCTGAGCTGAGCAAACCATCAATGCCACTAGCTCCCCTGTTTCCAGCTACACGTGTCCATTGACAAGTAAGTTCAGAGGATAACATCATGTCTGATATTCTATGAGTATTATCTGCAAAATTCTGTCCATACATGTCTACATCCCGTATTACCATGCTGCTGCCAACAAAAATTGCAGAATCAGCCGACAGATATTTTGAAATGACATTTGCAACATGAGGCTCGGTTAAGGAGTTTTGTGTATGAATCTGAAATGCAATGTCCCAGGCAACCTGCAAGAGACAGCAAGAAATCTTCAAAAAGTTGAAACAAAAGACTGCAACAAATACAGGATGTTAATTATATCAACCTCTCCCTACATTGGAATTTAATTGTGCATTTAAAATTCAGTTGTCACTATATCAGCCCCAGTTAGAGCACCCATTCTGTGATGAAGCCATGTCTAAATGTGCAGCCATGCAAACATTGGCATCAATCATATTCAACAAATGGGAGATGAGGTAATTCAACACGATAAAAGAACTTTATAGTAAGATAAAATACCATTTTGTCCAATTGTTGAAGATAATAACACCACTTGCTGCTCCTATATGGAATTTGAGCTTTTATTATATGGTCAGAAAATTGCAGGATGGAGCATTGGACTCTATGAGTTAACAGATGGGAAGGGTCATGACAATATGGATGATTATCGACTAAAATATATGAGCATGGACAACATTCCTCCAGCATTTGTGCAACCCGCTTGCTCGTTATCCGACTTCCAATCTGATCAAAATTCAGAACAGACAAAACCAGCAAGAAAGCATAGAGCTTATTATATAATAACTATGATAGGAATCATTTTCCTGCAACTGGCTTTCCACAATTTTATTTAGGACTATGTATAATTATGATGACCCTACACTCTTAAATTATCAGATAATGATGTACGATACATAACAAAAGCAATTCATTACTATAGTTTTGTTTTCCTATTAGACAATGAAGAACCTTCCTTTCTTTGCCCTTATAAATTTATTGAATACAATATTCTCCTTCACATTGAACTGCATGGAATTTCATTTATGGTGTCCTGAAATCTGCAGATGTAATTTGATCACAATCCTACAAGCAGTGCACCAGTACAAGAATACATAAATAAGACACACCTGAACAATCACATCAAACCATACCCAGCCCCTGACAGCATCTGAGAGCAAGGCATGGTCCAGATGATCAATGAAGAACACATTCCCTTCAACCTCAGGAAATGATGATAAGAGCTTTCTTAACCGTAAACCTGACAAAATGTCAGCTACAACTGGCCAATTAAGGTGTTTAGCCAAGAGAAGAGCAGCCCATGTATCATCTTCACCATGTAATGCTCCGACAAGTAAAAGCCCTCTTTTAGACTGTTGAATTATTTCAAGAACCTCCGCCAATAAGCCACAAGAATGACCATTACATGCAAGAGAATTTTGCGTTTGAATGTATTTTGTCAATGGTTGACAACCAGACATCCAAATATTTAATCCCTTCAAGCAGTCTGCCATCCATTTCTTTGGACTATCATCCAATGGCTCTCTGAAAGGACAGTTGATATGAACAGGGCCACATGGTGAAGAGGTTGCCCAGTGTACTGCAGAGTCTATTGTGGTCAGCACCATCCGTGCAGGAATCTTGTCAGTAGGTGGAGGAAGGGTGAAGGAATATTTTGTGAAGGAACCAAAATGATTCACCTAGTATAAAAATTCAAGATGTGGTGCGTAAATACATCAACATAGACTTTTGGAGAAATAACATAAGTAAAGAAATAGTTACATAGCTACAAGCATGATAATAAATGAATAAAGTGTCATCATCCACCACAACTTGCAAACACCACATCCATATAATCTAGGTGAAACTAATTACTACAAACCTGATTTATTACTTGATTTGCACCAACATCGTGAAGCTCTGGAGGACAATCTGCAGTCAGTAGCACTAGTGGCACAAAATCCTGGCTGGCTTCCACAACCTGCAGGTTATCACACAGCAAAATCATACAAGAAGAGAAAAATATCCCAACTTCAGAGAACATACACAAACGAACTGAAATGTAAAGCAAAGATTCAGAAGAAAGTGATCAATTGC
This sequence comes from Rhizophora apiculata, assembly GCA_037832385.1. Lineage (NCBI taxonomy): Eukaryota > Viridiplantae > Streptophyta > Magnoliopsida > Malpighiales > Rhizophoraceae > Rhizophora > Rhizophora apiculata. The sequence continues at coordinate 6,026,972 of CM075441.1, read as the reverse complement.
TCTCCTAAATGAATATCAGCAACTTAATGTTAAGAAAGAGCATTGCTCATGTGCACATCAGTACACAGATCACATAGATGATGAAAGAAGAAGAGAAACAAGGAGAGAGGCCTGGTGGTTTTAAATTTATTCTTTAAACACAAAGGTCCAAGTCAGTGACACCCAAAACAATAATATATGATGAAGAAATATTTTGGAAATTATAACCACAGAAATGTGTGTTATAATTTTTTTAAATGTGAAATTTCTGCTTGGTGCTAATAGAAAAGTTTTTAGTGACATAAATTCAATAAAACTCACAGCAGGAAGAAGATTTGAAATTGCAGTGCCTGATGTTGTTATGATGACTGGGTTTGTGAGACCCCCTTGCATAACCAACAGCATGAAATGCCAGTGAGCGTTCATCAAAACATGGAATACACATTATTAGGTGATGAGTCGAAGCAGCAATTGCCAACGGTGATGATCTTGATCCTGAAGCTACACAAAAATACTGGAACGAAGCATCATTTAAGGAATTGTACCAGAATGGAGGTTGAAACAAAAAACAAATACTTCTTGATCCCACCGTTAGGCCAAGGCGTGTACACTCTTCTACTATAATTGATGCCCAGACTGCATTGATGTTTGCATGATCTTGCAAGGAGAAACTTGTTTCTCTGGCAGGATCCAACTGATGTTCAAAAGAGACATACAAATAGAAGAATCATCATCCAACTTTCTTGATTCAAACATGTTAAAAAATGTTACAATAAGAAACACAAAATTCAGCCCAAAGATGTTTTTAGATGGAATTGGATTCAGTGGCACATTCTGCATTGGATACACATGTGGAACAATTCAGGCCAACATGGACACCAGAGTTCACATTTTCCCCAGATAGTTTTCTTTCCTTTTTATTGGTGACTTCAAAAAACAGTCATTACATGACAATGTAGACATTTCCAATAGACCTAGCCCTGCATATGCACAGTCAGCACTGTTAAAGAGCTTCAGCATTTTTTTTTCAATCCTTCAAGTATAACTCCAATGGTTCTTGTGTCTCCAGCTTTTGTATAAGGTGAACATAAAGAAGATTATATAAGGCATTCTTTGTGAATTAACATACATAAGTATAGTGTACCGTGATACTGGAAACACCACTTGTTGGTGAAAGCTTAAAACAAAACTGACAGCAGTTTGAGGTGCCTCTCTGCAAAGAAGTTTAGATTTAGCATGTGTAACACACCTCCAACAGCATTATTGAAGAAGAGTAACTGAATTATAATGTTTTCAGAACAATGCTAGTAACAGCAATTGAAAAACAAAATATTGAGGATGAAGAATTACCAGGAAAAGGGGGATACCAGTCCCAAGGGGGTCAACTTGACAGTCCTTTTCTTCCAATAATAGAGCATTTGTACAAACCTGCTGAACAAAGAATATGTAGGTTTTCTAACTTCCTATTCAAATGTTTTAGTCAGGTCAATCAAAGGATGTCATTTGTTCAATAATAAGATCAATCTTTTGTTTGTCCATGTATATAAAACTTTAAGACTTCCTAAACCCAATTTGCATTCTTCCTAACTCTGTATCTCCAGTCTAGCTTTTTTACAGGGTGAGCATGGGAGATTCCAATCAGAAGATGAAGAGTGCACATTTGCATTTTTTACTAGTGGTTAGACCCGAATGACATTTTCCGGGACATGCCTCAGCCAACTATTTGTGCAGTAATTTGTACAGAAGAACAAATACACAGTAACATAATATGTTCCAATTTTGAGACAACAGTAAATGGCAAAATATCATAACATAACATGAAAAATAAATCATGACAAGGTATAAGCCCAATGCATGTAATGAAAAACTGTACCATTTGGAAACTTTTATCCTCCACCAAATTTACTTTTCTGAGAGCAGACCTTATGGAACTGATCTGTAATCTGTCAGTAGTTGGCAAAAATTGGAAACCAACCTGAAACAGAAAAAACTAGAGGAAACATAAAGAGGGAAAATAGACTTGTTGGAAGAAAATTTGAAGCCAAATATAATGACACTACCCCCAATCATGTTTTTACAGGTGATTGAGTTACTACATGATTTAATCATGTGAAATGATTCTGATGTAATACTCACACCACATACAGTGATATCTGTACAACATTGAAACAAAATTTCTCAGATAAGCAATGGAAGTGTCTAAGACGTGATAGTGACATGTAACGAGTGTGCACACTATGTATTATTGTGTTTCCAGATTTTGTCCGAGGAGGAGATGAAGAGGATGGGGAGGTAGAGAAACCTCTCAAATTAAAATGGCAAATGCGCATCACCTGGCAAATGGCAGACTCAAAAGATTGAATTGCCTGTTTGAATGTACAAGAGAAAGCATCATCCCATGCCACAGTCACTGACAGAATAGAGACATCTACATGCTCCTCCAATTCAATCTGTTGACACCACTTTCACATTAATAGCATCTACATTTTTAGTACTGCTCTCAACTGCAGCTCAAAGAGAAATCCATAAACTAAGTCAATCTCACAACCATATAGTGAATCAAGTACTGACTACTTCGAGGCAAGCTAAACTAAAAGGTTCCAGAATTAGCAAACAGAAGACCACAAGTATACCTCAGGGATTAGAAAGAAAGAAGACCAGCCTCATGGTTGATTGTAGATGAGTCTGTGTTACAGTTAACATCCATAAAGCCATAAGTCCTCAAAAAGATTGAATCACTGGAGAGATACCTGCAGACAAACTACAAGGGCATTCTTTAGCATATAAACATCAAGTGAGAAAAGCATGTCTAAGGCAAACAGTGCTTAAGATCAATGAAATGACAAATTGCAACTTCCTATAGGAAACGATGATAAGAGCAAAGAGAGGGGGCCTTAGGGTGAGGAAGGAGGGTAAGGGGTATTCCAAGAAAAAACAAATCCATGAATATACAATGTCATCCAACATGACAATAGAGCATTAACCATCTGTAGATGTAAGCAAATTTTGGCTTACAACAATAAGAAAGGATGAAAAACAACCTTCTGACTGAACTCTGCTTGCACAAGACAGAAGAATTGGAACGCACAAAGTAAATTGCTGCTCCAATTCCAAATACTCCGCGGGTTCCATTCAAAAAGAGTGATTTACATGAAGGATTGTTGGTGTCATTGGATACAAAAAATTGAGGAAAAACACCAGAAGACTCCGGCTGAGAGCAAAACCAAATCAAAGCTTTTGGATATATACAAATAAAAAATAAAAAAATTTTTTTAATAAAAATTTTAGACAAATTATAATATTTTCATTGATTTAATAATAGATATTACAACTCTTCAACTTTTTATCTATCAATATTAATTATATAATTTACATTCAATATATTGTTTTTTTTAGAAGGTATATAGATTCAACGTATTATCTAACGGTATAGATCGTAACATTCTCCCCCATCTAATTAGGCGACGCCCTCATCGTTTCTTTAGTGTGGTAGGTGTCAATATCCTTCTTAAACTGTCATAGAGCTTCAACAATTTCACAACTAACTTCACTTTCTGAAAGATCCTTTCATCGAATAAAGTATTCATGCATCGACATACAATATCACTTTTGTATGACCCGAGTCAATCTCTTTCTTGAACTGCTAAAGAGTTTCAGTAAGTTCCCCACTAACTTCACTTTCTAGAAGACCCTTCCATCAAATAAAATATTCACGTCTCAGCGTATAATACCACTTTCGTATGACCCGATTTGCCACTATGGATTCGACTTTTCGGTCATATGAAGTTTTTGCTCTAAGTGGTACTCGTTGTGACTCCCCTCGACCTGGATCTCCCTTGTCTTCATGGTAAAGTTTAAACATATTTATATGGAAAACTAGATGTACCTTTAATTTTAGTGACAGCTCCAGCTTGTATGTGACCTTCCTAACTCATTGTATTACTTGAAATGGCCCTTCGTAGCGACGAATTAGACCCTTGTGCACATCCTTGTACCAAAGAATGACGTTCTATTTGGCTAACACCAAGTCCTCAATCTGGAACTCCACATGTCGTCACTTTTTGTCAGCCTATTTCTTCATGCGTTTAGAGGCTTTATGAAGACACGCCCTTGCCAAGTCTACTTGTTCCTGCCAATCCTTGGCAAACTTATATGCAGGTGGGCTATTCCCCTGATAGCTTGATGCAACCGCACTTAGAGTTTGTGGTTGCTGGTCATTAACACTTTCGAATGGACTCTAGTTGGCAGACTCACTTTGTTGCAAGTTGTTGGAAAATTGGGCTACATCGATCAACTTTGCCCAATTTGTTTGTGTTGTATTCACATAGTGTTGAAGATAGATCTTTAGGAGTGCATTGACCTGCTTAGTTTCACCTTCAGTTTGGGGGTGTAAGCTTGTAGAGAGATTTAACTCTAACCCTAACAGTTTAAACAATTCAGACCATAAACGCCCTATGAATCAAGGGTTGCGATCGCTCACAATCGTTTGTGGGACTCCTCAGTACTTTACCACGTGCTTCATGAATAACTTGACTACCTCCTCAGTTGGGCAATCCTTTGTTGCTGACACAAATGTTGCATACTTGGAGAATCTATCCACCACGACCATAAGTGTCTGACATCCTTCGGACTCAGGTAGGTTTACTATGAAGTCCATTGAAACACTCTCCCATGGACAAGTTAGGATGGAAAGTGGCTCTAGTAGTCCTAGCGATGGACGTTGTTCGAGTTTGTCTTATTGGCAAATAAGATAGGTCTTTATATAGACTTCAACGTCATCCCACATTTGAGGCCAGTAGTATTGATCTTCGACAAGGGCTAAAGTGCGGTGGATCCCTAGATGACCTGCCCACTTTAAATCATGGCACTCGCGCAACACTTCTTTCCTTATCTTTTCGTGGAGTGGCACATTTAATAATCACCCTTTTGTGTATAAAAGATCGTTCTCACACCAAAATTGTTGGGTCTTGCCCTTTTATGCATATCCAATGAGGGCTTGAGCCTTCTGATCATTTTTGAGCCCCTCCTTGATGCAATCGATCCATGGACAGCTAGGTCAACTCACTGTGTTTGCCAGCCCCATCTTTCAACTAAAAGCATCAGTTACAGAGTTAACCTTCCCTGGCTTGTACTCCATCACATAGTCAAACTATGCTAGGAAATCTTGCCATCGAGTTTGCTTTGGACTCGGCTTCTTCTGGGTCTAAAAATAACTTGTGGCCATATTGTCCATCTTTACAATGAACTTAGACCCTAGGAGATAATGTCTCTACGTCCGTAGGCAATAAACCACTGCAGTCATCTCCTTCTCTTAAATGGTATACTGTCACTCGGTATCGTTCAACTTTCGCAACTCATATGCCACTGGATGTCCTTCCTACATAAGAACACCACTAATAGCAAAATTTGATACATCAGTCTCCAATTCAAAAGGCTTGGTGTGAGTAAGCAACACCAACACCGGCTCTTCGGTCATGGCTTACTTCAACCGATCAAATGCCTTTTGGCATTGATCCGTCCATTCCCACGGTTTCTCCTTCTTCAGCATGTCCATGAGTGGCACAGTGATATTTGAGTAGTTTCGAACAAAACACCGGTAGTAGTTGGTGAGACCAAGGAATGATCTCAACTCCATCACTTTCGTCGATGGCTCCCATTCAACAATGGCTTGGATCTTTGCTGTCTCCATATGTACTTGTCCTCCCCCGATAATGTGCCCCAAAAAATGGCACTTCCTCTTGGGTAAAGGCACATTTCTTGCGCTTGACGTATAAGTCATTCTTGCGTAAGATTTGGAAAACCTGTCTAAGGTGCTCAATGTGCCCCTCAAGCATCCGGTTGTACACCACAATGTCGTCAAGGTAAACCACTACAAACCGATTTAGGAACGGGTGCAATACCTTGTTCATAAGAGTGCAGAATGTGGCCCGAGCATTGGTTAGGCCAAATGGCATGACGAGGAACTCGTACGAACCATAACGAGTCACACAGGCTGTCTTCGGCTCGTCCCCTTTGGCAATCCGAACTTGATAATAACCTAAACGGAGATTAAGCTTGGTGAACCACTGTGCACCTCTAAGCTGATCGAAGAGATTCGCAACGAATGTGATCAAGTACTTGTTCTTGATGGTTAATTTGTTCAATACCCGGTAATCTGTGCACATTCGGAGTGACCCATCATGCTTCTTCTAGAATAGGACAGGTGCACCGAATGGAGCCTTAGATGGCCAAATGTATCCTGCATTGAGCAGCTCCTTTAGTTGTTTCCTCAATTCTTCCAATTCAGGGGGTGTCATCCGATATGGTGTCATGGCAGGCGGTCGAGCGTTAGGCACTAACTCGATCTGATGATCCACTTCTCTATGAGATGGAAGCTTCTTGGGTAACTTAGGAGGCATCACATCATTGAACGAATCGAGGACTTGGCTCACTTCTTTTGGGACTTCACTCCCTTTGATCGTGCTATCCTCAGTTTTCAAGGTTGCTAGGATGGTCACCTTACCCTTCTTCGCTCCCTTGTTGAGTTATATTGCCGAAATCATCTTCCGATCACGGTCTAACTTACGATGAACCGAAATCATGCACTGGCACCGTTTATCCAGCACACAAAGACATTCGGTAAAGGGCAATATAACCGCATGAATCATATCTAAAAATTTTAACCCAATGACAAAGTCATAATCATCCAGAGGAATTACCTCAAGGGTCTCTTGGCTTCTCCATTGCCCAATCTGCAGCTCCACATCCCTAACAACCCCAACAGCAGGGACTTCCTGGGAGTTGACAGTCTTAAGCCACCTGACTCCTTTCTCAACCCGAAGGTTAAGTTTCTTAGCAACTTCTTCTGATATAAAGAGATCGGATGCCCCAGTATCCACAAGCGCACTCATCGTGGTTTTTCCGATCTTTACATATGCAAACATAAGTCCCTTTGATTCCTTCACCTTCTTAGACTTGATTAAACTGAGGATTAGCAACAAACCTAATCATGCCTCCTCTTTTGGCTCATCTTCTTTGCAAAGAGTAGCTAGTTTGGCCTTATTCGAGTAATCTCGCGCCATATGTGGACCATCACAGAAGTAATATTTGTAATTATGTACCTTCTTGTGACCTCTACTATTGGATTCTGCATGTGCCTTTAAAGGGCCACCCAGCAGTCTACCTCTATTCGGGTGATTGAATCTACCCCGATCTCCCCCACCATTAGCCTTATCCTTTGGACAAGAGTTTGATTGGAAGGTGGAAGGTGTCTTGTATTCCATGAGAGATTCAGCCACTGTGATGGTCATTGTAAGGTCTTCTACTTGGAACCGCTTTAGTTCCTGTTTGGTCCATTGCTTGAGACCACTCATGAACTAGTGGAATGCCTCTGTATCATTTATTGAAGGGATTTGAAGCAACAATTCTGAAAATCACTTTACATAATCGCGTACTGCACCTTTCTACCCAAGGCGCTTTAGCTCGTCACGAGCTTCTTCCTTTGCATATGCGGGATAGTAGTTCCATCGGAACTCCTCAACGAACCTATCTTAGGTCATGATAGGATCTCCACACCTATTATCTAACCAACAACGCCACCACAATAAAGCATTATCAGTTAAGTATATAGATGCAGTATTTACCCGTAATTAGCTATCGTTAATCTCCATGGCTTGGAAGTATCGTTCCATGTACCATAGGAAATTATCCACGTCCTTGGCCACCCGAGAACCCCTGAACTCCTTTGGCTTGAGTGCGTTGGTACGTGGTCCTTGCATGGTGATCACCCTGTTCACGCGTGTTGCCTCTGATTCTGCGAGCTTTCCCTTGAGCTCCGCAATCTCCGCGCGTATGGCCATCATCATGGTCTTTAAGGACTCGTCCCGTTGATGGAGTTCCACCCTTAAGGTCCCCAGTATCTCTCCTCAAAGTTCTCCCATGCCGACTTTGAGTTCCTACATCTCGACCACGAGCTCCTCCCTTTCGGCATCTACACCTTCGACGGACTGGGTCAAGTCATCAACCAAACCTTGGACATCAGTGATGAATGCTTCAATCTTCGTCATAAGATGTATCAGGTCCCCTATTGGATCCCTCGAACTCGAAACAGCATGATTCTTTTTTCTCTTGGCAGCACCTTTATCGGCCTTCCTCCCATGATCATCGCAGTCATCACCCATGATGAGCACCTCATCAGAATGTGGGTCTGCCATAACGCTTGGAATGAACGAGGCTCTGATATCAACTATGATGGGCTTGTGGATTTATCACATCCTACCCGTGCTGCCTTGAGAATGATTCCCAAGCAGCCTTCTTACACTCAACTCACAAGAACCTTTCTAGAGATTAACTTTATAAGTATATTTCACTTGAAATGTGAGTGTGTGGGGCAGGAGATCCCCTTTTATACAAGTTTTAGACAAGCTACAACTGTTAGATCCCTCCTTGATCTAGTGGTAGATATTGCAACCCTTTAACTTCCTATCTACCAGCATTAATTACATGGTTTACATTCAACGTATTGTCCTTCTCTAGGAGGTGTCTAGATTCAACGTATTGTCCATCCCTAGGTATGGACCGTGATACATTTGTCACAGTTTTTTGTATTTAGGGATAGATAATACGTTGAATTTAGACACCTCTTAGAGAAGGACAATACGTTAAATGTAGACATCTCATAGGGAAGGGAAATGCATTAGAAATAACCATGCAATAAATAGGAAGTTGAAAGGATGCAATATCCACCATTAGATCAAGGAGGGATCTAACGGTTGTAACTCATCCAAAACTTGTATAAAAAGGGAACTCCTGCCCCTCATTTGTACACACTCACTTTCAAGTGAAATATACTTTTAAAGTTAATCTCCAAAAAGGTTTTTGTGAGTTGAGTGTGAGAAGGCTGCTTGGGAAGCATTCTCAAGGTCGTACAAGTAGGATGCAATAAATCCATAGGCCTGTGACAGTTGGTATCAGAGCAGGTTCATTCCAAGCGCTATGGTAGACCCACGTTTTAATGAAATGCTCATCATGGGTGATGACCGTGATGATTATGGGAGAAAGGCCGATAAAGGTGCTGCCAAGGGAAAAAAGAATCATGTTGTTTCAAGTTCGAGGGATCCAGTATGAGACCTGACACATCGTATGACGAAGATTGAATTGTTCGTCACTGATGTCCAAGGTTCAGTTGATGACCTGACCCAGTCTGTCAAAGGTGTAGATGCCGAAAGGGAGGAGCTTATGGTTGAGATATAGAAGCTCAAAGTTGGCATAGGAGAACTTCGAGGAGAGTTGTTAGGGACCTTAAGGGCAGAACTCCATCAGCGGGATGAGTCCTTGGAGACCATGATGGTGGCCATGTGCACGGAGATTGCGGAGCTCAAGGGAAAGCTCGAAGAATCAGAGGCAGCATGCGTGAACGGGGTGATCACTGTGCAAGGACCACGTACCGATGCACTCAAGCCAAAGGAGTTCAGGGGTTCTCAGGTGGCAAAGGACATGGACAACTTCTTATGGTACATGGAATGATACTTCCAAGCGATGGGAATCAACGACAACCAATTACAGCTAAATACTGCATCTATGTACTTAGCTGATAATGCTTTGTTGTGGTGGCATCGTCGATTAGACAATAGGTGTGGAGATCTATCACGACCTGGGATAGGTTCGTCAAGGAGTTTCAATGGAACTACTATCCCGCATATGCAAAGGAAGAAGCTTATGATGAGCTAAAGCGCCTGGGGCAGAAGGGTGCAGTACGCGATTATATGAAGCGATTTTTAGAGTTACTATTCCAAATCCCTTCAAGGAATGAGACAAAGGCGTTCCACCAGTTTATGAGTGGTCTCAAGCTGTAGACCAAACAAGAGCTGAAAGTGGTTTCAAGTAGGAGACCTTACAACAGCCATTATGGTAGCTGAATCTCTCGTAGAGTATAGAACACCTTCCACCTCTCAGTCAGACTTCCTGTCTAAAGGATATGGCTAATGGTGGGGGAGATCGGCGCAGATTTAATTGCCCGAATGGAGGTAGACCACTAGCTGGCCCTTCAAAGACTCATGCAGAATCCAACAGTGGAGGTCATAAGAAGGTACGTACTTATAAGTGTTATTTCTGTTATGGTCCCCCTATGACACGAGATTGCCCGAACAAGGCCAAACTGGCTACTCTTTGCAAAGAAGAAGAGCCAAAAGAGGAGGCACGATTAGGTTCACTGTGGATCTTCAGTTCAATCAAGTCCAAGAAGGTGAAGGAGCCAAAGGGACTTGTGTTTGTAGATGTGAAGATCGGAGAAACCACGATGAGTGCGCTCATAGATACTGGAGCATCCGATCTCTTCATATCGAAAGAAACTGCCAAGAAACTTAACCGTTCGAGTTGAGAAACGGAGCTAGGGTGGCTTAAAACTGTCAACTCCCAGGAAGTCCCTACCGTTGGGGTTGCAAGGAACATGGAGAACTGCAAATTGGGCAATGGAGAAGCTAAGAAACCCTTGAGGTAATTCCTCTTGATGATTATGATTTTGTCATTGGGTTGAAATTCTTAGACAGGATTCCATGCGGTTATATTGCCCTTTGCCGAGTGTCTTTGTGTGCTGGACAAACGGTGCCAGTGTGTGATTTTGGTTCATCGTAAGTTGGACCATGATCGGAAGATGATTTCGGCAATGCAACTCAACAAGGAAACGAAGAAAGGTGAGGTAACCATCCTAGCAACCCTTGAAAACCGAGGACAACACGAGCAAAGGGAGTGAAGTCCCAACAGAAGTGAACTAAGTCCTCAATTCATTCAAGGACGTAATGCCTCCTGAGTTGCCCAAAAAGCTTCCACCTCGTAGAGAAATGGATCATCAGATCGAGTGGTGCTTGACGCTCAACCGCCTGTCATGGCACCCCCTGAATTGGAAGAATTAAGGAAACAGCTGAAGGAGCTGCTCAATGCGGGATACATTCGGCCATCTAAGGCTTCGTTTGGTGCGTTTGTCCTATTCCAGAAAAAGCATGATGGGTCACTCCGGATGTGCATAGATTACCGAGCATTGAACAAGTTAACCATCAAGAACAAGTACTCGATCCCATTCATTGCGGATCTCTTCGATCAGCTTGGATGTGCACAGTGGTTCACCAAGCTTGATCTCCGTTCAAGTTACTATCAAGTTCGGATTGTCCGAAGGGGACGAGCCAAAGACAACCTGTGTGACTTGTTATGGTTTGTATGAGTTCCTTGTCATGCCATTCGGTTTAACCAATGCTCCAGCCACATTTTGCACTCTTATGAACAAGGTATTGCACCCATTCCTAATCGGTTTGTAATGGTTTACCTTGACAATATTGTGGTGTATAGTCGGACGTTTGAAGAGCACATTGAAGCACCTCAAACAGGTTTTCCAAGTTTTGTGCAAGAATGACTTATACGTCAAGTGCGAGAAATGTGCCTTTACTCAGAAGGAAATGTCCATTTTTGGGGCATATTGTCAAGGGAGGACAAGTACATATGGAGGCAACAAAGATCCGAGTCATCATTGAATGGGAGCCATCAACAAAAGTGACGGAGTTGAGATCATTTCTTGGTCTCACCAACTACTACTGTATTTCATTCGAAACTACTTAAACATCACCGTGCCACTCACGGACATGCTAAAGAAGGAGAAACAGTGGGAATGGATGGATCAATGCAAGAAGGCGTTTGATCGGTTAAAGCAAGCCATGACCAAGGAGTTGATGCTGGTGTTGCCCGATCACACCAAGCCTTTCGAATTAAAGATTGACGCATCAGATTTTGCTATTGATGTTGTGTTCTTATGCAGGAAGGCCATCCAGTGGCATATGAGTCGTAGAAGTTGAACGATATCAAGCGATGATATACTGTTCAAAAGAAGGAGATGACTGCAGTGGTCCATTGCTTATGGACGTGGAGACATTATCTCTTGGGGTCTAAGTTTGTTGTAAGGACAGATAACGTGGCCACGAGTTATTTTCAAACACAGAGGAAACTGAGTCCGAAGTAAGCTCGATGGCAAGATTTCCTAGCATAATTCAACTATGTGATGGAGTACAAGTCAGGGAAGGCTAACTCTTGTAGTTGATGTTCTTAGCCGGAAGATGGGGTTGGCAAATACAGTGAGTCGACTTAGTTGTCCATGGATTGACCGCATCAAGGAGGGGCTCAAACATGATCAGAAGGCTCAAGTCCTCATTAGATATGCGCAAGAGGGCAAGACCCAACGATTTTGGTGCAAGGACGGTCTTTTATATACAAAAGGGAGACAACTATATGTGCCACTCCACGAAAAGATAAGAAAAGAAGTGTTGTGCGAGTGTCATGATTTGAAGTGGGCAGATCATCTAGGGATCCACCGCACCTTAGCCCTTGTCGAAGATCAATACTACTGGCCTCAAATGCGAGATGACGTTGAAACCTATGTAAAGACCTGTTTTGTTTGCCAATAAGACAAACTTGAACAACGTCCATCGCCAGAACTGCTAAAGCCACTTCCCATCCCAACTCGTCCATGGGAAAGTGTTTCCATGGACTTCATAGTAAACCTGCCTAAATCTGAAGGATATCGGACTCTTATGGTCATGGTGGATAGATTCTCCAAATATGCAACATTTGTGCCAGCAACAAAGGATTGCCCAGCTAAGGAGGTAGCCAAGTTATTCATGAAACACGTGGTAAAGTACTGGGGAGTCCCATAAATGATTGTGAGCGATTGTGACCCTCAATTCACAAGGTGAATATGCAACATTTGTGTCAGCAACAAAGGATTGCCCAGCTAAGGAGGCAGCCAAGTTATTCATGAAACACGTGGTAAAGTACTGGGGAGTCCCATAAATGATTGTGAGCGATTGTGACCCTCAATTCACAAGGTGTTTCTGGTCTGAATTGTTCAAGCTACTAAGGTCGGAGTTGAATCTCTCTATAAGCTTACACCCCCAAACTGACGGTCAAACCGAGTGGGTCAATGCACTCTTAGAGATTTATCTTTGGCACTACGTGAGTACAACGCAAACAAATTGGGCAAAGTTAATCGATATAGCTCAATTCTCTCACAACTTGCAGTGAAGTGAGTCTACCGACCAGAGTCCATTTGAGATCGTGAATGACCAACAACCACAAACTCCAAGTGTGGTTGCATTGGGCTATCAGGAGAATAGCCCACCTATAAATAAGTTTGCCAAGGATTGGCAGGAACAAGCAGATTTAGCAAGGGCATGTCTATGTAAAGCCTCCAAACGCATGAAGAAGTGGGCTGACAAAAAGTAACGACATGTGGAGTTCCAAGTCGGGGACTTAGTGTTAACCAAATTACACGTCATTCTTCGATACAAGGATGTACATAAGGGTCTAATTCGTCACTATGAAGGGTCATTTCAAGTGATACAATGGGCGGGAAAGTCGCATACAAGCTTGGAGCTGCCACCAAAATTAAAGGTACATTCAGTTTTCCATGTGAGTATACTTAAATATTACCATAAAGACAAGAGAGATCCAGATTGAAGGGAGTCACAGCGAACACCACTTGGAGCAAAAGCTTCATATGATTGAGAAGTCGAATCCATAGTGGCAGATCGGGTCATACGAAAGTGGTATTATACGCCAAGGCGTAAATATTTTATCCGATGAAAGGGTTTTCTGGAAACGAAACTAATTGAAAACCTATTGAGGGACTTTGGCAGTTCAAGAAGGAGATTGACACCTATCACGTTGAAAAAGCGATAAGGGCATCACCTAATTAAGTGGAGAAGAATGTCACGGTTTTTATATTTAAGTATAAACAATATGTTAAATCTAAATACACTTTTTAGAAAAAGATAATATATTGAATATAAATATCTCTTGTGGAAGAGAAATGTATTGAAAATAATTATATAATAAATAGGAAGTTAAAAAAATGTAATATCTACTATTAGAATAAAAAAAATTTAATAATTATAATTTATTTAAAATTTATAAAAACTTTATACCTCTCTCATTTATACACATTCACTTTTAAGTAAAATATATTTTTAGAGTTAATTTTTAAAAAATTTTTATAAATTAAGTATGAAAAAGTTACTTAAAAAAAATATAAGAAAACTACTCAAGAAGTATTCTGAAAGCCATGCGGACAGGATAAATCCATGTGCTCGCGACACATTCCTCTGGCTCGTCACAGACTTTTAAATAAAAATAAAAAAGTAACACAGGCAGAACATAAACATAATATTTGAATTGCAAAAAGGAAACCTGAAATCTAAAAACGCCACTGCTAGAAGGAGGATTCAGCTTCAACGCTTCCACAGCGTCCTTAATTCTCTGGATGCCAGTCTCCAGCGTCACGGCCGGCTGTAGAGTCCTGGTAATGCACATCTCTATAACAACCTCGCAGTCCTCATTCTCCAACTCCGCCACGTCGACCACCGGACCATCGAACCTCACCGCTCCAACTGCCACCTAACAACGAAGGCCAAAATAAGCGCGCTTAACTAATTTACAACAAAAAAAAAAAAAGAAAAGAAATGTAATGTACCTTCAGAGACTCCGGAAAGCGGCGGAACGAGGCATTTTTGTTGAGGAATGAAAGAGCAAGAGGCTTTACGGAATAGTTGATCTTGGCGCGAAATTGAAGGCGGGGAGAAACTACGCAAACATTTTCCGGCAGCGGCGATGGCAATGTCAATGATGCGTGAGCCTTCATCGTGCGTCCAAGTACGAGTGTTGAGCGTGAGTATGCAAATGAGTGTGCTCCGAGTGAAGGGAAAGAGATACGGATGAAGGAGAAAGGCCTGACTGGCTTAAGCGGACGACGCTGTAGTGACGTGGCAGATGACATGGACAAAAAAAAACAAAAAGAAAGGAACAAGATGCTGAGGTGGGCCAGGAGTCAGCACATGTCACTTTAACGTCTCCCAAATTTCAAAGTCAACCTCTCTCCCCAGTGCGTCTCCCTCTGCGAAACAGAACAGAGAATTCTTTTGCACAGAGTTATTACAGAAAGCGTCGTAATAACAATGGCAAAGAATCTAAATGCTATTGTTGACGACAAAGTGGAAAATGGGAATGCTTTTATAGAGAGTTTAGCGGCTGTTGGAAAGGTTAAAGCTGAGGATGCCGGGGGATAAGGTGTTTTTAAGGAATCGGTTCAATTCTTAATCCATGCGATTATTGTTAGGTCTTAATCGAAAGTTTATTAGGATTATAATAAAAATTAGTTTATTTAAAATTTTATTGTTTAGAAAAGTTTAAATATTTTTATTATATTAAAAACAAGTTATTTATATTGTGTGTGTTTTATAATTTTTTAAATATTTTTATTAATTTAATAAAATCACAATATTTATATATAATTTCCCTCTGTATTTTAATAGAATTAAATGAGCTTTAATTTCAATCAACAGCAGTTATTGCACTCGAACCCGGTGGTATTAAAATTAATTGAACTCTAATTTCAACAATTATTATACCAATTTCTAATTGTTGAACCATGTTGAGAGCCTAGGGTGACCAACACACCAGTCCAATGGAGGGTTAGTCTTTTTAACTGCTAAGAGTCATTAATTTAACTGTTGTTTCTTGATTTCTTGGATACCCTTTGGTTAAATATGATCGTTGGCTGAAATACCATATCCATATTCTATTTGGATCAGATCTTGCATAGCTCCAGCATTTAGATCTTTACAATTATTGTGTGTAATGTATGCGCGCAGGTGCTGGAATTTGGCATCGTTCATTCAATGGTAATCGGTCTCTCAGCGAGGGGCATCTTGTCCTGGGCATTTTGCTGTTAAACATTTATTATACGGCCCTGGTGGACCTCCCGGGAGCAGGGTTTCTTGGGCCTAAAATCCAAGGGAGTTCTTAATGGCAAAATGGCCATAGCTTTGTTCCAAGATGAAAACCATGCAAATGAATATGTTATCTGATATGTTCTGCAGATGTATTTAGCATTATTATGGTTGTTTTCTTAGTATTCTGGCACCCAAAATTGCTCTCCATGTCCAGCCTCAATAAGCTTTTCCGCATTTTCCCATTTGTCTCTTGCAAGCCAAGAGAATTGATTGTCGGGACTGCAGTTCCTCTGTTCACACAACACTAATAAAAGTTCCACAGGAACATACGCTGAAGTGCCCTCAAAAGAATAAAAACTCAATCACAACACTTTCATGGCAGAAAGCCACCACAAATATGCGTCCGATTAAAAATAGGCCTAATATATTACAACTCAACTGGTTCATTTGTGCTTAATCTGCTGAAATTTTGCGATCAAGGGTTCTGATAACGTGGTAGGCATCAGGGGTGTTGCATCAAACATGCTTTCTATGAATGTCAAGGAACATGTATAAATGGGGACAAACCATTTTCTATTGTTCACGGTGTTTTAGGGAAAAGATCTCATGCCTTGTTCTATTTTGGGAAGGCGAGTCGGAGGCTACAAACCATTTTCCGTTAAAACTTGTCACATCTAATCTGCAGAACTGTATGAGAACATAAGAATAGAGTGTGGAAATTGAGGGTCCTAAGCTTTGAAGGGATGCTAACAGATTGAATCGGTGTACCAGTACGAGCACTGAATGGTTGATCATTTTGGGCAATCAGTCACCTGAAATCTCTTTTAAGCCATTGTTATGATTCCCATCACCTTTCTTTAAAAGTTGAAGATTATGGATCAGGTCATGAAAGCCAGTGATCGCACTTCAAAATCAGCAAGAAATATCACTGGCTATAAGGTTTAGTGGTTGAATCGTATGAATTTTTACTTTTAACTTTAATATTCAATCTTTAATCCTTATTAAAAAACATATATATATATATATATCTTGTTACTGTGGACAAGCCCGATAAAGTGACCACAGCACTGTGTCCATGCATTTTGTGAGGCAAATTCCGAAGAAAAATGTTGTTCCCAAAAATAAATGTTCAAAAGAAAAAAAAAAAAATAGAAAAGAAAAAGAAAGAGCCAAATGGGACAGTAGTGACCCTCTTAGTGCCGCAAGTCGGTAGGATTCTCACCAAGGCATGTGGTTATTTCCACATATGACCCAATAATACATGGCTTGCTATTCTTTGCTCTGCTGACTTCCACTGCCCTTCTCTCAAGAAGATTTTGTACAGTGCCAAATTGATTTTATTCACAATCATTTTTGCAACATTTGGGGAACACAGGGAATCCAAAGGAACTCACCCAGAGTTATCCTACTTTATATGCTCTCAACCATTTTCAATCAATCTAATTGGGTGCACAGGCTTTATTTGATAAAAATGACAGTTTTTCATTCACAAAAGGTCAATAATACATATATAACCACAAAAAAAAAAAAAAAAAAAAGAAAAAAAATTCCTTTAAGTGGGAACAATTTAGAATATTACTATCAACCTCAATTATGAACATCACTACAATTATCCTTTTCTAATTAGCTCAAATATCGATTTGCTTTTTTTAGTTAGAAATTTTGTTGAATGACTATCTATATATTTAATAAAAAAAAGAATTTTAATTTTAATTATTATAATGACAAATAATACTTATTATATTTAATCTTTTTATTTTTAAAATTAATTTGTATTTTAATGAACTTAATCTTTTTTTTTAAGTCACTTTATTTTGTTTTTTCCTCCTCTTCTATAGCTGATGTTGATATTAAATTACCCTACTTCTTTTTCAGGTAGAGTCACAAATGGGTAGGTAAAATATGATTTGCAACAAGTTATTTAAAATTTCAAATTATTTTGAGTTACAAGTTCATTGAATCTCATGTCATTTGAGTTTTAGATATCTCATATTTTAAATTATTAGGTTTCAAGTTAATTGGGTTTTAAATTTATCAAATTTTAGAAATCTTAGTTATATATATATATATATATATATATATATATATATTTTAAATTTAATATTTAAATAATTCAAATTTTGAATTTTATTAATTCAAATGATATATATTTTGATTTAATTAGATTTTAAGTTAATCAAATATTAAATTATTTTAATTTCAGTTGATTTAAGTTATAAGTAATTTAATTTTCAATTAATCTGAATTAAGCCAAGTTGAATTATAGACAAGTTAGATGAAGTAATTTTGTTCAAGCCTTTTTTTTTTTTTGGTCACCTTTATTTTTCGGTCTACTTTTGAGGAAGACAAATTGGAAAATCCCATAGTATGACCTCCTAATTGAACAAAAAGAATCTCAAAATATCATAAAATGTGTAACGAATATGATGTGTCATATTTAACTTAGGGAGTTTCAGGAATATGATCTGATTAATCACGCAAGCAATAAAAACTTTTACAAGCAAAGATAAAAGTATATTCATCAAGAGGGAAGTGAAAATTCTTAATGAAAGGAAGAAGACGTGAGATTATAAATTTCTACTGTATTAAAAAAAAAAAACAGAGAGAGAGAGAATAAAAGTGAAAATTTATTAGATGGGGGGCTTATCCCTAGCAAAAAGGACATAAATAATATCATTATAGGTATTAAAATCAATTTTGTAGTTCAAGGTAAATTTTAAATAATTACTGTCCTAATCAAAATCTATGTAATTGGGCTTCATGGTTCCATTGCGTGTACATTTAATGATTTAAAGATCAATTTTTAATATTAACTCAGGACGTATGTTTCACGAATCCATTACTCTAGGAACATCCCTACGCTGCCACATATATTGGAATATATTGTAATCACCAAAAAAAAAAAAACAAAGAATTAGAGTAATTTTTTAATTTTAAAATTTATTTATTTGTGTTAAGAAGAAAAAAAATGATTGATCCATATTTCATTTCTTTACCATATACCCATCTAACTTAAGCAAAGTAAACACAATTAGATAGGCATACGGTTAAGTACAAGAAATATTGAAAATTATATGTTGCTTCCTAACATAAATAAATAAAGTAAAAAGAATTAAAAAATTACTTTAATACTCTCTTATAATTATTATGTATTTTAATAAGTATGACTATTTAATGGTGCACATTGTTTTATGGGAGGTTCGATGAAGGCATCATAGCTAGATGTAGGATTGTTTAATTACAATATATCTATACACAATATGATATTTGTCTATTAAAAAAAAAAAAAGAAATTAACTTTGCTGTCTTTGATTTCGAAGACCTTTTGTGTAGAGGTGACAAAATTCTTAAATTTAAGAAAACTTAAAAACTATTAAAAATTTTTGAAAAAAAAAAAAAGAATTTTGTTGAAGAAATTGTAGCTCATAAGTCGGTGATTGTTCTTAGGTACATGAATTTTCCACATAAGAATATCAATTTCCTACGGTAATTTAGGAAGAGTTCTCTCTTAATTCCTTGCATTGCTGGGTGTTCATTTTAATTTGATGTGCAATGTGTGCCCTTTTTTACGAAGACTTCTTAGTCAATTGTAAGACGTGATTTAATTTGAAATCAATCGAGTTTAGATATGTTGGATGCCCAATATCCTGTTAATTTTCAGTATAACAAATTGATAATACCACCACTTTAGATAAGCCCATCCATTTTTATAAGCTTAGATAAGCCCAAAACCTCATAATATTCTGTGCTCTGTACATCAAAAGCGTTTATCAAGGATGGTTCATTGCCTGTTCGTCGGATGACAACATTCAATATTTGCTTTTATCAAAGACTCCTAACATTAATTCTCTTAGTTTTACTAGCTTTTATTTGTTTGCATCTCTTTGCACACTCCTTTTGCATATGATCTTTGTTATATACATCAATGCCTCGGGTTAGACTGGAGATTAGGATTTTTTTTTTTTTTTACTTTACCCTTCAGATTGTGTGACAGACCAAATTTTCTAATCACAAATTTAATTAAGTCGTGACACCAAAAGACTTTCTTGGTTTCAGTTTAACACACAGATAAGAATACAAGAAACCGTTGCATATAATTGGTATACAAAAAAGTAAAAAAACACATAACACTCATAGAAATTATTTCAATTTTTATTATTTTTCTTTTAAAAGTATATAAAAAAATACAATATCAAATTTCTCTCACTTGCCTCTTATTGAAGTGTTTTTTTTAATTGAATCATTCAAGTGTAGTGTAGACACGTGTATGTATAACTCTTAACTATCATACTCTATCTATTTATAGTGGTTATAGTTGATATCTCCAATTATTTAAAGTAATGTATGATTTGATTGTTAAACCAAATCATCATTAGTGGGTTCTCCTTACTTTGGAGTCATTCTACACTTTTTAACGACTCCTTACTACTACATTTAAGGAGAGAATGACACCTTACCTCTTACTTGGTTAGATTATCTCCTTGGCAACCCATATTCCCCTACACGAAAGGAGAATGCAACAACTCATTGGTTTGGATAATCATCCCTAACTTGTTATTTCTACCCTTAAACCATACCCCCACAAATTAGGAGGATTTGCTTTTCATGTTCACTTATTTTTGTGGTGCATGAGGTTCTCTTACTAGATCCACACTCCAAGCTCATATTAAGCTGCAATTGACTGTGTTGCACATTGACCCGAGCTTGCGCTTATGCGCGAACAACTTTTGATGTTGTTTACATCTATTAGCCCTTTGTTGGCATGATGTAAACCATTGATGCACACCCAACTTATGCATGTTAAAGGAATTAAGTATTATTGGCTTTGACCCCTAACTATTTGCCAACTTCTTGTAATGCTGTAACTACTTCCACATCCACTTGTTAGTTTACTTGTTGTTTGCCTACATATCATTGGTCTGGACCCTTACCCATGCTTTAATATTAGCTAACTCTCAAGTAAGTCATGCATGCCTCCTAAAGAGTAATAAGGAATTTGGCCATATGGCAGGAGAAGACATGAAAGTGTTAGATCTATCATACCCTCCCAATAGCTTGTGCCAACATCATTGTTGCATGTTGCTACACCAACCAATGCCCTAATTGCCTTCTTAACTTGCTACTAATGTCATTACATGCTATCCCAAGGCTTTCATAATGCCATAACAAAGTCACCCACACCCTTGGGTTTAAGTCTCAACCAATGCCATATCCCACATGTAGCCTTCCTTTGGCGTTACTGCCATGCACATTACCTCACACCTCTACCTTATTTCCTTTGACACAACTCTTGCACGCCAAAGCCATCAAAGTATTGACATAAGGTGCTACCAATACTTGCATTTTTCCATCAAGGGACTTAAGGGTTGAAGCCAATGTCTTCAATGATTGGCTTGCCCAGCCTTGTCACTTTTACATCTCCTAATCCCTGTTAGCCCCACCATTTGGGGCAGAATCTTTCAAGACTACTTGCTGCCACTTATAAGCAGTATAACTCGCATCATCAACATTTTTAAGGTTATATTCATACCTTGAAGAAGACACACGAAGCTTCTCACCCTCAACCGATATCCTTCATGCCTTATTTTCATTGTTCTAGGCTTGATCAAATAATTCTTCTATCAAACTTGTATGGCCTTTTGGCACCCAATACTTCTTTCCTAATGATTCCTAATTTTGTAAGATTGGCTTGTGGTTAGTAGTGTGTTACTTTGAAAGAGGTTTGGGTAACACCTTAAGAGTTGTGCTCCCCATCGCATCCTACTTGTTAGCAATTATCTTTGCTAACTTTGGTTCATTCACTCTTGAAATTTTCAAGTATTGTATCTCTCCTTCTCCCAATCACCCTTGCTACACTTGCAAGGTAGACAACACAACACAAGTTTTCCCATATTTGCTAGTTGAAGATTGCTTCTTACCAACCACATAACATGAACATTTCTTGTCTATGATAACCAAGCCACTCAAATGAGGTATTAGTGATATTTTTGCTTGCACAAAGGATTCCATCTTTAGAATTACATCGAAATTGTCCAACGATAGTATTAAGAAATCAAGTTTTCCCTTCCATAAACCAAGAGTTACCTTAACTCTTTTTGCTGTTCTCGCTACATCACATGCCTTGGAGTTGACAATCTTTATGTTCAAAGTTAAAGCCCTGACATGAAATTGAAGAGTTTATCCTCATTAATAATATTGCGTATATCCTATATTAAGGAGTTGAACTCCTTGACATAGTCACATACCATGCCACTATACTTTAATCTTTTCAACGACTCCCTTGTAACCTATAAGGTATTGTAAGGTAAGAATTGATCATTCAATTCCTTTTTCAATATGTCTCATATCTTAATTCAAGGGTTGCCCACATTAGTATCATTATTTAGCCTCATTTGCCACCATATCTTAATGTTCTTATTAAGATTCATGTTGGTCAGTGTCACCTTCTCTACATCCACCATATGGGTAGCTTTAAAATATTACTCTGTATCTCATAAGAAGTTCTTGATCATCTTTGCATCACGATTACCATCAAAGACCTTAGGATCGGGAACTCTCATCTTCCTCGGACCCTCTGTCCCTCTACTAAGTAGATTACCTATTGCCTTCTTGATCATAACTGTGTCTTATTCCATCTCACCAAAGTAAAAAATCCAAGATGAATTAAGATTATCATAATGAGATTGTAAGAAATGTACCAATTTTTCCAACTTATTGAGCCTTGCCAAAATTGAAAGAGTCTACTCACCTTAGACCTCTCCAAGATCCTTCTTAATCTTAGGCATTTGTTCTCGCATTGCATCAGGATCCAAACTACTAGCCATAGGTCAAACCACACTTTAATACTAGTTGTCACGGGCCCAAACTTTTCAATCACAAATTTGGCCAAGTAATTGCACTGAGATGCCTTCTTAGTCTCAAGTGATGGCATAAGAAATGTTGCACACAATTTGCACACAAAGAAAGTAAGAAAACACATAGCACTTACAAGAACAGTGTCAACTTTTATTACTTTTCTCCCAAAAATATACAAAGGAATACAATGTCAAGTCCTTTACGTTTGTCTTTCACTCAAGTGTTTCTCCCAATTAAATCACTCAAGTGTGGTGTGAATGTGTGTATGTATGGCCCTTAATTACCACTCTACCTTTTTATAATAGTGGTAGTTGACACCCTCAATTACCCAGGGTTATGCATGACTTGGTTGTCAAATTAATCATACTTAGTGTGTTCTCTTTCCTTTGGGGCCACTTCCAACTTCTTAGTAACTCCTTGTTGTCCTATTTAAGAAGAGAATAACAACTCACCTCTTACTTGGACAGATTATTTCTTTGGCAATCCTTGTTCCCTTACACAAAAGGAGAATACA
This sequence comes from Rhizophora apiculata, assembly GCA_037832385.1. NCBI lineage: Eukaryota > Viridiplantae > Streptophyta > Magnoliopsida > Malpighiales > Rhizophoraceae > Rhizophora > Rhizophora apiculata. The sequence goes on along the minus strand of CM075441.1, from coordinate 6,003,878 downwards.
ATAATTCACTAGCTTGGATAACCATCCTTAACTTATCACTTCTACCATTAGACCATGCCCTCACAAATTAGGAAGATTTGCCTCTCATGTTCTCTTATTTTCATGGTGCATGAGGTTCCTATGCTTAGTCCACACTTCGAGCTCATGTCAAGCCATAACTGACTGTGCCACACATTAACCTAAGCCTGTCCTCGTGCGTTGATAACCTTCAATGTTGTTTGCATCTATTAACCCTTTGTTAGCAGTGTATAAACCATTATTGCATACCAAACTTGTGCATATTGAAGAGACAAAACGTTGTTGGCTTAGACTTTTAGCCATTCACTAACTTCTTATGATGTCATAACCATTTCCTGACCCACTTGTTAGCTAACTTGCTGTTTGTCCACATGTCTTTGGTCTTAAACCTTGCCTAAGTCCCAACATTAGCTAATGCTTAAGTGAGTCATACATACCCCCTAAAGTGTATTAAGAAATTTAGTCCTCTTTATGGGAGAAGACATGAGAGTACTTGATCCATCATAACTTTCCAATAGCTTATGCTAGTGTCATTACTGCATGCTACCGCACCAACCAATAACCCAATTGTCTTCTTAATTTGTTATCAATGCCACTACATGCTATCCCAAGGCTTTCACAATACCACAACAAAGTCACCCACACCCTTAGGTTTAAGTCCTAATAGATGCCATAACTTGCACGTAGCCTTCCTTTGGCATTACCACCATGCACATTATCTCACACCTCCACTTTATTTCCTTTGATGCAACTCTTGTACACCAAAGCCATGCAAAGCATTTACACCAAAGCCATGCAAAGCATTGACACAAGATGTTACCAATGCTTGCATTTTCCCATCAAGGGATTTAAGGGACTGACATTGTGTTTGATAAACACTTCCAATAGGATTCATCGATTTGCATGTCTTGCATTGATGATTATAGGGGAATTGATAAGCTAAATAAAACAGTGAGTTTCACTCAACTTTGTTTAACATATGTCCATATATATAGTTTTACTCTTCTTCTTTGATTTGATTTTTCGTAGTTGGAGTTATAACGTTAAATAACTTATTTATCAATTCTCAATAGTCATTATTGGGAAGCTTAATAATAGCTTTTCCCTTTTTCATGCCCCTAATTTTTGCTCAATTGAAGCTTTTTGCATGCTTAACCTGATGAACTCCTTTCTAAAAATCTACTTACTTTTGATTTCTAGATTAATAATGCCTAATTCCTTGGTTATTTTTTCCTCTCCTATCAAATTAAACTATTGGTCCTTATTACTATAAGAAGAGATGAATTGGATTTATTTAATTTAAGAAAATGAATTGTGTTCATTAATAATAAGATAATCAATCACAAATAACACATCAAGTAGTATATTTAATTAAAAATAAATGAGATAAGGGAAGTAAGAGTATATGTGACAATTTATAATGGGTTAACTCAAATTGAGAGTTTATGTTTGTCCATTGAGAGTTTAACTCTTTCTTTTATTAACTCTTTTTTGTTTTACAAGATAAAAACAATCATCTATACTAGGTTACCTTAACCTTAATCACACTAAAACTTCCATGAAAACAACAAAACTTTCAAGAAGCTATCATAAGAACAAATAGTTCTTCACAACTTAGATAGTTACAAGCTAAACCACTTTTGCTCTTTTCTCAATCTTAACTCATACCCTTTCCTTAATCTTTAACTTGAACACTCATATTCTTTCATAATTTCAACATTTATTTTTTAGAGTTTTTGCTCTTGATCTCTCCTTTTCTTTTCCTTTCCTTGATTTTCTACACTAAGTAAAATACAATTTGTCAAGGTCCTTCTTTTCATTAGTTTATCTTTTTTTTTTTATTACAAAAAATTCTACAACTTTCTTATAAACAAAGACAACAAATTAGTCATTATAAGGAGAATCAATTTCAAATTAGAAAAAAAATTATTTTTGAGGTATTAATAAATTTTAGCAATACTTAGATCAGTCAACTAACTTAAAATCTTTACAAATTTTTCCATTTCTACACTTTCAATTTTATAGTCTCAATTATAACTACCGTTTAAGTCAACCAACTTAAATTCTTTGTGGCTTTTACAACATTGAAGCTTTTAGTTTTTAAATTCTCTGTAACTTTTCTCTTTACATTTTTTTTTTAAAGTCTAATTGTAGACCAATCCAATTTCTTTTCTCTTTATACTCCAAAGATATCTAATCGATAACATAGATTAATCAATCCTAAATCTTTGACAACTTTAAATTTTCATAATTCTTTCCTTTTTTTTTTTTTTTCCAAAATCACTCACAATTTCACTTAATATCTTTCTATAAATAAAGATTTAACAGAAAAATAAAATCTTTTCATAATTATTAATATAATTTAAATTTGAAATTTAAAAATTTTTCTATAATAAATATAAATCAAATTAAGAATATTCAAATATAGATAATATTTGTCTAACAAGTAATCACATTAATCAAATATGGAGAACACATCACAAACATATAGGAATAAAGAATAACATATGACTAAACTTGATAATTTCGTCATTAATCACAATAATTTTAACAATCTTAACAGTTTCTCCTTTTTTAATGATGACGACCATGATTGATTAAAGGACAACAAAATGAACAAAGATGTAATAACTTCCTTTGAATGTATGGTTTCCCTTTTCCTAATGCAATTAAAGCAATTGATTAACCTATGAACTCACAAAATTACAATAAGACATTGATCGATCAATAAATAAGTAAGAAAGCAATTATAGCAAAGTATCATTAATCAATCAAGTAAGGGAAAATATCAAAGTAAACATAAATATCAAAGCAAATATAAGTACCATAGTAACATATAAATATCAATGCAAACATAAAATTTAAGTATCAGAGCAATCATAGTAAGAAAGGATCATTAAGATACAATCATCTAATAACATATAAATTTTTAAAAAAAAAAGTCAAAGGTTCAAGGGTTTTAAGTGGTTTAAAGGGTTTGAGGAATCAAAGTCATATATTATTCATCTCTCTCTATCTTTGTCATCATCAAAATAATCTTGATTAGGACTTCACGACTTCCTTTTCTTAAAGCTTCATTTAAATGGACCTTATTTCTTTAATATGTCAAGAATAGATGTCATGGTCTCTCTTATTTCCTTCATGTAATCCTAAAACTCAATTGGAATCTCAAATGCATCATCATTGCCTAGTCCAGAACCAATAATTGCAAATAAACCTATAATCCAATCAATCACATGCACTGATTTAGTCAAGTAACCTAAATTTTTTATTTCTTTTTTGCTTTTCTTTTTTTGTTTGTTGGTTAATCACTTAAAACCATAGGTTGATTAATTCAAATTTTTCATTTCTTTTCTCTTTCTGTTCTTAAGTTCTCTAGTCAATTACAATGATCTATTGATTCTAAATTTTTGTTAACTTTAAATCTTAACAAGTCTTTTCATCTTTTTTTTTTTTTGTTTTTTGAGAAATCACTCATAATTTGATTTAATATCTTTTTATAAATAAAAATTTAACAAACAATGAAAATTTTATATAATTATTAGTAAAATTAAAATTTAAAATTAAAAAATCTTTCAATAATAAGTATAAATTAAATAAAAAATATTCAAATATAAATAATATATATCTAACAAGTAATTACATCAATCAAATATAAAGGAAAAATTAAAAAATAAAAATAAATAAAGAATAACACATGATCCACCAAACTTAATAATTTCTTCATTGATCTCAACAATTTTAACAATTTCAATAGAAACAAAGAATGATGAAATATTTTTACTTTATTTCTACTTGACTTTACTAGTTGATTTGTTGATTAAAATACATTTTTCTTTCAAATCTTTCTAATCTTTATTTTGCATGACATATAATGCAAAATTACTCTCTTTCTTAGGATATCAAGGCCCTGAGTCTTGTTATAATGTTATGGTTACAAGTTATAATAAAGGTGCAATTTGCTTGCTTTTTTCAACTTTGCCACAAAAGCTACACATTAAATCTTCTATAACATGTGAATAATTTTTTAATGTTAGTTTTGCCTTTATATTTATAGATTCTTCCTAGATTTGTTGAATATATTTCTTCAAGGGCTTTAATACTTGAAAAAGCATCAAAGGCTTTTGTTGTTGTGAATCTGTTCCTTTTGTTCAAGAAAAACAATTTTCTCATCAAACTCTCACATTCATCCATTACAATCTCATTTTTCTTTACTTATCTAATTATTAGGAAAAATGTCAATGATAATTATATAATTCAAATTGTTGTTTTCAATTATAAAATAAATAGTTAAATACACTACTTAAAATTTTTCTCCAAGTTAAAATTTTTAGTCATTAATATTAAAATTCTAATATTATAGCATAAATGAAAAAAAAAAAAAAACTTTCACTTCATGTAAACTTAAAAATTAGTATATATATATATATGTATATATATAATCAAAGTTAGGAGAAAATCTCAGTTGTTCTCTCTTTCTACAATATGATAATTTTTCTTAATATATAAATTAAGAGAATTAAAAAAAAGAAAAAAAAAAAGACTTTTCTCAAAATTTCCTTTTCATTCTCCCTAACAAAAAAAGAAAAGAAAAATAATGAAAATTTAGGAAAATAGCTAATAAAAATAAAAGTTTTAATTATTCTGTTGGTTTAATTTCAGTTTGATATAATATCCTTATCTTATCATAGTTAGTGTATGTTATTTTCATCTTTAAATTAAAAATAACTTTCACGGTTTTCTTACTCGTTAACATGCATGAAAAATAGTATATAGTATGTATTTGATAGTAAAACGTAAAATACATTTTTAGATGTTCTACGAAAACACAGAAAACAATAATCATTATACAATAATTATATAATGCCAAAAATGACTGCTTCAAATGTGCAATACTTCTGCTTTAATTGTATAATACTGTATTATTAATTTTTTTTTTTTAACAGTTTGTTTCTCGTTCAAAGTGGTGTTGTTGTGTATTAGGTATAGTCATTTATACATCAAGTCATTTTTCCCGGAAAAACCTAATTTATATATATATATATATAATACAAATGACTTCAAGGTATCTGCATTTTAATTGTGTTAAAGATCCTCGATCCACCTACCATTTTTTTTCTTATTTTAGAAAACTTCAGACTCTAGTCCATGATATAAACACTTCCTCACCTAAACTCATAAATCATTGGAATGCTCAAGCTTTTCTCACGATGGAATTAACCTTCCTATTGGACATACGAAGGGCTTTGAAGTTGACATGCCTACATCAGTTACTATATGTTAGGTTCAAAGAAGAAGAAGAAGAAGATGATGACGAAGATGATGATAATTCAAAACTTTGTGGGTCGTCCACATGAGCAGTGTCTGGAGTTGCCTTTGCAATTGACGTCATTAGCAATTAGCAAAGTGGGTACGGTAATATTATTGGTGGGGCCGTGGTCCAGTGAGCTTGTGGCTCTTGTATTTGGAACAATTTTCATCAATGACTTTGACAATAATCCTGTTAAAAAATTACCCCCCCCTCCCACTTTTTTTTCTTCTGGAGCGTCTGTTAAAAAAATTACTGACTTAGCTAAATTGTAACTCTATCATATTCCACAATTAAATTGGCAAGCCAAGCAAGACATAACTAAACCTTGTTCTCAAAAAAAAAAAAAAAAAGCATGACATAATTAAACACTGTTTTAGTGGCAGTTTCTCGGTATGAATCTCTTAATGCCCATTTGTTTTCGGAAAAGATGGGTAAGAATCACTAGGGAAACATAGCCTATCAAATGACACAGAGAGCTTTGCACGACTAGAATTTGGCAACGATGTGGACATTCATCATTTTGATGGGAAATTCTAATGGATAGGGATTGATAATCCAGACATGTCCACTGGTTGCAAACTTGGCCACAATAAAGGTCCTAAGTAAGCCCATGATGACGACTAAATTTAATATCTTCTGAAAGATCAGATATATTACAAAAATACTAAATAAATGGGAATTTAGGTATTAAATTATTTATTTTACTTATTGTCTATTTTTAATTTATTAATTACTAATGGGTAATTAACGGTCAGAATCTTTTATTGCAGGCCAATATCAATATCCCAGGTTACATATTTTGGGCAGTGTAACGAAGCTCAGGAAATATTTAGCAGTCAATCACTGCTTCTGCTTGGAAAGCAAATTTCCAGCCTATGACAGGCGAAAGTGCTGAACAATGGATTAGAGGGGGTATGAGGATGTGAATGCCAAATCAATTAATAAATTATTGTGAAAATTGGTTGTTTGAAATCCTCAAACTACTTTTAATGTGTGCACATTTATTAGTGGATTGTGCCTTTTGTAACATGCGTACCCAAGAAACCAAAAACATAAGAAAAAAAAAAAAAAGGAAAACATGCGTGCAAGTTAAGCAGTAACGAGTCCAAATGCATCATCCACCAACATTATAATTATAGAGAATTGATTTTAAAATGATTCACCACAGACAACAATTTAGGATTGCCATCCCACATGTGTAATGCCAAAAAGCAAAAAAAGAATTACAGCATAAAATAAAACGAGGTGAAAGTTATCACAAAAAATAATAAATATATATATTTAAATTATTATTTATAACTGCTTATGTAAACATTTTCAACTATAGCATTATTTTTATTTTTTTTTTGATATACATAATATTTTCTATAATAAACTTTAAATTAAGAACAATTCCATTTTGATCTTGATATTGATTGACTGGCTTATTACCATGGGGGCTTCAATACGTGTGCTGGCATGATGGACATTAGCAGAAAACGAAAGATTAAGATGAGTAGACGATGATCAACTTATCCACTTTGAACCAATCACTACGAATTGAGAAGGGGAAAAAAAAAAAAAAAAAAACAAACAAAGAAAGAAAGAAACAAATGGCCAATCACTAAAAAATTGATGTTGACTCCATAAAAGGGCACAAAATGTGGGAGGAAAACGCTTTTGTGAGAGTGGGGGCCAAAGTTGACACAATGGAATTTTTAGGATCCTCATTTAAGAGAAACTTTATGACAACCTAAGCAACCCCATTTTGTATTTTTTTTTTTATTATTTATTTCAAAAAGTTTGTTAGTTATCATTGCATTCAACGAAGTCAACTTGCACTGCCCTAACACAAAGTCATTTTGAAAGGTACCCTCCATTGGGGTGTTGAATAGTAAAACATGGCGTAACAAGTCAACAAATTTTGTCCACATGATATGTTATAAACGTGGAAGTCTCTCATTGCTTTTGCAGGAACTAATGAAAATCCAAAATTCAGCACATTAGCACATTATGGATATTGCTTAAACTAGCATTTAGTAGTCAATCAACTTGCATTTATGGGTCAATTACCATATACACATTTATAACTATCTGTGACCCATATGATGTTTAGGCTATGCTTCTCGTCTCTTCGAAATTACACTAGATTGTTTAAAGCATTTTGGGTGGAAAAATGGACATTCTTCTTAGGTTATCTATAACCAATTTCTTATGAACATTTAATGTTTTGATTATATAGGGGAATGCACTTTCCAGAAAATTTAGAATCATTTTAGGAGACCAACGACGAGCTTAGTTGAGGGTTTTAGTTGTATGTAAAACATTAAAATTAGGATAATAAGTAATTGTGCTTCATAAATCTAACAATTGTTTTAATTTTGATGGTTAAAAATAAGAATAAATATAATTAAAAAATTAGGAGCAATTTGGCTTTTGGTTTGAAATTGAAATTAGAATAAAAATGAGAATCAAGTAGAATCAAAAATAAAATAATTAATTTGAACATATGCTTCATTTAGAATTGAAATCAAATTTGTTTTATAACCACTTTACTCAATTTAGAATCAAAATCAACATTAAATATGTTATTATATCATGTCAAACATGACTAAAATTTAAAAATTAAAAATATAAATCTAAAATTATGAAATAAAAAATATATATTATGATATAATATTAAAATTTAAAAAGTAATAGTACTATAAAAATAAAAATAAAATAAAAATTATAATTAAAATTAGTCTAATAATAGTAATAATAATAATAAATACTTCATAATTATAAACTAAAAATATAAATTTAAATTAAAAATATTAATATAAAAAATTATTATAGTAATAATTATTCGATAATTAATAATTTAAATATTTTTTAATATTTAATTTTTTATTATAATATTATTTATTATTATTATTATTATTATTAAAATATATTTTATATTAATATTTTTAAAAATTTTATATTATGATAATATAATTATTATTATAAATAATTTAACTATTATTATAATTTTTAAATACTTAATATTATTATAATACATAATTTAATTAATAATAATAATAATATTATTATTATTATTATATATTTTATTAATATTTTATATATAATATTTATTTTTAATATTTATTATAATATATTGTATTATATTTATAATTATTTTTATTTTTTTTTAAAAGAGAGAATGACAATGTAATTACTTACTTAGGAGAGGAAGAGAGTAATAATTTTTATATATAACAAAATCTTATTTTTATAAATAAAAAAATGTAAACGGGGTTTTTTAATTGAATATTAAAAATAAAAATCACTTATTACTATTTACATTTTCAAGTTAAAAAATTTTAAACTAAATGACTCTTTAGTCATAAAATAAAAAATTAAAATATATATTAAATTAATTTATATAAATAATTATAAATTATATTAAAAATTTTTATATTTTAGTAATATGAGAGTTTATACTCTTAATATTTTCTTTTAACACGTGTATTAAGGTAAATTGATTAGACTAAACATATGAAAAAACTTCTAAACCTTGAAAATATATTAAATAATATTTTAAAAATTTAGATTTATTTAAAAACTCAAATTAAGAGTTTATAAATATTATAAATTATGTTAGTTCATATATATATATATATATAGAGAGAGAGAGAGAGAGAGAGAGAGGGAAAATAAAAAAATAAAACAAAGAAAAAACAGCAAAGCATAAAAATTAGTTAGCTGTCCCTAAGAGTAGCCACACTTTTCATGTCTACATGGAGCAACATACTGATGCCTGCTGGAGGACAACCTCAAATTTGGGAATCAATATCAGCTGAAACTCCATTATTTGCTAGAAAATTTGCACAAGAGTTTTTCTTTACAGGGAGTATGACTTAGCTGAAGTCGACAGTCCCAAGAATGGTGTAAGAAACGAACACATTCCGCAGTAAGAATGACATAATTAATTCAACTTTCCATCTTCTCCTGGAGATCTTTTGAAGGGCAAACTTTGAATTAGACTCTACGATGACTTGAGGGAAATTCATTTGAATTTTTGCAATGTAACATTTTATATTCTTAACAAATCAGGACGTGAGGGGTGTTTGCAATGCAAAACATTATCGGGAATGCCCTCAAGCGTGTTACATTATAGCGTTTGAAGTGTAAGATCGTGATAATGTTGCGTGGGTTACACTCTCTAAAAATCTCATATACCCCATTTATGGCAGTCTTTGATTTACCATTTCCACTCTGCTGTAAATCGTTATGCATTAATACTCATCCGTAGATCTTTAATCATGACTTTCACCATTAATAAGTTAGAATTATGCACACCTAAATAACCGCCAGTTAATTGTCATAAGATCTAAATTGATAGAAACTAAAATTCAACTAAAATTAAAAACAAATTAAGAAAATTTAAGCAACTTTTCAAGTCATTATCCCATAAAACAGACAAAAAAAAAAAAAAAAAAGCAAACAAACAAACAGGAAATATGAGTGGCATTTCTTTTGGGTTTGAGTTGACAGCACGGGCACTGCAAAAATTGGTGGTGGGGGAAAGGGGGGGGGGTGTGGGTGCGCCACCAGTGTCAAATGGACCCAATGGGGCAAGTTATATGGACCCAGTTGGTCACAGCCAAATGCGAATTCATTTTATGCCTTGTCCTTCCAAATGACGTCTGGTGCTTTGTGGCAGCAGTTAAATCCAGTCCCCCTCCGTGCCCAACACCTCCTCACTTGTGTGGTGCCTTCTCCTTCTCTGTCTGCATTTTTAGCTACGCCCATATCTGGTCTAGGCATGAAATAGTAACGTGAATTATGGATAAATGAAACTGGTGCATGTGTGATGTATAGTTGTTGATGACGGCTTCTCACTTTGTTTTTGTTGTTTCTTGAATTGATGGGACTAAACGAGACAAATAGTTTTAATGGACCACATATAAAGAGGAATTACAAATGTTATACAACCGATATAAATGGACAAAAGACAATCGTCAAAATTGTACATATTATATTATTACGATTGTTATCACATATTTTTAATTTTTTTTGATAATATATAATCATAATTAACGATAATAATAGCAAATTATCAATTTATACTTGTGATAATGATATACATGCACAGATGTTTCTCTAGTTCATTAACCAAAAGAACAAAAAAAAAAAAAAAAAAAACCCTAGACAAGGAGTAAACTAAAGTTGGAGGGACAAAATTCTTGTTTACCATCTTAAATCCGTCCACTAAAATAATGTCATAAAGGATTGTACTAAGCTATTGCTGGCTTCAGCCTTCATGGATACCAGGCATTTGGGTTGAGGTTTAGGATTAATATATTAATATCTGAAGACAACGTTCCACTTTAACGTGTACGGAAGCCATGAAAAATCTCAGTGTGGCCCAGTTTAAAACGTGCCGCAAGAAACAAATTTGAGGCTGCTATGCGAAGTGGGTCTCTTAAAAAAAAAAAAAAAAAAAACAAAGTTCAATAAAATTCGCCTTCTAAGGACGAGTTCAATGGAATCTAATTCTTTAATTGTTACTAACTCTTGGTCTGATCCACGATCAGAATTTAAGAGCCAACGGAAGTCTTATGGTGGGGAATCACCTAAATTCGGTATAGTTTTTATTGCAGAAGCTAAGCAAAAAGCAATGCACGGAATATTTAACTAAATAACTATTTTATATACATTTGCGTCTGCAAGTTGCTCCCTCCAACGATTCGCCACTACTTTTTCGATCTACCCTTAATATTAATGTGGCTATTAGTGTATCGAGTGGGTCAGAAGGGGATGTTGGTTGGCAACAATCTCTATCAACAGGGGAAAGCTTTGGATGAGATGCTGACGCATATATTATTTTCTGAAGTGATGGTACTCGATAAGGTGGTTTAGCTAATTAAATACAGGCATGCTCATTGCCGATATGTGTGTGGAAGCATGCCGGAAGTTTGTGAATCCATGCCCGAGAAGAGGTACTTATTTATGTGGGCATCTTATGTTAAAAAATAATTAATAAAATAATATAATATTATAATAAAATTAAATTAATATATATATATATATATATATACAATATATTTAAAGATAATTTTTATTTTTATAAATAAATTATTACAATATAACAAATTATAATAATTATTTTTAAAAAATATAATAAATATTTTAATTAATATATATTTCACACCATGAATATCAAAAATAATTTATTTTTTTTAATTTAATAGTAAGTTATAAATTGTTCAAAATAATATCTTTCAATAATAATTAAAAAAAATTAATTTATCTTTTGTAAAATTTAATAAGTCATAAAATAAAATAAAATTTAATATAAATTTTAATAATAATAAATAATTTGTATTAGTATAACATATAATAACTAATAATGAACACATAATGACTAGTAATAGATAGATAATAATTAGTAATAGATAAATAATTATTAGTATAATGATTTTAAAATAATTACTTAACTAAATTTAAAAATATAATAATTGGTTTTTAAAAATACATCAATTTACAATAATCATCAATTATTTTAAAACACTAATTTTACTAAATTAATCAATGATAATATAATATATAATATTTAATACTTTTCAAACTATAAACTAAAAATTATAAAATATGGTAAAATAAATTTTTTTCAAATCATAACTTTTTTATAAATACTAGTAAACTTGTTTACATATTATATTTTTTAAAATCGTGTTATTTAATGTGGTTGGGTGCTATTATGCTATGCATAAACTTGGTTTATTTTCATAATAGCTTCAAAGATCTTGCCTAAAACCTCATAAGACTGATCTCACTTAACACTTAAATAGTGAAATCTATTAGATGTAAATTCATATAACACATCACGTATAAGGGATATAGAATTTATAAAAAGTATAATTCAACTTCAAAAATTGAAATTTTTATACTACCTACACCATATAAAGGAATTCATAATTTAAAGAGTGTATATAAGGTCAATTAATAATTTATTATTACTAATATAAATTTATTTTAAGAAATCTTATATCATATAGGTTGAATATTTTTTTATTTTTTATCATTATCTATAGGCATTAGTCATATTATCTTCGATGTAATTTGTATTAGCTTTTTACTTGATGACTTAGTCAGAGCATTATCTCAATTTATCTCATACCATACAAAATCAAGTAATTACTTCATTACTCAGTAATTGCTTTGTTAACTTATAAGTTAAACAAATATATCTTTTCTTTAAATTATATGACTTGCTTTTAGTATAAGTAATAGAGATTTGGTTAACACAATTTATCAATATTTATAAATGTTAGTTTCACTCATAATGCAATTTCATTGAAAAATTTTTTTTTCTTCCATTCATTTTATCTCATGCTAGCTATTGTTAAGGGGTCAAACTTGAACTTCGTGATGGATCAAGTAGTAATTATTTGCTTAATATACTTTTAAACTATTACACCTACTCTAAAGGTAAACACATTTTATTTAAATTAAAAATTTATTTAACATTATTAATACTCTTTAATATTGTAGATAATCTATTATAAATATATCATAGTTGGTTGTAAGTATGTACTTATGGCCTAAACTAATGTCCTTTAAAGGTAAATAATTACACCCATTCCAGTAATCTCAACCTACTATATTGCAAGTGTTAACTAGTTCACATAATCAAATTTTACATATCAAAAAATATTATTAATACAATTCCTTATACATGGTTTTAAGAACAATTATGATAGCATTGGCATCACTTTCATTTTACAAGAAAAGTTAATAGTAAAGATGAAATTATATCATTGTGATTCATTTGATCCAAAAGTGTAAATGCTCTTCAACCTTTCATGACATCATTAAGTGAGCGAGATGCTAATAATGTGAAGACATCCAAAATTATTTCTATTTTATTTGTCATAAAATTAATAATTAGGCATCTTTGTTTGAATTACATATAAAATCTTATATTTATACAATGTAAAAAACATATCAGTTTAAAGTATAATATAAGTTGTATCATATTTTATGATAACAAGCTATATTTGAGACAATTTTTAATATTTTACATATTAAGATTACTACATGACAAGTATTCATTCATTAACTCTTGTGTTGGTTCATCACATTAAAATGTTTTGCCAAATATAAGCATGGGACTAACCATACATGTAATCTTAAGATCCAACCTTTACAAAAAAATTAGAAACTAAAATTTCACATAAAATTCAAATCCAATACCATAGAAAAAAAAAATACCAAACAAACAATCTTACATCAAAATCAGACCAAACTCATTAATTATTATTTAACAAAATAAGAGTGATGCATAACAAATTGATTGACTAATGCTAATTTAATAACATATGCATATTTTAGGTTACTAACCACATGACAACCTAGCAATATATGGCCAAAACCTTATAAATAGAAGCGTGCCCCCCTTTTTTTCTTTCTAGCTAAATAAACAACAATACTCAAAGTATAAACACATGATAATAAATACAATTTATCTCAAATGATCATCATCAAATAATTTTTCTAAACACTTAATTAGTTAAGTATAATTGATTGAATTTTATTTTGATAGTCACTCTATAGCAAGAATTGTCATAATCTATGAGATTAACCTTGATGTTAACCTTGAAATTCAAGTGACAAAGTTTTCGTATTGCATTTCCATCTACTCTATGGAAAGCTCAACATTATGGTCTTGTCAAGACAACTTCCATTATACATTAAAACCATTTATTCCTCCTTTATCTCCTTTTGCCTTCTAATATCATTTCTTATGATAGTCATGGGTCAAGTCCTTTGCTCAATCCATCATTAATTATTAGCACACATTGAATTAACCATCTCACTCATCACCATTCATTAGGACCAACATGAAAAATATGTTAGCATTTGGCATGGAACATATTAAGTTCATTGCATATATTCTAATGACTTACATCTTAAGAAGATAAGACTTAAAATATGATTAAAAAAAGAAAAAGTTTAAGAACTATAAGGACTACACATAGTTTTCATCATATGCATCATCATTGAACTCAATGACTTTTACTTTAACCTATAATAACATAAGAATTTCCCTTTTTTGTGTAAAGACAAAACCTAATTGAAGAAATATAATTTAGAGAGTACATGTTAAAAGAAAGTTTGAAAATCTTATCTTTTTATTTAGCAACATGTTGACAAAGTGTTAAGTTGAAATTCTTAAATTCCTTTTGCTATTATTCAAGCAATGACTCATTAAGCACACTTAATTATCTTGTTGTGTCCAAAAAATTTTGTTTGACCATAACAAAATGCCAACATGAAAAAATCATAAAATACAACAAAAATCCTTTGTTAGTTTGTCTAATTGGAAACCTTGAATATATATATATATAAATTACACTTAAAATTAGGCAAACTATCTTTAAGATGGTTAGAAAATAATTAATAAATTAACATAATGCTAGAATAAAAGTAAATTAATAAAAAGGATATCATATATGAATTATGTTAAGTACTATCCTTAAGAATAGTTTTTATCTTGTAGAAAAATTATTATAATACAGTAGATTATTGAAATTATTCTCTTAAAATATGATAGACCTTCTTATTAGTGTACATTTCACATATTGAGTTTATAAAAATAACCCAACTTTTTTTATTGACCTAGTAGTAGGTCATAGGTTATTAAGAATAATATTTTTCGAAAATAGACTAATTTATATTAGTTATAGTTTAATAATTCATAAGGTAAAATAATGTTAAGTTTAAATTTCAATGGTAATAAATGACTAATATTATTATAAAATATAATAACTAATAACAAATACATAAGAGTTAATAATTGACACATAATGATTAATTCAACAATAATAAAATAGCTAATTAACTAAGTATAAAAATATAATAATTAATTTTTGAAAATACATTAATTTACAATATCTTAATGATGAAAATGAAACTACAATAGAGTGATCTTGAATGATGGATTGATATATTATAAGAAAAGAATAATTAGAATTTAGTTGCTTTATTAAAATACTAGGCATCAAATTCAAACTCAAAAGTCAAAACCTCAAGTAAATGTGGCGTCACTAAACAAAATGTTTATTATTATGCTTGATGTGATCTTGAATGATGGATTGATATATTATAAGAAAAGAATAATTAGAATTTAGTTGCTTTATTAAAATACTAGGCATCAAATTCAAACTCAAAAGTCAAAACCTCAAGTAAATGTGGCGTCACTAAACAAAATGTTTATTATTATGCTTGATGTTTTCTCCTCTGAAGTTAAAAGCTCTGTGATGAAGAGTTTCAAAATATTTTTTATACAACACATAATCAACTCAAAATTAGGGAGAAATTCAAGTGGGATTTAAATAAATCACAAACTTGTGAATTTAATATACATCTTAATCGAAAACTTTAATACATTGGATTTATAAATACTTTCTACTTATATGTTACTTACTCTTCACTATCCTTTCCACTCACACTTAAAATCTTAATACATAGTCCTCTACTTAGAGACTATTTTTATATAAGGTCTTTTGGTTCCTTTATGAATGAAAGATTCTTGCCCCTTACTTTTTTTTTTTTTTTCCTTTTATACTCAATGAGTTGATTATTTGATTACTATTTATGTTTGATATTTCATAAATATATAATATAAAGAACATATTCTATTTTTAGTTTGTTTATACTCATCATTTAACTTTAAAAGTAATGTTTATAAAATAAAATGAATATATTTTGTAAATGTAACTATAATGAAATTATAATTATAAAATATTTATTACATTAAAATATTATTCATTAATTTTTTTTATAGATTGTTAAAGTAAAATTTAGATTATGTTAGGATACTAATATATAGTATGTATTTTCTTTAAAAAAAGGATAGTCGTTCTCATTAACTAAAATATAAACTTGAATAAGTAATAGGTATTTGCTAGATAAATAAGTTCACATAAAAATTTTTATGTTTAAGTCATTGCTCATGTGGTAAAGTTATCAATGGTCTTAAAGCTTGAATGACCAAGGTATCTTATATGAAATTTATTATTATTTAATCTTTATTTTTAGTTTTCCTAATCAAGGTTCATTGATAATAATAAATATTTAAATAATTTAAAATATATAATTATAGTTAAGTGATTAAAATAATTTATCACCTTAAAATAATTAAAGGATAATATTTCAACGAGTATTGATATAAGAAACCTTAAGCCTTAATATGAGTCATGAATTGTATTCAAGGAACCTCTAACTCTACTCCTTTCAACAACTAGTTTCTTTTTTTTTTTTTTTTTCATAACATGAGAATTTCAACATGAAAACAACAAATTTTGTTTTTGTATTAACCTCTAACTCTACTCCTTTTTCTTTAAATCTCTTCTAACTAAAAAGATGTTGACAAACAATAAACAAAAAAAAAAAATTGTTAAAAAAAATTGATTAAGTGAATCAAAGGGGCTTTAGGGAATCTCTAAGGCAAAAGGATAAATCTTCTACTTAATATTAACCTAATTCAAATAAAATTGAGTTTATCTATATTAATTTTTTTTAATTAATAAATAGATATTTCTAAAATTAAGGGTTTTGCCAACTTATCATTTTTGACCTCTAAAATTAAGTAGATTAAGATGATATTTTTTTTCTCACTTAGTATAATAATTAAATGCATATAGATAGATCGTTGTTATTTACACATAGAAACAATTTCATATATGCACAAAAAATTTTGTGAGCCCCATTTATGTCTTGTTATTATGTATGTATAAAAGCATTTTGGATCCTGCAAATAACAATTTTTTATATGAATATTTAACAACTAATATAATTAAATAAAATATAATAAACACTAACTCTATATCTAATTAAAATATTAAGATAATAAAATAATCAAATAATACTAAAAGACCTTAAGAGAAATACTTTGAAATCTTGTTATTTTCTTGTTTAGACTCTCCTGGTTGATTGTCG
Source organism: Rhizophora apiculata (assembly GCA_037832385.1). NCBI lineage: Eukaryota > Viridiplantae > Streptophyta > Magnoliopsida > Malpighiales > Rhizophoraceae > Rhizophora > Rhizophora apiculata. The sequence continues at coordinate 5,986,600 of CM075441.1, read as the reverse complement.
AAAATCACCGCTAACAAAGTATTTGGTGATTCACACTAACGACAGGGAAAATTATTTTCACAATCAAGACTTAAACCTCTTTTAAAAGAGAGAAGAGGCCAAACCGCTTATATGCTAGCAATATGAGTGGCTGGATATATTAGGTATTTATAGAGGATTGTAACTCTTCAATCTTAATTAGGGTACAGGTAATTATTTTTAATAAATTATATTTTTTCCCATATGTTTTCCAACAAAACATATTTAACTTCAAAAGTTTTGAAATTTTTTCAATTAAGTTCAACTGAATCTTTATTTTAAATTTTCACCAATTGTTCTCATTCTTTTGACTTATTATGATACTAATATATTGCCAATTAATGAAAATTGTGATTCAAAAAATTAGATAAATTAAACTAATATAATTTCTTATTAATTTTTCAAATTAATTAATTTAAATTTATATATTTAAGATTGATGTTTAATAATGTATCATGACATCTAGATTAAATTGTGATTATGTTTGACAAGTAAGTGGATACACTGTTCATCTGAATGGCCAATGCAAAGGAAAATCAACAGCCAAATGCCAATACAAGATGACGGAGGAAACTGCACACATGGATAATTCAAAAACGGTGTTACAAAAAAAAATAAGGAGAATGGGATTAGGTGCTTGTGTTGAATATTTAGATAATTCCAATTAGATGGACCCCTCCAATCTCAAATTGAATTGCCCTGTGAGTCATCATAATTGTAATAAAAACGATCATGTGAACCCCAAATATTTTTTAATTTGCACACCTTTTAAACCGAACTTAGCTTTCGTAATCCGGCACAAGGTACTATTTGCGAGAGGTTTAATATACACTGAATTTGCCCATGCCATGGAAATTATTATTTTTTTATTTAAAAAAAAAAAAAAAAGGGAAAAACCTCCCCTGTGATCGACTTTTTGATAGCATGACTTCATTTATGCCAACTTTTTATTCTCCTAAAAATTCCTCAATTGAAATAATTCCATCCCCACATCATCAACCTTTCTGAAGCAAGAATCGTATGTGAACCAAGCAAAATGATTATCCAAATCTCAAGCTTTCCTGATTGCATTCCCATTCGTCATCCTTTGGACCATACATAAAGAGTAAACGAACATGGATGCACTTGTGTGTGTGAGAGACCATCACCTGACCTGCTTTCAAAACAACATTTGATTGCATCTAGGAGATCATGTGCATACATGTATATCTAGCCACAACATGCATACATATATGATGGAAATCTCACGATAACATACTAAATTATTATTTACATTTCTTGTCATGGAATTCCCTGGTACTGTCACTCTTATTGGTGCAATTGGCTCCCACCTCATTAGCCTTTTTCTTCCTATATAATCTCAGCACATTTGATGCTAATTTTATCCTTGCGATAATCTCAAATTCCACGCCACCCTTCTTCCAAGTCTAATCTCCGAGAATTCGAGCCATGGTTCCAGGAGAATTCACTGGAATTCAGTATCCGGCAACTGAGGACTCCATTCCATTCTATTTCAATAGACTGATAACCAATTTGCAGAACTCTCCGTTCCCTCAACCGGGACATGAGTTTGTGCCACAGACCTCAATGTTCATTAACAACTCGCATTGCAGTGACACTGAAGAACAGCAACTCAGCATCATCGACGAAAGGAAGCAGCGGAGAATGATCTCCAATAGAGAGTCTGCTCGAAGGTCCCGGATGAGGAAACAAAGGCATCTGGATGAGCTGAGGTCTCAGGTGGTTCGGCTCCGGGCTGAGAAACACAACTTGATGGACAGGCTGAATCATATGTCTGAGTGCTGTGACCACGTCCTTCAAGAGAATGCGCAGCTCAAAGAAGAGGTTTCGGATCTTCGCCAAATGCTTTCTGGCCTTCAAATTGGCAGTCCTTACATTTCCTCTGCTTTGAGAGCTCTGGAAGAAGTCCCCTGCAATACAGCCCATCTCAGAGATGAGTACTCCTCAGACCATTCTGTCACTACTTCTTCTGTAGACTTGCTCCACTGAACCAGAGAGAGTTCTCCATATAGTAACTCGCCTACTCACCTTCTCCTTTTCTTCTGCTGTTAACCAGTCTCGACCGTCGTGTGAGCTTGTATGAGATGAGACCAGAAGAGACTGTAATAACTTCTTTCAACCCATTTTTAAACATTCTGCATCTCTTTACAAACCCCACCACCAGCCCATCAAGAAACACAAAAAAAAAACAACAAAAAAGGGGTAGAAATTCCTTTCTCTTATTTTGATAATGGAGGCCAAAAACCAGAGATGTGAGTGACACTAGGCTGCGCAGGATTGTAACATAAGAAAAAGAAAATGAAATCTTGCTATTTCGTCAAAAAATTGAATCCCGCTAAACAAATTTGCTATGTTTATTCTTGCATTGTTAGGAATATTCCAGGTATTAGAGAGAAAGCCACTTGAAAATGCTTTGAACCCAACACTCCAGTACACACAAATGAAAGCCTCAGTCAGTCATGCCTATCTTCTTATCATTTTTAAGAAGCTCAGCCAACCTGTTCTATACTTTTCGGCCCAAAAATCTGTCAAAAGAGTTAGCACAAACAACACTTGAACATGGCAATAATGGCACTGCATGGTATGAAATGCTTTGTCATTGCCATAACAAAGTTTTTTTTTTTTTTTTTTATTCTCAGGTTAGGTTTCTCAGAGGTCACCCGGTTTTGGTTCGGTCCAGAACCACTCTTTCCAAAAACTGGACTGTGGTCCGACCCACGGTCCGCAATTCCGGTTTGAATCGGGACAGCGATGTCAAGTCCAGTCCCTGTTAGTACTTTTCAAAAACCGGCATACAACCGTAAACGTGACCATCAAATCAAATTGTACCTGCCCATAAATTGACGGTTCGAACTGATACTTCAAGGAAATGAGGGCCCAAAAAACAAAAAAATAAAAATAAAATTGAAAGAGACTTGTTTTATATAAAGGCAATAATGGACTACATAGACACTCCCTTTTGTTAAATGTACACAATTTTTAAAAAAGACACCCAATTTAACTTCATACTTAATTAAGATTGAAAATTTCCTTAAGAATATTATTATTATTATTATTATTATTATTATTATTATTATTATTTTGATGGCATACTCCTTAAAGTGAACTTTAAGTATATTCACCTATCAAGTAGATATAATATTTAAGTTACATCCACGTAGTCTTACTTAATTAAATAAATACATTTTTTTTTTTAAACTCGAAATTTTTAAGGTCATGAAGGATAAGTGATATTTTAAGGCAATTCCTCATATTGCCCTAGTGCTAGTGTTTTTGATTCTTATTAGATTAGTAATTTATTTGACCGTTTATTATTAATTTTTAAATTTCAAAAAAAATGTTGATGTCCAATTGATAAGTAATCATGTTAAAAAAAATGATTTTTAGATTATACAAATAATTATTGTATTGAATATTATTACTCAACAACAAGTCGGGCCTGCCAGTCAAGTTGGGGAATTAGATAAAATTAGCCAAGGCATAAAAATATTACTTTAAATTCAAAAGACACCAAATTAAAATTATTCAATTGCTCCTTTCACTTTAGGCGAGACAACTAAAGAGTTCAACAGTGTTATTGTGGGGGGCGATGTTTAACTAATTTCTCAATGCTTTCAATCATTGCCAAACATAGCAGGCAGCTCCTTGATGAAACTCATCTCAGCACAACGCTGTAATCAGCTGAATTTGAGGCCCTTTAAGAGAAAAAAAAAAAAAAAACGATTTGTGAAAGCAATGACGATCGATATGGCTTCACAACTGAAAGAACAATAACCGGAATCAGCGTTCCTCTTTCCAATTAGGTCAATTAGCTGATTATCAACAGGGTTGCTTAATTAAGCAAGAGAACCTCATTTGTCTTGAATCCTCTTAAAATTTAAGAAGATGCCTAGATAGCCTAAGTAAATAACAATCAAGTTCCAACCTTTTGTTCATTTAAAATTTTCCCCCACTATCATATTTTTTTTCTTATAAATTTTCTTTAATTTCATCTTGAACTAGATGTGTCAAAATTTAACCCCACCCAACAATTCGACCCCAATTCTCACAAAAAATCTAACCCAAATTTAGCCTAAAAATTACTTGACTTGAAAAATGACCTGAATCTAAAATAAATTAAAAATTTAGGGTCAAATTTAACTTCATCCTACATATATCTAATTATTCTTTTAATAAAATAATAAAATAAAATAAAAAATTCTAACATTTAAATTATAAATTTTATATTTAAAAAAATTCAACTATTTTAATTATAAATTTTATAAATAATTATTTAAAAAAATAAATAAGTGTATCATCTATTTTTAAATTTTTTTTCTTATTACTCTATTTATATATACACATTATTTACTTATTTATATGTCAATCACTCTATTATATATTTAAAAAATATATTATATTTAATTTAATAATTTTTAAATTATTAAATATTTATTTATTTTATATAATTATTTATTTTTAATTTTTAATATTTATAATATTTTAAAAAAATTTTTACACATACAGAGATATAGTATACACATAAATGTATATTATATACATATACATATAATTATATATATGTATATTATAAATAATATAAATATATAAAATGTATATAATATATTTATATAATATTGATATAAATTTTTATATAAAAATAAAATAAAATAATAATTTATTTTTATCTAATTTAATATATGATAAAATAAAATAATTATTTACTTTATATACAAATTAATACATAAAATAAATATTATATTATAAATTATAATATTTTCACTTATTGCTAAAATGAAAATTAGCGAAAAGAAAAAAGAAAATTTAATTTTTAAATATTAACATGCCAACTCGAGGTTAGACGTGAATTCAAAAACAGTCTGAATGTAATGGTCCCGAAATTGAACCGACTCAAATTAAACTGATTCTGAAGTCACCCATAATAATTTTCATAATAACTATTTTAACAGAAATTTTACAAATGTATTTTTTGAAATAAATGGTTTTGAACCGAGCCAAGCTGATGATCTGTTTTGATACCTGTACTCTCCACCATAATAATGTCCACAATGACTTTTTTAATGAAAATTCCAAATATTTCTTCTTTTTTTTTTTTTTTTTTTTTTGAAAAAAAATGGTTTTGAACTGATCAGACTAGAACCAAAATCAACCCAAGAACAGAAAATAAACAGCAACCAGAATAAAAACCGTGTCTGAACCGGAACCTTGATCAGGCTACCTAACAATGGGTACTGTTTAACCTCCTGGTGGACCCTAATCGTCCATTCTGACTCTCCTGCCCGTGTTCAAGCCTAGGGTGAACTAAAGGTGACATAGACAAAGTTAGTCATAGCAGGCAAAGCGGGCAATTTCTGGATAGGATTCCTTCACGCCCAAGCCAAAAATTAAAGGGAGGCCCCATGGCCAGTCCCAAGCGTTGTCACAATTAGCAGAAGAGGGGGCAAGAAGACAAGTGGTGGTGGAGGCGCTGGTGGTAGTGGCTCATCATGCAAACAGCCACCATTATTATTATTATTATGATGGGTAACAAAACACTCGAAAGGGCCAATCCACCAGACACTCCCCACCCCTGAAAGTACTATTTCTAGCTTTTTTTTGTGAGAGCACGACAGCCTGCCTTGCCTTGGCCTAATCAAGTCACTGCAGCCTCCATTGTTATTGTTTTAACCATTTTCTGATGCCATCAATTTGGATCCTTTTATGCGCTTCAGGTGTTTTTCTTTAATGCTACCTCTCCCTAGTCCTGGCATGTTCTGCTGCCTCAACATCCCCCAGTACGTCAGCTCTTTTCTGGGCTGCCTATGCCAAGTTGAGAAACAGGTTCTGTTTAGGTTCTGTTACTACAGATAAATGAACATGAAACATATGTATCATTGAATTTTAATCTTTGTCTTGGATGTTAAAATTTACCATATTATTCATATTATGACATTCATATATTAATTTAAACTTTTAAATGGATTTGTTTCTTAAATTTAATATCAAATATTAGTTTATCATTTTATTTATATTTATTATTTAATAATTTATTTTTATATATTTTTACACTAATTAAATTAATTTAATACTTTCCATTGTTTTCCATTTAAACCAAACTAAGTATAGATTAAAAAAATGTTAAAGAATATAAATTTTTATATTAATAAATATTGAATTTTTGTATATTTTATAATATTTAAAATTTTTTTTACCTACTAATTTAAGTTATAAGATAGATTGGTTGTTATATTTATTTTGGTTCTACTATTTTATTTAGTATTATATTAAACTTTTTGATTGAATTTATTTTTACGTATAATTGTAAATTTTTATATTTATGTGTATATATTTTTTTCACACTTTTAATTTAAAGAATTTTTGTATAAATATTAAAATTTAATATATAATTTATATGATAAATTTTACTTAATAATATAAATTTTTTAATTAAATAATTTCTTAAAACTAAAAAAAAAAAATACCAATTGACTTGATAATCTCGAAGGCTTTAGCCTCTAAAGTCCATTTTAAACAACTTAAATGTATGTGTATGTATGTATATATATATATATATATATATATATATATTTATAAGTATATGTTTTAAACTATATAATGGGAGATCATTCTTCTAAATCTATAAAGTCCTCGTCCCTTATATGATAAAATTAAAAATATATGTAAAATATAAAATAATGAAATAATTAAGGCATTATAAACTGCAGTCTTTCTTTTTTTCCTTTGGTATAACGGAATTCTTTTTCGTGTCATGCGCATGACCATTACATTATCCTCACTAATTCTCTAATTCCCAAACTTATTACCCAAAGTATGGAACTAAATAGTTTATTAGCTTACCTTTGCAATGCAAAGTCTAATTTTATCATTCACAAAACGTAGCAGATAATGTACGGTTCTTACAACATTGTAGTTCTACGAAATCAAAAATATTTTACATGTTGAGAACCAATGTGACCTTTTTACATATGCTTATTCTTAACTAATTACAATTAGTGGTTTGTTTTCGATGTTCTGTTAAAATGTGGGTAATCCAAATTATTAGAAAATGAATTTTAGATTATAATTCTTGAAAATAATAATAAAAATAAAAAAAATAATTAAAAATAAGAGATAACAAATTTTACGCGCTTCAGTGAAAGTGGAGAATACCAAAAAGACTTAAGAGCTTAATTAACAAAACTTGAATGCTAAGACTATAAGCTCATGGAAATGAAGTTTTAACTCTCGTAATTCTCTTTTTCATAACTCATTACGTAGTCAACCATACTTTTATTCTTAATGTGGAATTTTGGCCTTCACCCTCAAAAGTCTCGATGTAGGATTTGAGTCAAAAACTAATAAATCTCCACCTTAACTTAAGTTTTACATGCAGTCATAGTAACAATACTCCACCTTCTTCATAAACTCTCAAATCATCATACCACGCCAATCAAGTTCAAGCATTGCTTGAACTTAACAATTGAAAGAGACTTTGCAAGTATATCCGTAAGATTGTTTTTGGTACTGATTTTTTGAATTGAAACCTTCCTCTCGGCAATTGTCTCTATTAAAATTTCAATAGTACCCACAACTGTAGTCCCCTGTAAAATATACAAATTTCTAAATTTGGAAACTTTCATGACAACAAGAGCACCCTTACTAACTTTCAAAACACCAATATCATTGGTGTACCTGTAACCAAGAGTCTCAAGTGTTTCCAAAGAGATGAGATTCTTCTTCAATTCTAGAACATATCTGACTCGTGTAAGTGTTCTCACGGTACCATCATGAGTTTTGATTATAACCGTACCAATCACAGCAATTTTGCAAGTTGCATTATTACCCATCATGACAACTTTATATTCAACAGATTCATAAATGAAAACTAATTCCTATTAGGACACATATGGTACGTGTAATCAAAATTTAAGATCCATTTATGAGCAGACCTTGATTTATTATTAGCAAAGAAAATAATTTCATCACTTTCATCTTCTACAACACAGGTTTGAATTGTCTCGTTGCTTTTGTGTTTCCTTTTATCCTTGGCTTTTAGCTTTAAATAATCAGTTTTGATGTGCTCTTTCTTTTTACAATAATTGTATACCAAATTTCTATATTTGAATTCAGATCTACTGGACCTCTGACTATCTGTATCTCTTTTATTTGATTTGCCCTAAACCACTAAACTGTTAACTTAATCACTACTACTATTCCCCCCAATTATATTCATATTGATCTGTTCTTTTGATTTTAAAATAGATTTAATTTCTTTATAAGAAATAATTTCTTTATCATAAAGTATTATTTTTCTAAAATGCTTAAATGAATGGGGAAGAGAATACAATAATAACAAAGTTTGATTCTCATCCTTAATATGAATATCTATATTACTCAAATCCATAAATAAAGAATCAAATTTATTCAAATGTGATAATATAGATAAACCTTCAGGCAAGCAAAGCATATACAAATTCTGCTTTAAATAAAACTTATTCTCCACTATGTTCTTCATATACAAAGATTTTAATTTCTCCCACAAATCTTTAGTAGTAACCTCAGTAGCTACTTCTCTTAAAACCTTATCAGAAAAATTTAAAATGATACTTGATTTAGCCTTTTTGTCAAAACCAACAAACTTCTCATCTAACATTTTCTCTAGCTATTTCTGCCTCCCTAGTAGCGCTATATTGACACCATCTTGAACAAGCATGACCTCTATCTTTAGCTGTCACATTCTAAAATTGATACTTCGATCGAATTTCTCAGAATAATACTTAGTTATTGTTATAATGGTTATTTTTCTGAAGAACCAAACCAAGACTCTAATATCAGTTTGTTAGGGAATGAGTTTCGAGTTATAACCTTTGAAGACAATAACAAAAGTAAAAAAAAAAAAAACTGAAAACAAAAAATATCAAATTTTACGTGGTTCGGTTGATATGACCTATATTCACAGGTAAAAGTGAGAACAAATATTACTAAAATAGAAAATACAAAAGAGACTTAAAAGTCTAGTTAACAAAACTCAAATACTGAGACTATAGGCTCATGGAGATAGAGTTTTAACTCTCTTAATTTTTCCTTAATTCTTTTTTTCATAACTTATTACATGACTCTTTATTTATAAGTAATAAAGGTAACCAAATATATTTTTATTATCGATGTGAGATTTTGACATTCACTCTCAAAAGTCCCGATGTGAGATTTGAATCAAAAACTAATAGAAGCTCCAATTTTAGAGCCTTATCTAAGAGAGGATTATGAAATTAGAAAACATTTGGTAGACAAAGGAATAATGAATAAAATAATGGAGATATCCTTACAAATGATACAAGTAATAATAATAATAAGTTAATGATGATAAAGAAAAATAAAAATATAGTTATCTTATAAAATTTACAAGAATTAGTAAATATTAAATAATAAAATGATATCATATTATTAAAATATTTAATAAAATTAATTATATTTTATTAAAATTATTTATATGATAAAATATAATTTTTTTGAGTGAATTTGTAGAATATTATTTTTATTTTTTAATTTTATATAAAAAAAAATTATTATATCGTAAGTTTGATTAGCTACAAACCACAAAGTTCAAAGGAAAGGATTTGTACGATCAAATTTATTTGACCTATCGTATGCATAATTGACTTGACATGGAGCATCTTTTTTTTTTTGAAGCATCATTTTTTTTCTACCAATAAAAAAAAAGATCCATTTTGTAATAACCGTTTAAAATTTTTCTATTTTGATAGTTCTTTCCGCGTCCTCGAATTAATAAAGAATAAAAGGACTGGAAAATCATTATGATTTATTGCCTGAAATCCAGAGGCCTCGGCTTGTCTGGGCCCGGAATCCGTTGGACCAGGGTGCTCCAATACAAAAATCATCCCAGGCAAAAAAATGCCTGCCCACCCACCCGTTGATATACCCGTCAACAAGATTATCAATACTTCAATCAGGTGCTCAAGATAGACGTGTCAGTAGTAGAACTAGAAACTTGAACATTTTGAATCAGAAACGTTAGATTTTGATACACTAGATAGAATTGGAATTATGGAATAGAAGTAAGTTGTGCTACTGAGTGCTATCAAAAGTTGACCCAATTTAAATTCATTTAAAAATAATTTGACTTGTATTCTTAATTTAAATATAATTTAAATTTAAAATAATTTAAAAAGTTAAAATCAAATTTGACTCTATTAGTGTAAGTTAAATATTTTTTTTTTTCTTTGAGAGAAAAAAAAAAAGATTATAATATTTAAATTATATAATTTTATATAAAAATATATAATTTTTATTATATTTATATAAATATTTATTTGTAAAAAAAAATAATTTATTATATAATAATTTTTTATTATTTTATATATATATATATATATATATATATATACAAATATATACAATTCATGTAAACGTTATAATATATATATATATATATACACTTAAAGTTTTTTATATAAATTAATATATAAATAAATAAATAATATTTATAAATATTATAATGTATAATAAAATAAAAATTAATAAAATTTTAAAAATAATTTTTAAATAATAAAATATCAACTCACACTTAAATCTAACTTAAATTTAAAACAATTCAATTATGATATATCTCAAAAAGAATTTTGGTTTAAAAGAATTTGAGATTGAAGTGACTTGATCCAAATTTAATGACCCATTTCGACATCTTTAGTGCTGCCTAGGCCCTTTGATCATACACTAAAAAAATAAAATCAAAAGAAATGCCTTATAAAACTTAGGATCTCATTCAAGGAAAGTACCTGCGGTGGGTGTGCTGTAGGTTTTCTTTTCTTATTTTCTTTTTAGTCTAACCGCAATTTTTTTAGCATGAACATTATATTATCCTCAAAAATTCTCTACTTCCCAAACTTAATATTCAAAATAGGTATTTGAACTTTTAATCTCTAGACTAACACTTTGACCCATGACATGTACTACTAAATGGTTCAACGGGATTATGAAATTTTAACAAAATAGAAGAACAATAAAAATTTTAATTATTTGCCATGTTTAAGTAAATTGTAATGAAAAATAGATAAAAAAATCTATTAAAATACAAAATAATTAACAAATTTTTTTATATAGTTAAATTATAATTATTTTATATAATAATAAAAATTATTGTTACAAAATTATAAAAAAATAATGTCTTTTTTACATTTATTTATTGTACAAAAATATTATTATTATTATTATTTTAATGTAAGTTTAAATTGTATTATATTTTCATTAAATGTCAATTTTACCATTATTTATCAAATACTAACAAACTATATTTAACTTGATTCAAAATGTAAATTTTTAAATTGCGACCATAATCCCCGATGCATTCAACATATACTTCCCACAAGACCACATCTCCATAGAATTATGCACATATACGTGTTGGAACCGAAGTGGCTTTTTTCTTGGCTTATTCTTATTCTAAACGAATTGCAACGGGCTCCTTGTTTTCCCACATTCTACTAAAATCCCGCTAATCGAAGCCGCAGTCTCACAAAATTCTACACGAGGATTATGAAAATTACAGGAATTAATGAGTATTAGGCTATAAAGTGATAAATGACATCATAAGATTGGGATCATGAACCGTTAAATCTAAATAAATTTAACATGTAGCATCATAACCATTTAAATTTTTGTTATTTTTGATAGTTTTGCCACATCCTCTAACTCATAATAATAAAGAATTAAAAGGACTTGGATAATCTTTGTTATTTATTGCCAGTCTCCATAGGCCTTCGCTTGTTTGGGCCCGAGTGCTCCAACAATTGCTGAACGAGAATCATCCCTGGGGAAAATTGCCATGAGCCTGCAGGCCTACATATTGACATAATACCATCAAGAAGATTACCAAGTTAATAATTTCGTCTCTCTCAAGGGAGACATGCATAAAAACTCTGAACTAGAAATGTCAGATTTTGATCTACTAGATAGTGTTGGGAATTATAAGATTGAAGTAAGCTGTGCACATTGATCACGTACTAGAAACGCAAATGTCATAAGAAATGACTTGCAAGATATTCCCAACATATTATAAGATTCCCTTTATTGAAAATCCGAACCTTTCCACACCTAGAAAACGGACAGAATTCTAAGATTCCTCTTTAAGACAAATACTTTTATACATACTTCTTCTGGTTGGTCTATATCAGACTCTATTAACATTTTGATGTTGCATCAAAACATATAAATGTTGACTAATTTGACTAACATTGAACATGGTAAAATAAAATGGCTGAATAATTGAAAAATGGGATGATTCAAGAATGCACATTGAATACTAAGATTACGTATTGAATTTATGGTAATATATCCATGATTAAAAAAGCACTGTAGATTCTTCTCCAAAACTTTTATCATTAATGGACATTGCCAAAAACATATAAAGCTAAAGTCTATGGTTAACCCAATGAGAGGTACCTGTTGTAAGTGCCCTACAGTTGATCATTAATGGCTAAAACAAATGCTTCGGACCAATTTTGCACCAGAGAATTTGGGACCAGAGATCCATCAATGAAAGGGGACCATGGAAATCCCCCAGGGCTGTTAAGAACCCACTTTACTTTGGCTGGTACACTGAAAATATCAAATTTTGAAGTTTGCACCTGCTTTCCACGACTATTATCCTTTCTAGAACCATGCTCTTCTGCAGGCTGCAGATGATGTAGCAATCACATTCTTAATATGACATTTGCTTATCTTATTTATGTGAAATGATCTCCTTGTGTTAATACCTTGGCTGTAGCCATATATTGTTTTCCGTCAACAAGGTATCTCTCAACAGCAGACAAGGAACGAAACTGCCTTCCTGTTCCTGGCTCAATGTAATACTGCACAAAAAATTGGCAGAAAAACATCAAAGCGCAATATTCTGTAGCTTCTGCTAAGGACCCCACATTGCCATACGATGAATCCAGGTTTTACTGAAACTAAACTAAAAAAATATGTACAGTTACAACAATAACTCAGTCAATGTACTACGTATATTGTTAGAAGAATGACACCAGGGAAAATGAACTATTCACAGTATCAAAAAAATATCTCCATAAATGTTTTTGTGTGTGCGAGCACATATTTTATGCATATCTATAAAGCATATGCAAATTAAGACATATGTATGAAAATCTTAACAAATGATGTTGTGCCAGTAGTTCTTAATAGGTACATGACTAGGTGTTACTTCAGTTAAAAAATGAAGATAAAGGGGCCAAAGGATTAAGTTTGACCAGTACCCTATCAATGCGACCTACATAATTGATGTTCTTCCGTGGCTTTTCCACAGCAAGCCAACCATCCGGAAGATTGAAGGATAAGCAATCCTTGAAGGTGTATGGAGCTATCTGCATCTGCAGCAGTAAAACCAGTTTCCCACCCTTACTTATTCAGTGCTCATTAGCTACTTCAGGACAAGTCAATTTGAGAACTCACATATTTTCCATTGTCAGGTTTCAATTGCCTTGGCATTGGTGGAACATTTGTTTCCCCACTTCGGCATCCCTAAGCACATATCAAAGAACAGAGTTACTTTTCTGTCCCAGGTTCAGTGCAAATCGCATTTCAGGATGAAACTTGCGAGTTATCTAACTTGCTGTATAAAACAAGATTCAATGGAGGGAAGCAGATACATGTACAGAAGTAAATACTTCTGATGCATAGATTATTTTCTCCCACAAATACCCAATAAGTCATAAACATAAAAGGTGCAGTTAAGAGTTTAGAATTAACAAATAACACTTACAAATCACTGGAGCCTAACAGGGCAAATCACTCATTTGAACATGAGGGTGGAGCTAGGAAATAAAGACTTGGGAAGGGGAAGAAATAAAATTGATTTGAAGGGAAAGAAAAATTCACAAAGATGCATTTTGGAAGGACTGCCATTATCCAAAGTTTGGGAAACATATCTTAACATCGGTAAAGGTTTTCAGGGGGCCATGGCTCCTTAAGTAAGGTATAATGGTGCCATACTGCTTCCCACCTATGAGACAGGAGCCTTGCCCGTCACCTGTCATTACTTTCAATCACATTCATGACTGCAAAGTCACATCATTGACAGTTTTACAGGCTCCATTAGGCTAATTACAAACATGAATCCACATGGACAGGGTGGTTGGGTTATGAGTGAAGCAGTGAAGCCAAAGTCTACAATTGAACGAAGCAGTGCCAAATCCTGACATGGACGTGGACAAACCCAGCAACCGAAACGAAAGTCATCCCACGTTTTCTTCTCAATTCATATGCAATGCAACAACGTTTGCTCGCTTCGCTTGCCACATAGAACATGCGATTGTTATAAATTCTCAAATTAGTCCATAAACAAAGCAATACCCCCCCACATCCACATCCACAATCACAATCACAATCACAATCACAATCGCATCCACATGCATGCATTCAGATTACTCTTTCATTTATTTATACTGAATGAAAATAAACAAAGAGAGAGAGAGAGAGTGAGCGAGAGAACTGCAGAAGATGAAGCAGAAGAAAGCAGCCTATCAGCATTGCCAGGGCGGCTGTGGCTCCCAGGGGAGCGAAAGCAGCGGCGTTTCTTGACAGCCCAACCATCAGGTAATTGCAAGTGCGACCTGTTGGACCTTGTAGTAGGACACACAACCTTCGATTTCATTTTCGGGTGTTGAGTTGGTTCTCTCTCTCTCTCTCAATCTTTGCCGTCCGCCGCCGCCGGCAGACGCGACGGCAAGCACTGCTACCTAGAAGAGCAGGAAGAAACCCCCCCCCCCCAAACAGAAATGGTTTGATTTTTGAGCAAATAATCAGGAGCTGCTTATTGTGGTTGTGTTGGAATTGGAACCGCTAAGCCACATTGTATATGTGGCCATGACAGTGCCTCTGCTGACGTGATAAAAGATTCCATTTCAAGAACGGAGGTGTTAGACAGACCCCTCCATACGTGGCGACATGGCTCTGTGAACTTTTGCCTGCCTCTCTCGCCTGTTTTTGTTTTGTTTTAATTTTATTTTATTATTATTTTTTAAATATACGATGAATAAACAAATAAAATAAAATATAAAAATAATTATCAATCATATGAATTCAATACTTTTTTTTTTTTATATAGGAGAATTTTTAATTTGATTTTCTTAAAAAGAAACTGCTTCGATTTCGGGTTACCAACCCACCTCCGAAAAAACCTGTATGTATCATAGGAAGCAATTTGTATCTCTTGACAAACCGGCAATGCGTATGTCTACTCCTGACAAGTGCAAAATGCCAACCGCAACAGGTAGTTTAGATTTGTTGGCATAGCTGTTGCACACAGAGCATAGCAAGGCTCAAGTCCCTGTTGGGGTGTGGATTATGCTCCTTCTGAATCGGCAGTGGTTGCTTTGCAACCCTACCAGGCATCGTGAATCTCTTATGTTAGAACTGTTATGAACTTGCGAAGCTACGAGCAGTTGGCCGAATGAAAAAGCAGGTCAAACTTCATGCTCTCACACTAGTTTTCCTTGTGGAAACTAGTTTGAAGAAATCTGAAATGGATGCGGTACGATGGTAGATTCATTACACCATTGTTTTGCTCCTCACCCTTTTCCATTGGTGTAGGTACATCATTTACTGCGTTTTGGATTAGATCATAATTCCCACTCTATTGCATTAGATGACTTGTTGTAGAATTATCCTTGCATCGTTTGTTTCGAACAAATGTGACTCTTTAATTCTACTCGTGAAGAAGTAGTGCCAAACTCCTGGCTTTCGGTGTATTTTGGCTCTCCACATGATTTCTCTTTGGTTCTTTCCTCTTGTACAACCTCTCTATGGGATCAGAATAGGAATACTTTTGGCAGTCTCTACCAAAGAATTTGGTTTCTTCGAGAGAAGCAAGCATAACTTGAGTCTCAATCTCCTATGACAACAAACTCGGTAACCTTGTAAGCACTTCAAACAACAATGGATGATCCACTGATTCAAGACGAGCAGATGTGGTCCCAAAGATCAAGAGCATTATGGCTTAAAGACGAAGAACAAAATATCCATTATTTCCACTCCCACGCGTCTCACAAGTAGCAAAAAATTGCCATTCAAAAGATCAAAGATGATTGTAGTGTGTGGCGGACTGATGAACAAAATATCCACTATCCAAATCTATGCTCTCTAAATCATACTTTGCTTTGCTTAATTCTAAAGCTAGCTATCCCTCAACATTTTAAGGATTTTCACCCTATTAGTCTATGTAATATGATTCTTAAGCTTGTGATGAAAACATTGGCTAATAGACTTAAGTTGATCTTGCCATTAATTATTTTTGACCCATAAAGTGCATTTGTACTAGGCAAATTGATAATGGATGATGCTTTGATTACTTTTGAAACATTTAATTTTATGAGAACCCGTTGCTTTGGTCAGAAGTGTTGCATGACTCTTAAATTGGATATAGCTAAAGCACATGACTATGTGGAGTGGGTTTTCCTAAAGCAAGTAATGTTGTATATGGGTTTTGATTGTTTTTGGGTTAAGCTTCTCATGGATGCATTTCTACTACTTCATATTCTTTGTTGATCAATGGTGCACTAGGTCATGTCTTTCATCTTACTTGGGGATTATGCTAAGGTAATCCTCTTTTGCCATATCTCTTCCTTTTGTGTGCAAAAGGTTTATCTATTATTCTAATGGATTCTCAATGTTATGACACATTACATGAGATCCAAGTTAGTAGTCATGCTCTTACTATTACCCATTTAATTTTGGCTGATGATGGCTTGTTATTTATAGTTGCCACTATTGGAGAAAATCAAGAAATCAAGCAATAATTGTCTCTCTATAAACATGCATTTGGTCAAAAGGTCAGTCTTGATAAGGCAAAACATAGTTTTAGCCATAATGTGTGTGAAACTATTAAAGTTGCTTTGCAAAGAATTTTAGGCCTAATGGCATCAGCGAAGCATAAGACTTATTTGGTCTTCCTATGATGGTTAGATCTTCAAAGAGGCAAATTTTTAACTCAGTTTTGGATAGGGTACATATGCAGTTAAGGTTTGGAAAGAAACATTATCATCTTGTTTAGGTAAAGAGGTATTGATCAAAATTGTTATTTAGGCCATTCTAAAATATTTATGAGTTGTTTCATCTTCCAAAATCTTTTTCTTGAATCAGAGAGAATAATCAATTGTTTTTGGTGGTTAGTAATGATATAGACAAAAAAATCTATTAGTCATCTTGGCCAAAGATGTTTTTCAAAAAGATATGTCAGTATTGGATTTAGAGATTTCACTCTTTTAACCTTACCATGTTAGTCAAACAAGCTTGATGTCTCACTTATCATCGCACATCTTTAGTAACATAGGTCATTGGTGGGAGATATTTTCTAGGTAATGATTTTCTCAAGGCTGAAGTTGGTTATATCCTAAGTTATACTTAGTGTAATATCTTGCTTTTGCAAGATTTGCTTCAGTATGGATTACTTTGGCAAATTAGTAAGGGTAAAAGTGTGGATATATGGATTAATCCTCAGTTGCCCTAACAAAATGGTTTCCATGTAGTCTCATGATTCGTTTTAGTCAAATATACTTCAATAGCCACTCTGATTGATGAAAGCATCTAGTCTTAATGATGTCATATAGTTAAGTCCCTTTTTATGCCTTTTGAGGTAGAATAAATACTTTCCATTCCTCTTAGCATTAGAGCCCTAATGACTAGTTGGTATGATCTTATACTCATGGCTTTTTCTAAGTTAAAAGTGCTTACCACCTAGTTATTATGGGCTCCTTAATGTCTTTAACTATTTCATCTTCCTTAAGCAATCATGAACGATGTGGATGGTATAAGAAAGTTTGCCACTCTAAGGTACGTAATAAGGTTAAGTGTTTCATATGGTGGTTGCTTAAGGGTTACATCCTTTACTCATTTTAACTTAATGAAGTATGGGCTCGTGGTTGGTAGTTTTTATGATAAATGTGGAGAAGGAGATGAAACTACTTACTATGTACTTATTGCTTATCCTTCTATTATTAATGTTTGGTTTCTAAGTCCTTTTAGTCTCTACGTTGCAGTAAACTCCTTTCAATTTCTAGGTGAAGGGTTTTGATGTAAATTTTACTCGACAGCAATTTAATCTTATTTTGATAGTTGCCTAGGTAATCTAGAAGGCTCAAAATCTTTATATTTTTTAACAAAAGGCTCTTTCTTCACTACAAACTATAGATATGACTATTTCCCTTTATTCTACCTTTCATTGAAACCTTAATGCCCTTCCACCAACACTTTAATTAATATAAACACTTTTTGGGTTAGCTCTATTACTAAGGTTTTACAAAATAAATATGAATGTAACTTTATTGTAAAATCATAGAGGAGTTAGTATTGTAGTTTAAGATTATGTTGAGTAAGTTATTTATGCTTACCAAATTATTTCCTAATTCCTTTTAAATAATTATTTTGGAACTAATGGTAATTTTGCTAGGTGTTCAACTTGTAAAGTCTTTATGCTTATGTGATATTGTAATGGAATTTAACTAATGTCTTATAATTCACACTATTTGTTTAAGGAGTATTGAGCCTAGCATTATCTCTTAACTTGTAGTAGATATAATTTGGGTGAGCTTTGTACTCGAGCATGTTAGCTTTCATTTCATATGTCAAGAGGGCAATTTTATTGATCATTATTTGACAATTGATGAATTAGTATGGTCTGACGTTGTTCCACCTCTATTTGCTTCTTTGCTAGAACATGACATATGTAATGCTTCCTTTATTTAATAGTGTTATCCTTTCAATCCAAGAAGGAAAAAAGAAAAAAAAAAAAAGGGAAAAACTCTTCTTGATTCCTAAATCATCCATTATTTAACTTTTAACTTTCATTGAATTCCTAACTTACCTTGTTATTAGTTTTTTCTCTTAAAGTAAATATCCAACATCTTACTTAACCATTAATCACTTAAGGATAAAAAATATATCATTATGAAAACAAATTTAGAAAAATTGGAAGATGCCTAATATTAAGAGGTTATGGTATCTAATACAAATGAGGTATAATATATGCTTGTTATGGACATCAAGAGTTAGGTAATTGATACATTAGTTGGTGCAAAAAATTTTTACATAACATTTAGAAAGAAATACGATTTTGGATTTTGACAATAGGACTTTTGAACTTATAATAAAGGTTTAACATGTTGAATGAAATGGATGTGTGATAGGGAAGGAGTACATGGTGAATGTCATCTATTATAGTCAATAAAAGATGATGCAAGCATTCAAATTGTATGACTATGTTTTGTGTTAGGTTAAAGAATAAGATGAGAAAATGGATAGCAAATGACTTTAGTAATAAACATAGCCATGACTTACCTCCACAACCTATGGAAAAATTCATATCATGTCATAAATCTATAAATACAAGTGAAAAGTACTTCATAAATTCATACCAAAGGAATGATAGTCTCGATTGTTTTCCAATTTGGCATGTCTCATAAATGCATTTAGAATTTACAATTTCTAGCATGCCATGAACCAAATTCTTCTTTACATTTTTTGGAGACCAACATATTGGTAATGCCAAAGTCTTTTATGTCAAAGCACTAAATCCTAAATATTGCAAATAATGCAAGGTTATGAACCTTATTTGCATCTAGATGAAAAGCCTGAACTTTCATCGACCCATTGACTAACTGATTGTCATTTACATCTAAGATTGCACAAGCTTTGTCCTTAAAGATTAGGCTATAGCCATTTCAAGCAACTACCCTAAATTAAACAAGTTATGGCTAATATTAAGTATACATAACACATCTTGGAGAAGTTTAGTACCTGATTTTGTGTGAATGATAACATTACTTCTTCTTTGAATTTGAATCAACTTCGTATTGACAATCTTGACTTTAGACTTAAAGGACCTATCAATTTCTTTGAAAATTTGCAAATTTAGATACATATGATTAGAACAACTACTGTCAATAAGCCAAGTAGTACTCTTTTTACTACTAAAGCTGGATATAGTAACATATAGTTGCTTTTTTGGTTTTTGCTCCTCCTCAACTACCTATGTTTGTTATCTACTATTCTAATGGATTCTCAATGTTATGACACATTACATGAGATCCAAGTTAGTAGTCATGCTCTTACTATTACCCACTTAATTTTGGCTGATGATGGCTTGTTATTTATAGTTGCCATTATTGGAGAAAGTCAAGAAATCAAGCAATAATTGTCTTTCTATAAACATGTATTTGGTCAAAAGGTCAGTCTTGATAAGGCAGAACATGGTTTTACCATAATGTGTGTGAAACTATTAAAGTTGCTTTGCAAAGAATTTTAGGCCTAATGGCATCAGCGAAGCATAAGACTTATTTGGTCTTCCTATGATGGTTGGATCTTCAAAGAGGCAAATTTTTAACTCAGTTTTGGATAGGGTACATAAGCAGTTAAGGTTTGGAAAGAAACATTATCATTTTGTTTAGGTAAAAAAGTATTGATAAAATTGTTATTTAAGCCATTCTAAAATATGTTATAAGTTGTTTCATCTTCCAAAATCTTTTTCTTGAATCAGAGAGAATAATCAATTGTTTTTGGTGGGTAGTAATGATATAGACAAAAAAATCTATTAGTCATCTTGGCCAAAGATGTTTGTCAAAAAGATATAATATTCTTTGTTTGTTTTTTTCTCATTCATACTTAGGAGTTCAAATTCTTTTTTGAGGTTAAAAAACTGCATATTTCTAATCTTTTAACTTTTAGAGAACTCCTTCTATTTATCCTAAACTTGCTTAGTTGTCCCACATGCCATTATCTTGTTGAAGATGGTTTCAAACACTATAAAGTGAATGCAAGCTAATACTTTATACTACTTTGCAACTTGCTCGCTATGCAGTTTGATCTAGGCTAAAGAAGGATGATATGTTACTTACTTTGATGATACTCAGATTTTTCCATAATTTAGGGTTTTCACATTTCCTCTAGCAAGTAAATATAGACAATGTATAAGCCCAATATATAAGTAAGTATGAACAATGCATGGGCCTAATATATAAGAGATTCACATTTGAGGGAGAAAATGATGAAATTTCAATTGTGACTGTGTTAGTTGTATGATAAAGAGATCTTACATTAGAAATGAGATGGATGAGTAAATAACGTATAAATGGGAAGGATTCTTGAACTCAATGTCTTAAATTTTTAAGTTAATATGTGATGTCAAACTTGTGAGTATGTTCCTTATTTGAACTTTGTTTGAATTTTTCCCTAAATCTTGGCACTTACGTTTTTCCAATAAGTGGTATTGAAGCTAAATGTTTGGTAAGGGATAAGTATGGACAGTGTATGTTTTCAATAGTTGCTGTCCCCATAAAAAAGGAAAAGAGATTATACTCACCAAGAGCAAGGTCTATGTGAAGTGGTAAGTTATGACTTTGGAAGAAAAGTGGTAGCATGTGTGTTCTCAACGTGATTTTTAGAGCATTGGTAGACACACATTTTGGAATCAAACAAAGCAAGGTTAGTTTGGTAATGAACTTGGTAGAGTAGTAATGGGCTTTTAGCACATTCAAAGAAAGTAGGCCTAATATGGAAGAAATCCATGCTTGAGGAGGAGATTGTTGGAGTTTAAGTGTGAATATGTGAGTTATGTAATTAAAACATCTCATATTGGGAAGAAGAGAAAGGAGTAAGTAACATAAACTAGAAATGACTCATAAATCCACTACCTTAAGATTTTAGGTTGAGATGTGGCATTAAACTCTTGAGTTCATTGCTTACTTTGACCTTATTTAGATTTATCCTCAATTTTGGGCTCTTGCCAATTTTCTTTTGGATTTGGTCTTATATACACACATACATGAAACAATATGCTTCTAAGGAATAGTTATATGATTGTGTACCTTGATTTAAGTAACAACATTAGGCCATTAGATGTAAGTAGATGATATGCAATTTCTCCATACAATTATTTTTAGGTTTATGTTTATTTATCATTTTTGGGTTTAGAATTGGATATAAAAGCCATAAGAAAAATTTAAAATTATATTATATTATTCATTTTTACTTGAAATATTAATTGGTAACATGAGTTTAACTAAAAGATACATGATTTTCTTTTAATTATTAGAATGACTTAACATATATTCATATTTTTAAACTTAAAGATTTGAAATAAAATAAATAAATAAAATATTAATTTTTTTTAAAAAATTAATTTCTAATAATTTTTTTAAATGAATTGACTTTTTATAAATTTAATATATTATAACCTAATAATAAAAAAAAAAATTTAATACGACAGTAAACTAATTTTTAAAATTATTTATTTTAAATAATTTTTTAATTAAAAAATTTTATCAAATTAATTTCATAAATTATAACTCATTTTCATAATTATAAATAGAATTATATTATTTTAAATACATATTTATTGTAAATGTCAAAGAACAATATTTAGGTAAGTGGTTTTCCCATCCAATTTTATCATAAACAAATTTCTGAAGGCAAAATAATAATGAAAGAATATCAGTGTAGAAAATAAAAGCTAGTTGATATATGAATTGCATGGTAAGGTGTCGTTAGCGAGTTCTATCCATTTTATTTTGTGTTGGTTTGCTTGACATGGGCAGGCAACTAGAAGCAGCACCAATTAGCTGGCCAACCCCCAATTAAATATGTGGAATGAGAAGAACCAGGTGGTCCGACCGACAATCCAAATATGAATCTAATTGGCATGATTGTGGCAGAGCCTAATGAGCTGGTGACGAAGCTGCATATTAAATGCTTGGCAGTATTTATGAAAATAATAATAATAATAATTTTTTTTTTTTTTTTTTGCATAAAAATTGTCATAGACCAACTTGTATTTTGTTGGTTAAATCATAGGGCAAATTGTATCAATGCACTAAGTCCCTATTTACTCAATCTGATCATTGTAAAGTTGAAACCTTTGACCCTTTTTGGGGCAACACTTTTATTTTGTATGCATAGACCCGCACAATAATATGTGTTTAGTTTTAACCTTTTTGTAACTATCAGCATTTATTGGTTGTCAATAATTTGGGATTTGGTCCAATAATAAATAAATAAATATTTAAATAAAAAGAGAAATTCTCAACTTCTCTCCATATCACTATTTGTTCAAGAGTGTGGTGACTATGAAGTCCATTGCCTGATCCAAAATTTGAAACTATTAGATAAAATTTGGAAATTGATACAAGTTTATAACCTTTAAAGTATGAACAAAGTATATAATTATTTTAACAAGAAATTTCATAATTACCTGTTAAAAAATTAGTTAATACAAAAGATTAAACTTGAGATTGGATGATATATATTAATATCCATACCACTCAATAGGTCAACCTCACTTCCACGCGGTGACGGTTGAACCATAGAGACACACCATGGTGGCCAATTAGGGTCTCTCTTTTTGGACCCCAGATAGTTGTTTCATAATAAATCCATAGAAATTACTTAGATTTACTTAAAAAATTTTCCATTATTTATTTTCTTTTTTTTTAAAAAAAAAAAAAAAACCCTTTTCTCAATGCTAGACATTGGGTACGGAAGGATCAAGGCAACACATTGTCTTTTCCCGTGTGCATAAGCAGTGGCTTCTTCTGTCCGAAAGACTCAATAATTGAACTAAAGCGGTGGTCTTGGTTATCGTGCGCCTGATGGCCCTTGTATAGAACCTATCGCTAGTTACCAGTGATGTTGACTCGCCGGTACACGCACGGCTCATTTTAGACAGAACCACCAGCCAAAGAGATCACAGGAAATCAACGGTATTATGAAATAAGAGGTAGTTAAACAGAAAGAGAGAAGAAAGGAGAAACCCTTTTCAATTGCTCTGTCTTTCTCTCTATCTGGTTGGATCCTTATCTTCCTCCTCCTTTTAAGCAACCCACCAAGTGAACCAAGGTCCAGCAAGTCTCTTGTCAAAGGTAGGTACCTTTCTCTGTAAACCCCATGACAGCAGTCTGCCCCCCTCCCCCTCTTTCTTTTCTGGAGTTATTTTTCAGCAATTCGGTGAATTTCTGTTCAGTACCTTAGTTTAGATGTAGTTTATACTTAATTGGTATCTTTAAAGTTACTGGGGTTGATAAGAATGATAAATTTAACTCATTGGCCTCATAAATTCAATAATAGAGGTTGGTGTCTGGTCTTATGGAGATAAAGAGGTATACTAATTGATTTCTAAAGTTGGTTCTAAATTATGTTCCAAAATATTGAGCCAGTGAGCACAGTATGAAAGATGAAGTTGATGTGACTTAAAAGGCAGTAGACCTACCGAAATTGTCCATGTGGAAATGTGAAAGTTGAGAAGTTCAGAATTCCGCTATTCTGAGGTAGGTGGTTGAGCAAGGAGTATGTAAAAAAAAAAGAAAAAAAACTGGTTTTCCATTCTGTATTTGTAGACTGGAGGAGACTAAGCAAGTATTTGGCAAATTCTTTAACATTTTAGATACCTTGCTAATCATTTCTAAGAGTTGTTTTGCTAAACATAGGAAAGGAGGCAATGAACTGAAGGGGACAAAAAATCATGGGAAGCATCTGAAATAACAGAACAACCTGCAATCCACACTCATCAAATTCATTTTGGTTTTTGTTACTAATTTGTATTGATGCTTGAGAATGATGTCTGTGGCACCTGTTTTAAAGTGGTTAAAACGAGTCAAACAAAGAGATTTTGCGGGCATCTGGATGACCAAAGATTGTTATCTTTCGTACCGCTACATTGCTCATATGTGGAGCAGGAGATTCTGCAAATTGTTGCTTAGATTGGCTTGACTCCTCTTCCCCCATCCCCCTCACCACCCCACCCCCCTACAAAAGTTCTCTTTGAAAAGATAGATGATTTTCCATTCATATAAATATGAAGGCAGCTTTGCTCAAAGGTATTTACTTTCTAATTTCCATCCTCAGATTTCTTACACAAAGGAATTGAACAGGAATGAATGGCCGGAGTATTTACAGTACACAAACTGATAAGTCAAAGCTGGAGAATGTTTATATCCACAATACGCGGGAAACATGTATGTTACAAAGTATCATGAAGGTTTTGACCGAAGTGGACTTGGACTTGGCATGTTCTTCGGAGAAATTAGTAAACTTGCATGTACTTTTAATGCATCTAGTGGATTGGGATAATGATCTTGAGGTAATGGCCATGTCAGCAACATCAATAGAGAAGGCATTGGAATTCGATCTTCTATCTGAGATTTTAGATTCTACTGTGAGAGATGTGGAGAATTTTGTCAATGATATCAAAGAAGAGGTTGCTGATGCCCGTAATCAAATTTCTTCGTGTAGATATTTGACAGAAATGTATACGACAGTGGAAGAGAAATTGGACGATACTGAAGAATTATTGAAGGAGTCACGAGAACATGTTTTTGAGGTGAAGATGCAATCAAGCAAACTGCAGAGGGCTTTTTCCGCATTCAAACTTGAGACCTGTAAGTTAACTAGTTTCACTTCAAAACATATCTCTCTTTAGTTTCTGATCATTCACCTATCTGAGATTTGGGCACTGGTAGGGGAAGATGAAGGAGCATTGGAATTATCATTCAATGGTCAGAAGTTATACCCTAATGCCAATTTGAGAAGGCAGACAGCTGAACAACACAAACATATTCTCAGGAGGTTGGAGAAATCTCTTACAAGAGAGATAAATCTGGAGAAAAATTTGTCATCTCTAAGACAGAATGAAGAAGAGCTGAAATTAAAATTGCACTATATGGAACAGGTAGCTGTTCGCATGGAAGAAACAGCAGAAGTGGTTTGGGCAAGATTTTTGGAAGCAGAAAATGCTGCAGAGGTGCTCATGGGGATCTCAAAGGAATTGGCTGCTCAACTTCAAATTGTTCACTTTAATTTGAATGGTTCTGTTCAACGTGAAGCTGAAGTAAATGCTAAACTCCAGCATTGCATTCAACAGATAGGTGCAAAAGATGCTGGATTGCGGAAGCTTGAGAGCAGCATTGCTGAACACATTGCTAAGAGTTCTGAAGTGCCCACTTTGATGGAAAAGGTAAAATCACTTGAAGAACAGCTAAAAATTTCCAAACTCCATCAAATGAATGCGAAAGCTTCGAATGAAGAAAGTCAAGAGCAATTGAGTGAGATGGAAAATGTGGTTGAATCTCTAAAAGGAAGCATCTATGAAGCAGAAAAAAGAGCTGAAAGTGCAGAGGCCAAGATCACACAGTTAACAGATACAAATGTGGAACTTACTGAGGAAATTAAATTTCTCAAAGATAGTCGAGATAGTGATACAAAAAAGGTGAGCTTGCTTGAAAAACAGTTGAGGGATTTGGAAATCCAACTGCAGCATGCAAAGGCATCATCCGAAGCTAGTCAAGAGCAACAAGGTATGTTGTATGATGCAATTTGGGATATGGAAACGCTAATTGAAGATCTAAAATCAAAGGCATCCAAAGCTGAAAGCAAAGCTGAGAGTGCAGAAGAGCAATGTGTTATATTATCTGAATCTAACTTGGAACTCAACAATGAAATAAGTTTCTTAAGATCTAAAGTGCAAAAGTTGGAGATGTTGTTGAATGAAGCTAACAATTTAAAAGCTGCAAATGCAAGGGAAATTAACAAGAGATCTGGGCTCATCATGGATACAGTCATGCAACTAGTCAGAGAAAGAGAACGAATCCATAATCAGGTGTTACCTTTTTCTCCTTTTCATCGTTAGACATGACCTTCTGTTGGGCCTGTAGTTATAATTCTCTCTGTTTTACCTTTGCACTTACAAAGGACTGTGGGAATTGCTGGTACTTTGGTAATCATTGGTTATTTAATATCATTTTCTCGGTATATGGTATAATTCCTTTTGCTTGTTCTTAAGATTTTGTGCATATTTAGGATCACAATGAAACTACTAAAGCAACTGATAGTATTAGTTAGAAGGCATGTTACAAAGATGGAATGCAGTAGTTAGAAGGATATTGTTGTGAGGGCGAGTCATCAGCTCCATTTATGTATGGTGGTGGACTATTAACATTGGAAGAAACATTTTAGTGGCTTCATTTTCCCTTTGAACAGTAATATGTTTTTTTGCTGGTTTCTAATGGAACAGTGCATGAATTTAGCCTACAGCTGCTTGATTTGTGTGGAATTCTTGAACATAACCACTTACCATTCATGGAACCATCATTACAATATTCTTTTTCTGTCATGTATAGCATGATAGACCTGTAACTGAAAACTGAAGAAAGGTTTAGAAAGAAAGTAATTCTATGCAAGTTTCAGAGTTTCCCAAATACCAAGTAAGAGTATCTATTTCCAAAAAACCAGTCCTAATAGTTCTTTATTTATTTTCCATTTTAAACTGTATTGCTTTCTTTCTCCTTTGTTGATATGTTGAAAACTTGTATGCTGGCAACCTCTTATGACAGTGTTATTAAACTAAAGGATCTTCGTCTGAAGTTATTGTTTGTAATGCGTCTTAATGCAGCTACTTTCTTTGGCAAAGGAGAATGAAGTGTTGGCAGAGAAATTAAGGAAGGCTGAAAGGGATGCCAATGGAACAGTGCGCAACAATGAATGCAGGGATAATGAAAATGAGCTCAATCTAAAGAATGGTTCATCTAATGAAACTTGTGGAAAAAGCTTCTGAGGAAGCAATGTCCCTACTTATAGGTCGTCAGGCAGGTGCTGTTCAAGAATTTCATTGTTCTTTATAAGTCTTGTCATATTATGATCTTTTTGCCTGTACATTTTCCAATGGTCCCTGGAAGAAAAGGCTTTTTCAGATCCTTTTGCTCTGCTGTTTCACATGTGATCTTGAACCAATTATACTCTTCTGATTTTTTTACAACAAACAGGTCAGATTGAAAAATAAATGGAAGGTTTAACTGATTTCGGGTTGTGTTGATTGATACTCATAAAGTTGAAATGCTCACATTTCTTGTTTCTCTCCTCCTTTGATCATCTCTTAAACAGTCCCATGGTCCTCTCCTTTAAGGGGTAGTAGGCCATACTACTTTCACTTGCACTCACACTCTCCCGACGCCTCCTTACCCATTGGAGTCATTCCTCTGCCAAGAAAAACTCGCGTTCGATTTCTTTGCAGCAGTTACACTAGGACCAAAAGACCAGAGTCCGAATGTGGTGAAAGAAAGAAGACCGGAACGATGGCAGTCAGGATATCAAATCTAAGACAAAAGATGCAAACTTTATATTATAATCGTTGATTGTACATTTGTATTCATTATTGTAATCAGAATCTTATACAAAAAGATTAAAAATATACAACTTAAAGTTAGGACGATGCACAATTTGTGATTTTGTGTTTGACTTGCGTTGACTTATCTACTTTGACCGACACTTGGGAGAAAAATAAAAAAAAGAAAAGAAAAGATTGAGTGAACCGTGTAGCATCACAAGATCACTAGAAGTTTGGAGTCATACGTCATGGAGTTAGGTTTTGTGTATACTAAACCGCGCGGCACTTAGTTGATTTTGAGTGCGAAGATAAGTTAAGTAAATCTTAGAAAGTTTGAGAGAATCAGCGAACAGCGTGTGAGGGTCAAGTGAGTTGGAAGTGATAGAGAGAGAAAATAAGAGAGTTTTGTAAGTGAGTTTATACTGAGGAAAATGATTCGTGTTGTACAAATAAGAAAGGGTTATCTATTTATATATTTTAAGAAAAAATACTAGAACGGTATATTTTAAATATTTACAAGAATATTCTAAATATACATTAAATACGATTCTTTCTAAAATTTTCTAAACAGTTTTAACACATTCTGCAGGAAGTCTCTAGAAGGAGATACTTCTGCATACTTTCAAGATCTTTCGTAGGTAGTAAGGGGCTAGACAATGCTGGCAGCCTGCACAGGTTCAATTTTAGCCCGAATTTGTACCTCAAGGATACTTAAATGGGCCAGATCAAGGTATTTTTATGACATCCTCCCTCATTCAATCCTATGACGTCCTCATCGCATTCTCAACCTTATATTGTTGAATGTGATTGGCAAACTGCCAAAATTGGTCCTCCTGTTCCCAACTAGCCTCTTGGTCTGACAAATCTTTCCATTTCACTAAGTACTCGGTGTAGTTGGGAACTCCTCTTCTCTAGATCACTTTGTTAGCAAGGATTTGTTCCACCTCCTTATTGAATTCGGTGACTACAGCCGTTGATGCGCACTTGGACTCACTTCGACTTGGATCCTCTTCGTCTCCATGAAGGCTTAAGAAGACTTACATGGAAAACGTTATGGATCTTCAGCTTTGGAGGGAGTTGGACTTGATAGACAATCTTTCCTACACGCTTGATGATAGGAAATGACCCTTCATACTTCCATACCAAGTCCTTGTGTACTTTGCGTAGAGATTTGAATTGGTTGGGCAGCATTTTTACCATCACCATGTCTCTCACAACGTGGTCCTTTGGGCGTTGCTTTGAGTCAGCCCATCTTTTCATCCTCTTAGCCGCTTTGTCAAGGCAAGCCCTTGTTATGTCTGCTTTCTCATGTCATTCTCTTGCAAACTTAAAGGCAGACGAGTTGTTGCCAGTGTAGGGAGAGGCAATTGCACTTGGCGTTAGTGGCTGTTGTCCCATGACAATCTCGAATGGGTTTTTGCTTATGGCCTCACTCTTCTAGAGGTTGTATGAGAATTGAGCAGCGTCGAGTAGTTTTGCCCAATCTCGTTGGTGAGTACTGACATAGTGCCTCAAGTATTGTTCAAGCAAGGCATTGACTCATTCGATCTGCCTATCGCTTTGAGGATGGAAGTTTGTTGAGAAGTTTGAGTCGGTTCCCAGTAACTTGAATAGCTCTCGTTAGAATTTGCTCATAAAGCGGGGGTCTCTATCACTGATTATGCTCTTTGGCACACCCCATAACTTTACCGCATCCTTGAAGAATAAGCGAGCAGTTTCGTCCACCTTACAATCAATAGAGGCTGGGATGAAGGTGCCATACTTGTTGAACCGATCGATTATCACCATAATGCTTTCGTGTCCCTCAGACTTTGGTAGAGTTACAATAAAGTCCATTGAGACACTTTCCCATGACTTCTTGGGGATGGGTAGTGGCTCAAGTAGACCTGCTGGTTGCTATTATTCTACCTTGTCTTGTTGGCAAACCAAGCATATTCACACATAGGCCTCGATGTCCGTATGCATATGCGGCCAGAAATAATGTTGTTGGACAAAGGTAAGGGTTCGTGCCATACCTGGGTGACCAACCCATAGGGAATCATGACATTCCTTGAGGATCTCCTTCCACAAATTTACCCACTTAGGCATGAAGACTCAATTCCTGACTGTCATTAGGACTCCATTGTCCACCCAAAATCGACGAGTCTTCCCCTCGCTAGCCAATCTTAGTAGATTGTTGGCTAAACTGTCTTGCCCTGTACCTTCTTTGATTTGTTCAAAGAGGTTGCTCTTAGGTGTACTAGTGGAAAAGGCAACTATCTCCACCTTTCTACTTAGCATATCAGCAACAACGTTGGCTTGGCCCAGCTTATACCGCAATGTGTAGTCAAATTTTGCCAGGAAGTCTTGCCAACGAGTTTGCTTGGGGCTGAGTTTCTTCTGTGTTTGGAAGGAGCTCGTAGCAATATTGTCAATCATGATCACGAACTTACTTTCAAGGAGATAGTGCCTCCAAGTGCACAAGTAGTGGATGATGACAATCATCTCCTTGTCCTAAATGGTATACCGCCTCTCCGTGTCATTGAGCTTGTGACTTTCATAGGCAATGGGATGCCTATCCTGCATTAGGACTCCTCTGATGGTGAAGTCAGATGCATCAATGTGGACTTCGAAGGGCTTTTCGTAGTCTGATAGCACCACAATAAGTTCCTCAGAAATTGCTTGCTTCAATCTCTCAAAGGAAGCTTGGCATTCTTTCATCCAATGCCAAGGGTGGTTCTTCTTCAGCAGGTCGGTTAAGGGTGCTGCTACGGTAGAGTATCCCTCGATGAACCGACGATAGTAATTGACAAGCCCCAGGAAGGATCACAATTCTGAGACCTTAGTTGGAGGCTTCCATTATTAGATGGCTTGCACCTTTGTTGGATCCATCATTAGCCTACCATCCTTGATTCGGTGACCAAGGAAGTCTACCTCTTACTCGGCGAATAAGCACTTCTCCTTCTTGACGAACAACTCATTTTCCCACAGAACTTGGAAGACTTGCTTGAGGTGCTCAACATGCTCCTCAAGTGTGTTGCTGTACACCACGATGTCATTCAAGTAAACTACCATGAATTTGTTAAGGAATGGATGCAGTACCTAATTCATGAGTGTGCAAAAGGTGGCTGGTGCGTTAGTAAGGGCAAAGGGCATGACTAGGAATTCGAACGCTCCATAGCATGTTACACAGGTTGTCTTTGGCTTATCACCTTGTGCTATGCGGACCTGGTAGTAGCTCGATTGCAAATCCAACTTGGTGAAGTACCTTGCCTTCCCGAGTTGGTTGAAAAGATCAGCTATCAAGGGTATTGGATACTTGTTCTTGATAGTGACCTTATTCAAGGCTTGGTAGTCAATACACATGCGCAGCGATCCGTCCTTCTTCTTCTGGAAGAGGACTGGGGCACCGAAAGGGGCTTTCGATGGTCGAATGTAGCCCGAATCAATCAAATCGTAGAGCTGCTTCCTCAGTTTAGTGAGCTCCAGGGGTGCCATGTGATAAGGGGCTATGGCAGGAGGTTTGGCACTGGGTTCTAGTTCAATGTGGTGATCCACATCTCACTTTGGTGGAAGCTTCTTCGACAGTTCGGAAGGCATGATGTCCTTGAACTTGGTAAGGATAACTTAGATGGGTTGCAGTAGTGCGGGAGTTGGCGCTGCTATGTCTTGTCCATCGCTTAGCTCTCTTATGGTAGCTATGTAGCTTGAACCCGACTTAAGACCCCGTTTGAATTACAAGGCAGAAATCATCGATGGTTGTGACTTCTCCTTGCATTTTAAAGGAACTACTTAGATCTTGCAAGCGTTGACAACCATAAGAGAACTTAAAGCAGGAACATGAAAAGCCAAGGCTTCGCAGAAGAATGCAAGACCTAACACCACTTTAAAGTCATCCATGGGAACAACGGTAAAGTCCAACTTACTGATCCATTCGCCAATCTGGACAGCTACTTCATGCGCTATGACTTAGATAAGCTTTGCTTCCGAGTTTACTGCTTTGATGGTGTCGTTTCCCTTTGTCAGTTTAAGGCCTAGATGTTTGGCCTCTTTCATGTCTATGAAGTTGTGCATTACCCCCGTATTTAGCATCGCACAAGTTGCTTTACCCTCGATGGCAACGTTAGTTTACAACAGTCCCTTCTCCTTATAGACTGCTAGGGAGGTACGCTTTAAGAGATTACCCAATTGTTGGATACATCTCATGTCAGCTTGGGGCTCATCATTAACCTTCTCTGGGTTGAGTACCGCCATCATAGCATTCATTGCTCTACGTTTGGGGTAATCTTTCATCTAGTATG
Source organism: Rhizophora apiculata (assembly GCA_037832385.1). Lineage (NCBI taxonomy): Eukaryota > Viridiplantae > Streptophyta > Magnoliopsida > Malpighiales > Rhizophoraceae > Rhizophora > Rhizophora apiculata. Next base: position 5,954,146 of record CM075441.1, on the reverse strand, counting down.
GTCCGTCGCAAATGAAACAAAGACTAGGGGGATTAGTTGAGTTACGTTTACTTACAAACTTCTTCTCATGCTTGGGACGACCACCTAAAGGTCTCTACTGTCCAGCCTCATGACGGCTAGAATCCTACTTCTTCTGCGCGATTTTCTCTTCCCCACTTTTGCTAGAGCTTGGCTTTTTACCCTTGAAATGGGTAGAGTAGTTGATAAAGGTTTTGGCAGTGGCAATGACAGCATCCAGGGTCTACACATCATGCCTATCCAGCTTGACTTTCGCCTAATCCTTCAAGTCGTCTTTAAAGTAGAAGAGAAGCTCCCTGTCGGACATCTCAATTTCAAGTATAAGGGTAGTAAATTCCTTGATGTAGTCGAAAATATTACCTGTTTAACATAGACGATGCAACTTTCCCCTTGCTTTGCTGTCTGCATTATGAGGCACAAAGTACTTATGTACTTCAGCTTTGAATTGCTCCCAAGTGTCAATGATGCACAAGTCTTTCTCTCTCTCGGAGTGCTTTCGTCTTTACTAGAGTTGGGCAGCATCCCTTAGGAAAATTAGGGCATTGCCTACCTTGGTAAGGTTGTCAACAACTCCCATGGCTTTGAAGTACTGTTTAAGGCCGAATAGAAAATTTTCCACGGCAGTGGGATTACGTGTGCCGTTGTACATGGAAGGCTTAAGAACCTTCAAGCCATGCATTGCAATGGTGCTAGTAATGGCAGTTGTACTAGTGAATGAGTTGTTTCGGTATAGAGAATTCATCTCCCTGCGGAGGTCATGAATTTCTCTTTCAACGAACTCGTACAGATTGGACAGATCTTGGTTTAGGGAGTGTAGTTCTCCCCTAAACGAGCGGCTAAACTCTTCGATCATGACTTTGGTAGCCGCGTGATCTCTACATTCTCATGGATCAAGTTATCGACTTGATTGCTGAGGTCACTCACAACGAAACTTATATCGGTGACACTCTTTTCCAAGCCACCAACACAAGAGTCCATGATTTCCTTTACTGAAACCTTGGACTTACTATGCTTAGCTAGACCACACTGCTCCTCACACCCACGAGATTGTTGCCCCATTTGTTGCTCCTCCACAATAGTCGCAACAAATTCTTCTTTGCTTGTCATGCTCGTTGTCTCAGCAAACAATAAACAAACAAGTTGTATTTAAAATTTGAATCGTTACTCTGATACTACCTATCATGGAGTTAGGCTTTGTATATGTTAACCCGTGCGGCATTTAGTCGATTTTATGTGCAAAAATAAGTTAAGTAAGCCTTAAAAAATTTGAGAGAATTAACGAAAAATGTGTGAGGAGTAAGCGAGTTAAAAATACTGAAAAGAGAGAATAAGAGAACTTTACAAATAAATTTATATTAAGAGAAAAAATTTGTATTATATAAATGAGATGAAATTACTTATTTATATATTTAAAAAGAAGATAATAAAATAATATATTTTAAATATTTATAAAAATATTTTACATATGCATTGAATGCAATTTTTTCTAAAATTTTTTAGATAACTGTAATACGTTATATAAGAAGTTTTTAAAAGAAAATATTTTTGTATATCCAAGTTTTTCATAGACAATAAGAAATTAGACAATACTAACAATCCCCAAAGATTTAATATTAACCTAAATTTACACCTCAAAAATATCTAAATGGACCAAACCAAGGTATTCTTGTGAAGATAAAGTGTTCTTTTTGGTAACCACTAGTTTCAATGACCAAATCAACACCACCAACAGGACAAGCATCGAAACCAAAAGACAAAACAGAAATAACATTGCAATTTGCAAGCAAAACCCCCTTGTTCAATGGTTTGACCTCTCCAAAACTAACAAAAAATAAAAGAAGGTTAGAAAGCACATGCATTGGGAATCAAGACAAATGTTTCTGCGTGGCCTAGCAATCTCCACTCCCATCCCTTCCCTCTGCTGTTATCATCACAACGCCGCCGTAGTTACGAACAAACACACCATCTCCGACGAGGACCTTGCGTCCCGTGGCTTCCTCCTCCGCCGCACCGCCTCCGACCTCAACCTCGACCAGCTAAACTCCGTGTTCGTGGCGGTGGGGTTTCCCAAGCGGGACCCCAAGAAGATCAAACTGGCACTCGACAACACCTGCTCCGTCTGGTGGGTCGAGCATAAAAAGACCCAGAAGCCCGTGGCATTCGCCAGAGCCACCGGGGACGGCGTCTTCAACGCCATCATATGGGACGTGGTGGTGGACCCCTCTTATCAGGGGATTGGTCTGGGAAAGGCCGTGATGGAGAGGCTGTTGGAGGAGCTGTCGGATAAGGGCATTGTCAACATTGCGTTGTACTCAGAGCCCCGGGTTCTGGGGTTTTACCGGCCTTTAGGATTCGTGGCGGATCCGGATGGGATAAAGGGAATGGTCTACTCTAGAAAACCGAAAAGCAAGAAATAGAATTGAACAATGTTTTCCCCATTTTTATTTAATTTATGTATACGTCTTAGTCGCTACTTGCAATATTGGGGACAATGCCCATGTGAAGGTTCGTTTGTTGTTCGCGGGATTGTACAAGTTTGTTCCCCTTTTGGGGACTCTGATGGGTACTTTTAGTTTTCGCTCACCAATTCAATTCAATTGAATCTGGAAAACCGTTACTGCTATTATTCTGTGGGTTCTCGATGTGTAATACCATTTAATTTTATCACAAATTAAGATTTAGAACTGGTGTCTCAAGGGGCCGGCCTGGCCTAAACCAGAGAGGAGAGATCTAATTAGGCCTTTGCCGTTTTGCAGGTGTCCCGTGCTTGTGACCACATTAATTTCTGATGTTAGTTCGGTGCATAAGGCGAAAGCAAGCGGGTTATTCTTGGATTGGGAAGTTGACAAAGCTTCGAATTGCATTGCTAACACACAACCCTGATCGTTTTGTTGAGTCTTAACAAAAGCAGAGTACCAATTGGTCATCTTAAAAATTGTGCCTAGTCCATTTTCCTCCAAGAGCCAAGGGCCATTAATTGGATCTATCATTCATCGCGTTCTACACATGTTTGCTCAAGGGAAGTAGTCCCCCGAGGCCGAGGTTTTGGCATATGCTCGTGGACAATGCAAAGCAAGAGAATAGTTTCCAAAAATGTGGAAGTAAGCACATCATGATAAATAAACAAGGGCGGCTTAACAATGGACCAATTGGTCTCAACAAAAAGTAGGTTCGAGATGTACTTGTTTAACTACCCGACTCCCTCCCTTTCTAAGCAAAACAAGGTTCAAATCCCCACACCAATCAACAAAACAAAAATTTCCTCAGGGTTCAAACAAGTTTAACACACAAATGCATATCAAGAAAAAGTTAGTCTCGCCAAAGCATATTCAATTGATCAGCGCAAAGTTCGACCCCAAAAAAACTCCATTTTCATTATTATTATTATTATCATTATTATTATTATTATTATCCTCAAAGCACATTGAGAGAAAGAACACAAGGCAGATACACTGAATGCTTGAGGTGTGGATGGCAATCCAAATTACAAAATGAAACAAAAGTTCCTTTCAGGCTTTTGATCCAAGGAGGCCGCAGTATCAGCAGCTACCCCCATAGTTCAATAACAGACAACTCCTCAACAAGCTGAATCATGGAGCCTCCTTTAATTACACCTAAAAACAGCATTAACAAGATTAAGAAAGAAAAAAAAAAAAAGAGCACAGGTAAGATAATAACTCACTGGTTTAAAGAGACAAAAGCAAACAAGATGGAACAAATACATGCAAAGGCCAATTGTTTAAAGCAGAAGGGCCAGGGAGGTTAAAGTAAATGGTTTAAAGCAGGTGACAATGAGCGATCAGAAACTAAGATACAACTGCAACTATATAGCATATCATTAGTCCTTTGCTCATCATAATAAGCCTGTCGCTACAATTCCAAGGTTTGGCTAAATCGTGCGTCTGTGTATCTCTGTCTCCTTCTCCACCAAAGCAATATGGGGGAATTAAACGAAATGGAAGCAAGTAGAGCTAACTGGGTACGAAGTTAAAGCTTTTAAAAGAACAAATTTGAAATAGCCAAAAGAAATGAAACCCCACTTAGCAGTTCGTAACAAACAAAGCAAAATCAACACAACAGACTAAAGTAACCAATACTATCGATCTACATACACACACACACACACACACACACACACACACACGACCATCACCCACACACCTCTGTCTCACTGTGTCTCTGTCTCTGAGACAGAGAATTAAGAAAAGTTCTTGGCGTTTTGAAGGAAAGCAGCAGAGCAGAGAATGGAAGCAATGAAAGCGAATAAGCCCAAACCGATCACCAATGAAACCGTTGCCACTACCAAATCCATAATGGACTGCACGCTTAAACCCATCAACAAATCCATCTATAACAGAATTGAAGGATTTCCCGATCTATGCTTGCAGAAGAAATCAAGATCTATCTACCATCTCCATGCTTTATTATGCAAGACCCCAACAAATAAAAAATAAAAAAAAATTAAAAACATAAGAGAGGGAGACGACACACACCGAGCATTACATTTACATTACAGGCTTTGCGAATAGCGAAGGTTTAGCTAGTTGCAGACCCGCCGGTCTTGTTTCCAGGGCTTCACTTCACGTGGATGCAGGTGGGCCCACAATTTTATTTAATCTTTTTTTTTCTCTTCCCAATTCCCGCACAAGGGTATGCAGATGGGTCCACAATTTTTTCTCCCCCTTTTTACGATGCCGTTTGATACAAGAACTTTACTTTTCAATTTTCTTTTATTTTTTAATTATAACGTAATAATATTGTTGATTAAAAATATGTTGAAGTTTATTTTTCTCTTAAACTCTTCAAATATTTAGGTGTTTGTCAAAAAAATTTAAAATATTAATTAGTACAACATTTTAAATTTTTTATATTAATATATTTTAATTTTTTATAAAAAAATTATTTTTATATATTAAATTTAATTTTAAAAAATTTCTTAAAAAGTAATAAAAAAATGTTATTTTTTACTGAAAAAATAAAAAAAAAATTTTAACTATTTTTTTAATAAAATTTTTAAAAAAATTAAATTCAGTAATTAGAAACATATTTAAAATAAAAAAATAAAAAAATCCATGTACTCGCTGCAGTTCTCTGTGTACATTTTTCCTTGGTTTCATCACCCATCACATCTTGTCGGGGCAAGGAACAAATCTGCATGTGTGTAAGATTATAAGAACGTCAGAACCCACACGAATGATAATCTGCAGTTTTGTTCGGAATTTTCACCTTCATAATCTGCAGAACCTATATAAAAGTATAAATTAGCTAAGAAGACAAAAAAAAAAAAAAAAGTGAAAATAGCTAGAAAGGATGGATTTACTAATTTATTTACATTAGTCAACTTGGAAATTCTTCCCGAAAGAGGAGTGACACGATTGACTCAAGAAGCTCTTTGATAGGATGTTCAACAATGGGAAGATGTTTGCTGAAGGACGACACATTATCAAATTATTATGAGAAAATATAATAGAGCAATGCTCGTGCAAGGATAGTCTCCTAAAAGAAGATATTGAGAAAATAGAATGTGATTTATACATGATTTTGATTAATTTAGAGAAAGCACATGATAAAATCTTGTGTTAGTGTTGTGATGGGAAAGAGAAAGAAGAAGACTGTTCTACTATTATTTGTGTACGAGGAAGTAGTGACAAATTGTTGTTGTTGTTGTTGTTGTACAGGACTAAAACTTCCATCTTGTCCAAAGTATCAAAAAGAATTTTTAAAAAACAGGGTCTTGATGCAAATGACATGAAAGAACAGTATATGTTCAGACAATTAAAGGTTTTTCCTTTCAAAGTTCTGATAAAAATTCTAATAGCACAATGGTGCTTTGTTTGCAAAAGAATAGCCTTTTACCATGACCATGAAAACAAAAATTTGGACCATTCTGATTTTCAGTATTATCTGCTTTGGAGAATCTGGAGCAACTGTCAAGACTAAAAGGCAAATCATATAAAACAAATCTTCCTAAAATGGCAAGTGTATAAGCTTTTTATACAACATCATATACAGCAGGGGCAGAAAGCCACAATGTCTGAAGCCACTTTATGCATGCTACCTTGGTGCCTGCCTCAGCCAGCCTTCCATTTTCAGTGTGCTAGCTTCCTTCCAATCTTCTCTGTAGTTTACTGTTACTTGTTTAAATCATTATCAGTTAACTTTAAGTCATCCCTCCGACTGAGTGCATTTAATTGACCAACCACCTAATCTTGATAAATTTCAATATAAGGGCACTTGTCATTTCTGAATACAGATCCAACAAGTTGATGCTTGGTTTTTCAAGGAGGGCAGCTGAATGAAATGCGCTGCGATATTCTCTATAGCTGCCAGCAGCACGTCTTTGATCAAATTTTAGAGTCATCTGACAATTAAAGCTAAAAATCTAGTTGTAGCTTGTGTTTACTGAGTCTTGCCCATTTGCATGGAGCAAGAAAGTTGATGAAGCCCAATAGGAACAGTAGCAAAATGTTCAGCCCCAAGCTAGATGCCTAAAGATCCGAGGCCTGCAATATTCAAACATTGTATATAACCATTAGCTACATAAGATCTACATATATTCAGACATATTCAGATCTACATATCTCAATATATGGCAAGGATGAACATACCTGTGCCTGTTGGCATTTTTGTTTTCATGGGAGCTGGCATTGTTCTTCTCATAGGATGGGGCTCTAACTCCTTAATGTCAACTACAATGGCATCACATGTCAGAAATGTCTTGGCCACAGATGCAGCATGCTCCAAGCAACATCTAACCACCTGCTCAGTTGGCGGATTGAGAGTTATGAACATTGTGACATTCAAGTCTTGTGAAAATGAAAGAAAGGGACTTGAGTCATTGGGACAATATTTTTTTCAAAACAAATATTGTGTAGACCAAACCAAAACCATTTTCTTAGCTCTCCAAGACTGCTGCCTTATCTGTTTCCCTGGAGCTAAGGCAATGGTTTTTGCTGTAACTTTAACAATTTTTCTGGCAATAATTTTTCGCATTTTCCTTCCTGTTTCCTATTTTTGGTTGGGGGACAATTTTCACGAGTCAGAAAAAAGGATGCAAATTGGAACTAGTGTTCTCCATAACAAGAAAATTCAATACCAAAATCACACTAGAACAAGAATTGCAATCACAGGAAGTTCCAGAATCAGTCATGTTACAAGATACTGCGAGTTCTACAAGAGTAACTTGTCAAGCCAAAAAATTGTCAAATCCTGCAATACTGCAACAGTTACTGTTGGCACTATTCGCCTGTACTCTTCATTGAGCTTTTTCTATAACTTGCTTTTACCAAACTCCACAGGTCTACTGTTGGTTTTATTAATTTATCCTCTTCATTACTGATATTTGGTATCGATGGTCATAAACTATGTTGCATCACCTTAGTGCTCTGCAGCACAATCAATCTCATGTCTATGTTTTAGAACCTAAAATGCCTATTCCTAATCTAGTTGCATCTTTTGGAAAAGCTATATGATTAACAGTACCTTCGTTGGATCCATTATTCCTGCAGATATCAGATCCTCGTAAGTATCTCTTGTAGCATTATATCCATAGCTTAAATTGTCACTTGACAGAACCTACAACAATTGAACACGTTTTGCATTCAAATTTCATTAGAATAAAAGAAATCAACACAGTAATGCAAAATTATGTCAAGCTCTTATATTTTATTGAAAGTAGTTCTGTATTGACATGCAAAAACCTTGTTTATAACTACATTGCCATTTACACCTGCATTCTTTGCTATCAGTCTCACAGGATAGCTTAAAGCTTTTCTGAAGATCTCTGCCCCAAGCTGCACGCATAAAACAAGTGAAAGATAAGAACCATGACACTAAGTGAATGAGTTGACGAATAATGGCAGATTTTATACTGTGAAAAATTGTTTGATGTTATTGCTTATGCATAAAAGTTCATTGTGCTTGATAAAGAAACAATATTTTTGAGAGTCATCATTCTTAACATTTTTAGAAAAGCTTTGCACACTAGCGACTAAAATACGGAAAAGTAAAGGTGGATACAAAAAAGGGGAAAGGGAAGTACCTTCTGTTCTTCATTGTCCAAAAGTTCTTTAATGGCATCGATCTTTGAGGATAGCCTCAAAAGGCTGCACCCACCACCAACTACTACACCTTCCTCGATTGCTGCCTACCATATACACAGCAAGAACTTTGGTACTTTTAATTGTTTGCAAGCTGTCCAAAAGATTAAGAAAACCAAGTAGAAACCTTTGTTGCATTCAAAGCATCCTCAATTCTCAGCTTTTTGTCCTTCATCTCAACTTGTGTTTGTGCCCCAACCTGTGATTCAATTGATAATAACAATCATAATAATAATAATAATAATAAAACAAGTGCAAAGAAGGGGAAGAATAAGGAAATATTCACATTTTCAAGAAGGAAGTTTCCGATTTAACATAATCAGTTCATTACCTGGAGAATGGCGATTCTTCCTGATAGTCTTGCTATTCTTTCATTGAGAACTTTCTTATCAAACTTTTCTATAGTGTTCTGCAGATAAAGACCAGGACAGTTATTTGCCACAGAAAATTAAGGGTGCATTGAAGACCTTATCTTAGATATCTAAATAAGATAATGCATTTCTTTAGCAACTAATCATGTTGATCACTATTATGGTCCAACCTCTAGGTTCTAAGGTGCAACTTTTCACAGAAAAATTAGGATTATACTATTCTTGTTCCTTAAACAATGAAATGTCAATCTCTCCGGGTACTGGTGATTAGAACATATATTCAGAAACAAAATAATCTCTTTTTGCTTGTTTAAGCTGAATTTTAAATTCAACCACCACTTTATTTATGAGGCTGGAAGCCATGAAAGAGCACATAACTTGCACCTCCATTTTGTATGTTGATCAGTGATTAGTTTTCTAGCAATTGATCCTGCAGTATGGACCTTGGAAGATCCAGTTATACAATAAAAAAAATTTATCATGTAAAGGGTCAGAACCTCAATCAGACTACGGATCTCAGAAACTCTCTTCTCAACAGCAGCTTGAGCGCTTCCATCAGTAACTATCAGTGTAGAATCCTTTGTTATTACAACCTTAGTAGCAGTACCCAAAACCTCCTTGCCAGCTTTTTCTAGGGTTAACCCTGTCTCATCTCTGATTACAGTGCCTGCAAATGATGTAAAGGAGATAAGCATGCATACTAATTGCAAGATGCTAAAGCACTTTGACCAAAATGCAGCCTACAAAAGCAAAGAATGAAATGAAATTTTGATACTCTACAGTGTTGATGCACTGAGTACATCATCTATACAACTGATGTGGTTAGAATTCCACACACTGTTTGATATGGAATGTGGGAATGGTGCATGAACTTATTGCTCCTTGCAAGCAAATGGAAAATGACATCACTAAATGTTGAGTTGATGCACAAAACTACTAAGAAAATGTCCGTACAAGCAAATGGAAAATGATATCACTAGATGTTGAGTTGATGAATAAAACTACTAAGAAAATGGATTTTATCCAAATGAGGTCTTAGTCAGCTACCTCCTGTTAAGATAGCGATGTCATCCAAGTAGGAGCTCTTGCGCTCACCAAAGGCAGGAGCCTTAATAGCAGCCGCCTTCAGCACACCTCTGAGTTTGTTCCTAATAACTGGGGCCAGAGCTTCCTGCTCAATGCCCTCTGCAACTATCAAGATTGGGTACTTCTCTTTAACAGCATTGTCCAATATTTTGAACATCTCCTTTGGGTTTGTAATTTTCTTGTCAACCAAAAGTAACTGCAACAAAAAAAATTTCTGAATGCTCCAATAAATTTATCGAAGAACAGACCAAGATGTTTAACATTCCTTGCATTGCTTACCTACCAGGGAACTAGAGAACTTTCAAACAAAAATTACCTTCCTACCTTGCAGCCGTGGAACTCCACTTCCATTTTTTGACGGTCTGTGACAAAATAAGGAGACAAATATCCACGATCAAATTGCATTCCTTCTAAAATCTGCAGATTGTTCTCAAGGCAGGTTCCTTCTTCTATTGTAACTACTCCCCTCCTTCCCACTTCGTGAAGAGCATCAGATATCATATTTCCCACTGCATAATCATTTCCTCCACTCACTGCAGCAACATCTGCAAGCTCATTATCCTTAACCTGAAACAAAATTGTTTACTGGTCTGATTATTCTAACACTAATGAGTGGATCATCTTTGCCATCCATTTCAAATCATTATTAGTTTTTGTGAGCAGAAGAAAGGAAAAAACATAGACTAATTCACCTCTCTGGAAATTAACTTTAGTTCAGAGACAAGGGCCTTTGAAGTTTTCTCAATACCACGAGCAATTTGGATGGGATTGACGCCAGCTGCAATCACCTGGACAAGGTGTAATTTTTAATGAAAGCCATTCAAAACTGTTCTTCCAGGTAGTTTAGCCTGCAACCATTTCTAAGTTTGAAGCCTCGTCAAGCATTTTCTTTATTTTTAGCAATGCCCATAATATCAAAGATTTTGTATCATACGTTATATGTAAACCCTTCCCCTCTCGTTCAATTTCTGGTCTTTTTCCTATTTCCCCAGTTAAAAGATTTGCTCCAAGTTCGTTTTCTTACCAATTGTCCTCATCTTTGCTACAAGAGACTTGCAGTCTTTACCTTAGAGCCCTCAGCAATCAAACCATGTGCAAGGACCACAGATGTCGTAGAACCATCACCAGCAGTGTCATTTGTTTTTGCACCAGCTTGCCTCACCAGCTTTACCCCAACATTCTCCAAAGGGTCCTCTAATTCAATCTGCAGGATTGATAACTTAGGCTCATTAAGCACAATGTACTTCACCAAAAAGGTAAATGTTATCAAAGGATTGCTTTATACGTCTATAAATATTCAAATAAAAGGATAGCAATTGCCTCAAAATATTCACATGGGCAATTGAAATTCCCCAAAAGTTGCACAATTTAGAAAGCTTTTGAAACACAATACTTCTGGCCTATCAAACTTAAAAATGGGTTCCATATAAAAGCCAAAAAGTGGAAAAGGTACTGGGGAAAGGCAAATGGACAAAGGATGATGTTAACGGGCAAGAGTGAAAATACCTGTTTGAGGATGGTTTCTCCGTCATTCACAATCTTAGGAGGTCCGTACATGTTTTGCAGCACCACATTCCTTCCTTTTGGACCCAAAGTCACTCCTACTAGCTCTGCCACCATTGCAGCCCCTGCCTGCAATGCACACACTTCCAAATTGTTATGTCCAAACTTATTCTAAGGTAAAACTAATTGGAATACGCATCCCAAAAGACTGGAAAAACAATAGTTGTGTTAAGTTCTGACCAGGAGTTTTTTGGCAGCTGAACCATCATGGTTAAAGTAAAGGTCCTTGGCCATGGCTTTCGGGTTTAATATTGACGGTGAAGAAACCCTTTTGGGCGCTGTTGAGCCAGTGAGAGATAGAGCAGAGATTGGAGCTGGTAAGCATGCCATGGTCAGAACACACAGATTTTTTTTTTTTGTTTTTTTAAACTTTAAGCTTCCTGGAATTGTGCTTGTTCGAGATGGTATTGACTATTGATGAACATGCCTGTTATTTCGAGCGGGAGGATAAGCAGTAGACGGAGATAAAAATACTGAAATAAAAATATATTTGTTCTCTGCCAGTTGATTTTGGCAGTATTCCGTGGGAGAGTTGGCCCCGACAATTTCCACAATGACAGCAATTTGTTAATAATATTGATTATTCAAAAAGATGAAAAAAAAAAAAAGATATTGCATAGTAGTTTATTCATAAGAAAAGGAGGTTGTATGCCCAGTAGGAGTATCTTTTTTTTTTATTATTATTATTCTTTCATTTATTAGGAATGTCATTCGACCTCTACGAACTCTACCAATGCTATTTTAGGTAATGATGAGCAACATTATTGCAGTATCTTTCAACATGTTGTACAGTACAACTAGTGAAACTAGATGATGACACTCTCACATCTTCCGCTAATTGTCCCAACATTGTTTCCTCCTTATACTTCGATTGAACAATCTAAACAGCTACTTAGATTATTAGATTCCACACAAACACATGACACACAATTCAATCGTTTTATGTCTCGTTATTTAGATGGCTAATAGCTCAAAAATGTCATTCGAAAAATCCCCCACCAGTCCTTTTGGATAGGTTAAGATCGTCTCCCATTATTATTGCGAAAAATCAATACCGCGCTTCCAGTGGCCAAGTGCAACGTCAGTATTGATCTTTATATAGACCCCCAGTAGGGGGCAGACAGTGACTTGGTTCTTGGACTTGCTACGGGGATTGCAATTCTTGGAGTTCAAGTTTGTAGTCAGGATAAGGTCTTAGAGCCATGTCAACCACCAAGTGATTACTGACTATTGTTGTATTTCCTTTCCATTAGCAATAAATTCCATGGAAGCCATCTCCTTCACCTCTTGCTACCCCTTATCCAACAGAGACACGAACCAAGTAAGAAAATCACCAATTGTATCATCTCCATGGTGCACCAAAAGGACTATAAGAAACCAAGCTCCAAAATGAAGTTTTAATAGACAGTGCTTTGTCTTTTAATGTAGAATAGGGTTTTTAAAGATAGCAATTGAGGCTTGATTATCCCAGTACATGGTTGTTGCCTTTGTTGGTTTCTCCTTCAAATCAGTTAGTATTTCTTGAAGCTAGATGGCTTAATTCACACCTGCTGTCACAGCTTTGCTTCTACTGTTGATTGTGCCACTACAGATTGTTTTTGGGAACTCCGATAGAAGGCTCCTGATCCTATGGTGAAAACATATTCTAAAGTGATCCTTATGTCATTTATTGAGCCATTCCAATCACTCCCTGTAGCCCACCTATTGAATAAATATTAAATATTTATTTTTATTAATATATTATTTCAGCAGTTACTTCGATAATAATAGATTTTAATTGTAATTTATAACTATTAATAGAATATCAAGAGTCAACAGTTACTCTTACAGGTAATAATAAATTTTAATTGTAATTTATAATTATTAATAGAATTACTTATAAATAAAAAGTTATATTACTTGTAAAGATTACACAAAATTAAGAATAAAATTTCTTTCCATAAAATTATTTTTTTCTCCACAAGTTCATAATTTGCAGCCAATAATTTTTTTTCCACAAATTGGTATCAGAGCCGATGGGGAGTGTAATCAATAATGTGCCGCTGCCCCGATTAACGAAGATGAACTACAAGAATTGGAGCATCCAAATGAAAGCTCTTCTTGGTTCTGTGGATTGTTAGGAGGTGGTTCAAGAAGGTTTCGAAGAACCAGAATCTACCGCAGGATATACGGCGGCTCAAAATAAGGCGTTGAAAGAAACGCGATCAAAAGATAAGACGACATTGTACATGCTGTTCCGAGCTGTTGATGAGTCGGGCTTTGAGAAGATTGCGAGTGCGAAAACTTCAAAAGAAACGTGGGACATCTTGGAGACTGCATACAAAAGAGCTGACCGAGTTAAACAAGTTCGCCTTCAAACTCTTCGCAGTGAGTTGGAAGGCATGAAGATGAAGGAGTCAGAAGGTGTGTCCGATTACATCACGTGTGTTCAAACCGTGGTGAATCAACTCAACCGAGACGGAGAAAAGTTGTCCGATGCACGGGTCGTGGAGAAGATTCTGAGGTCGTTAACCGACAGTTTCGAGAATGTGGTATGTGCCATAGAAAAGTCAAAGGATCTAGCAACATTCATGGTCGACGAGCTTGCCGATTCCCTTATGGCACATGAATATCGTAAGAAGAAGAAGAAGGAGGAGACACTTGAGCAGGCACTTCAAACCAAAGCATCGATCAATGACGAAAAGATACTCTATTCTCAAAACTTTCGAGGTAAATGGCGTGGCCGTGGTGGTCGAGGAAATAGTCGCGGTGGGAAAAGTCGCGGTTAAGAAGGGTATCATGAGGAGAAGGGGCAATCAAACCAACAGAATTGGCGTGGAAGAGAACACGGTCGTGGAAGAGGTGGTCGGTCAAATTATTCCAACATCGAGTGCTACAAGTGTGGCAAATATGGTCACTATACGAAGGATTGCAATTCTGATAAGTGTTACAATTGTGGAAAGGTGGGGCATTTTGCAAAAGAATGTCGAGTCGAGGAAAAGGTGGAAGAGACAACCAACCTAGCCACGGAAGATGAGGTGAAAGAAGGTTTTCTCTTAATGGCATATAACAAAGTCAACACCAACAACGACACAGTATGGTACCTCGACACAGCTGTAAGCAACCATATGTGTGGGCACGAGCATTATTTCAATGAGATGCGAAAGGTTGAAGCTGTATCTGTATCGTTTGGAGATGGCTCGAAGGTTGAGGTCAAAGACCAAGGTACGATTTATTATTTACAAAAGATGGTTTAGTTGGGTCAATCCAAGATGTGTATTACGTACCAGACCTCAAGAGCAACATTTTAAGTATGGGGCAACTCATGGAGAAAGGTTATTTGGTTTTTATGAAAGACCGGATATTACTATTGAAAGACAAGTAAGGGCGTTCAGTCGCTCAAGTTGAAATGGGGAGAAATCAGATGTACAAACTGAATTTCAGAAGTGTACGAGAAAAATGTTTGCAAGTCAACATAGAAGACAAGGCGTCACTGTGGCATCTCCGTTTTGGTCACCTACATCATGAAGGCCTAAACAAGTTGGCAAAGAAGAACATGGTGCACGGACTACCGGACATGGAATACGAGGGAAAATTTTGTGAAGAATGTGTGCTCGGAAAGCATGCGAGAATGTCGTTTCAAAAGAAGGCAGAATATCGGGCTAAGCAACCTCTCGAGTTGATTCATTCCGACATATGTGGACCAATCACCCCCGAATCTTTCAGCGGCAAAAGGTATTTCATTTCCTTTATTGATGATTTCTCACGAAAAACTTGGGTTTATTTTCTGAAAGAAAAATCTGAGGCGTTCGAGGTGTTCAAAAAATTCAAAGTGCTAGTGGAAAAGGCAACCGGTAGACACATCAAATCCGTACGATCCGATAAAGGTGGCGAGTACACTTCGACGGTTTTCATGGAGTATTGTGAGGAGCAAGGTATAAGGCGATTTTTAACCGCACCGTACTCTCCACAGCAAAACGGTGTGGCCGAGAGGAAGAACCGGACTATTCTCGACATGGTTCGGTCAATGCTCAAGAGCAAGAAAATGCCGAAGGAATTTTGGGCAAAAGTCGTGCAATGCGCCGTCTATGTTCAAAATCGGTGTCCACATGCGAAGTTGTATGATCAAACACCACAAGAGGCATGGAGTGGACAAAAAGCGACAGTCTCTCATTTTAAAGTATTCGGCAGTTTGGCCTACGCACATGTGCCGAATCAGCGAAGAACAAAGCTCGAAGACAAAAGCAAAAGATATATTTTTATTGAGTATGATGAGAAAACAAAAGGATACAAGCTATTTGACCCAATAAGCAAGAAGATTCTAGTGAGCCGTGATGTACGAGTTCATGAAGCAAATGAGTGGGATTGGAATAAAGCAACAGAGGATATCATCAAAGTTGGAGAATCATCAACTCCTATATCAACAACCATACCGAAAAATTCTGAAACTATTGATGATGAAGATGAACCGCGACAACCCAAAATGCGAAGTTTACAAGATTTGTATGATTCGACAAATGAGGTACATCTTGTATGTCTTTTGGTGGATTCTGAGAATATAAGTTTTGAACAGGCGGTGCGAGACAAGAAGTGGCAAACTGCCATGGACGAGGAGATTAAAGCAATAGATCGCAACAACACATGGGAGTTAGCAGAATTGCCGAAAGGAACTTAGCCCATTGGTGTCAAGTGGGTGTTTAAGAGAAAGATGAATGCTCAAGGGGAGATAGAACGGTACAAGGCGAGACTTGTAGCAAAGGGATACAAGTAAAAGGCGGGAATCAACTATAACGAGGTGTTTGCTCCCGTTGCAAGAATGGAGACAATCAGATTGCTCATTTCACAAGC
Source organism: Rhizophora apiculata (assembly GCA_037832385.1). Classification (NCBI taxonomy): domain Eukaryota; kingdom Viridiplantae; phylum Streptophyta; class Magnoliopsida; order Malpighiales; family Rhizophoraceae; genus Rhizophora; species Rhizophora apiculata. The sequence goes on along the minus strand of CM075441.1, from coordinate 5,938,182 downwards.
GGCTCAATTCAAATGGCCGATATTACAAATGGATGTCAAGTCGGCATTCCTGAATAGTGTGCTTGAAGAAGAAGTTTATATCGAACAACCACCCGGGTACATGAAAATCGGAGAAGAAAAGAAGGTGTTGAAATTGAAGAAGGCACTTTACAGGTTGAAGCAAGCACCGCGGGCGTGGAATACTCGTATCGACACATACTTCAAGGAGAACGGGTTCAAGCAATGTCCCTATGAACATGCCCTTTATGTGAAGAAGAGTGGAGGTAATATGTTATTTGTTACTCTTTATGTTGATGACCTCATTTTTATGGGGAATAATAATGAAATGATACAAAAGTTTAAGAGCACAATGACACGGGAATTCGAGATGACAGATTTGGGCTTGATGAAGTTTTTCCTTGGTCTGGAGGTAAGACAAGGAAAGATGGGTATCTTTGTATCCCAGGAGGCATATACAAAGGAGATTTTGAAGAAGTACAATATGGAGTCTTGCAATCCGGTTTCAACACCAATGGAACCGGGTGTAAAACTCTCTAAGTTTGATGGAGGAGAACGAGTCGACGCAACCAAATACCGGAGTTTAGTGGGAAGCCTTCGCTATCTCACATGCACAAGACCGGACCTTGCATTAAGTGTCGGCATTGTAAGTCGGTTCATGGAGGAGCCAGTTTATTCACTTTGGAAGGCGTTGAAGCGAATCCTACGGTACATCCAAGGAACAGTGTCACTCGGGTTATTCTATACAAATGCGACAGATTACAAGTTGGTCAGGTACTCCGACAGCGATTGGTGCGGAGACTTGGACGATCGGAAAAGCACATCGGGTTATGTGTTTTTTATGGGTGACACGGCGTTTACCTAGCTTTCAAAGAAGCAACCGATCGTGACACTCTCGACATGTGAAGCTGAATATGTGGCAGCATCTTTGTGTGTACGTCATGCGATATGGCTCAGAAATTTGTTGGGCAAGTTGGAGCAACAACAACTCGGTGTGACTATGATACGAGTTGACAACAAATCAGCAATTGAGTTGAGCAAGAACCTGGTGAATCATGAGAGAAGCAAGCATATTGACGTTCGCTTTCACTTCATCCGAGATCAAGTAAAGGAAGGAAGTGTGGAATTAGTGCACGCAGCAAGTCGGGACCAAGTCGCGGATATCTTCACGAAACCACTACTGACGATACTTCTCGACAACTGCAAAAGATTGATCGGCATGAAAGATGGCAGAAGCATTTAAGTTTATGGGGGAGTCCTATTGAATAAACATTAAATGTTCATTTTTATTAGTACATTATTTCAGCAATTACTCTTATGGGTGATAATGGGTTTTAATTATGATTTATGGCTATTAATAGAATATCAAGAGTCAGCAGTTACTCTTACGGGTGATAATGGGTTTTAATTGTAGTTTATAGCTATTAATAGAATTATCTATAAATAAAAAGTTGTATTGCTTGTAAGGATTACACAGAATTGAGAATAAAGCCTCTCTCCATAAAATTATTCTTTTCTCCACAAGTTCATAGTTTGCAGCCAACAATTTTTTTCCTACACCACCAATTCTATTATATTTCCTCTTTTAAACATAACTCCAAGGTTGCTGGCTGCTTTTATGTATCTAAGCACCCTCTTGGCTACTTTAAAGTGAGTTTCAGCAGGATCATATATGAATCTGGAGAGAAGACCAACAACTTGCATGGTGTCAGGTTTGGATGTTGTCAAGTAAAGCAAGCGTCCAACTAGGCTTCTGAACTTGCTTGGATCAACTTTTGCAGTTCGATCTTCTTTCTCAAGTTTTGTTCAAACTCCCAAAGAAGTGTTAGAATCTTTGCATTTCTCCATTTGAAACCTTCTAAGGACCTCTTTGGCATACTTTTTTGGTTCACAAAGATCCCCTTATTGGTTTGATGGACCTTTAGACCAAGAAAAAGGCTTATTTCTCCCAAGTCTATCATCTTAAAGACTCTTTTCACCTTTACTTTAAATTGATTTACTAGTTGTTTGTTACTCTTAAGAACTAGCAAATCAACTACATAGAGAGACACAATCATTAGATCATTCTTGTGCTCTTTAATGTACATTGTGGCTTCATTTCTACTCTGCTAAACAAGAGTTTAGGCAAGCAATCATTGATCTTACTATACCAAGCACTTGGAGCTTGTTTTAGTCCATGTAAAGCCTTCTTCAACAGATATATCTTATGTTCTTCTCCCTTTTTTTGAAAGCCTCAAGGTTGTTCCATCTAGCTTTCCATTTAGAAATGTTGTCTTTACATTTACCTTATGAGCTATTTAGCTTTTTTGAGTAGCAAAGGCAAGTAGCATCTTAATAGCATTAAGCCTTATTACTAGGGTAAAGGTCTCTGAGTAGTCTATACCATATTGTTGTGCATAGCCCTTTGCCATTAGCTTGGCTATACCATACTGTTAACAAATCCATTAGAGTTAAGTTTAACCTTGTATATCCATTTTAATCTAATAGCACTCTTGTTCTAAGGTCTATTGACTAGAGCCTCGGTTTGGTTCTTCTCAATAGCTTCCATTTCAAGCTACATTGCTTTCTTCCCTTTAGCATTATCATAGGCCTCTGTAAAGTTTGATGGTTCAAGTGTTGCCATTTGACTTCTTTCATAAATATCAGTTAAAGGTATAGTGCCTTTAATTGGAATATCTTTATCTCTATATGTATTAGTGTATTCTAGTCCTTTTTGCTGAAGTTTGCTAGTCTATGAGTCAGCATGTTCTACTTAAAATTTTTTACTAATTCCACCTTTCTTCCTTACTAAATTTCAATTCCTTATTGTACTAATCTTACCAGGTTGAGGATTAAAGATTCTATAATTCTTGTTTGTACTAATTTATCCAACAAATATACAAACTTTAAACCTTGTAATCTAGTTTGCTCTTCATTTTTTAGATGGCTTACTGATGGTTTGATTCTAAACCATACTTCATAAGGAGTTTGATTTTTTAGGAATTTAGTTGGTAAAATATTCAACAAATACACAAATGTATTTGCAGCCTTTGCCCAAAATTTTTTTTGCATGTTTCTTGTTTTTTTTTTTTTTCAAATAAAGGACATATGGACATCTCCAGTATGCTTTTATTCTTCCTTTTACTCACCCCATTATATTGGAGTGTGTATAGTGCTATAAGCTGTTGTATTATAGTGATGTGCAAATTTCTTTGAAAAGACTTGATATGTATTCAAGTCCATTGTCACTATTTATTGCTTTGATCTTAAGATTGCTTTGGTTTTCTACCAAAGCCTTGAATCCCTAAAAGATCACAATAACCTTAAACTCAAGAAATATATCCAACAGAATTTAGTTAGATCATCAATATAAATCATGTAGTAGTTACTACCATTGAGTGAGTTTATGTTTATAAGCCCTTGGGTATCACTATGTATCAATTATAGTTTTTTTTTTGCTCCTCCAACTTTGATTAGCTATGAATGGAAATCTGGTCTACTTTCCTTACTAATAAGCTTCATATATAGCTCCCACTCCTTTAAGTCCTAATAGACTAGTCATCATTTCTTTCATAGACTCTATAAGCTTGTATTATGAACATGTCCCAGTCTTTTATGCCATAGAGACTTGACATCAAGGATTACTGGCATAGCATAGCATAGCCTTTTGATTACTTTAAATTTACCTGAAAGCTTATCCTTTCCATTGGAATAAATATAAGCTTTTTACTAAATGAATTATAGATTGTGCATGATTTATTTTTGAAATTTAAAGAGTAATATTTCTCTAAAAGTTTCCCAACACTTAAAAGATTATAATTGATATCAAGAACATATAACACTCATGTGATTAAATTAATACTTACATATGTTTGCACAGTTGTTGTTCCTTTACCTTGCACCAGAAGGTAGTCTCCATTACCTTACTTGACCTTAGAGGTAAAGCTCCTATCAAGGTCTTTGAAGGTTGATAGATTTGGTGACATGTGGTTTATGTAACCATTGTCCATAAGCCAAACCTTAGTCTCCTTATGAGTAACTATCATCTACCATGAAAATTTGTTATTCAACCTACTTTGCATCATTATTCACTATTTGTGCTTGTTGATTCTACTTGAATACCTTTTTCCTTAGGCAACTATTAACTACCATGAAAATTTGTTATTTAACCTACTTTGCATCATTATTCACTATTTGTGCTTGTTGATTCTACTTGAATACCTTATTCCTTAGGCAAACTTTTTCTCTATGACCTTTCTAATTATAGCTTTTACAAATAATGTCAAGTCACCACCAGCAAGATTTAGGAAGATGGTTTGCCTTTTTGCAATGAGTACATGGTGACATTGACTACATTCCACTTAAAGTCCTACTTTTAGCATCTTTGGTTGATTGCTTTCCATCTTGGTTCTTTTTCTTTTTTTTTTTTGTTGATTTTTCTTAAAATGCTTAGCTAGAAGAGCATTCTCAATTACCTCCTCTTGCCTTATTAGTCTCTTTTACTCTTAGGCTTGGAGTGCATTTACCAGCTCTCTTAGGGAAAATTTGGTAAAGCCTTTAGAATTTTTCAAAGAAGATATCTTAATCTCAAACCTTTCTAGTATGCTCACAAGTACTTGTGTATAATGCTTATGTTTGAAATTTCTCCTCTTAATATCTTGATCTAGTTAACTAGTTTTATTATTTTGTCATATTACTCTTTGACTTTCTCAAAGTCCTTCTTAAATAACTTAAACTCCCTTCTCAAGTTGAGCAATTGCATGGTTTTGGTTTTCTTACTTCTAGTATACTTTTCTCTTCGCTTGCTTTATGCCTCCTGATCTATCTTATAAGTCATAATTCTATTGAATATGAGATTTATGACTATGGAATGAATGCATGTTAGGGCCTCGAATTATTTAGAGTTTTGTTCGTTATGGTTTTTAAGTTGCGTCATTGTAAGGTTTGTTAGAAGTGAGGTACATCTGCTTCATTTTTATTGACCTCTTATAGACCAAAGTCCTTAAGCTAAGCCTTCTTCATAATGGTCCATTAAAGATAATTTTCTCTAAAAAATTTTGGGGGTTGAGGTAGAGAAAAGTTTAATAAAGTCATATAAAGGAGTTAAAGTTGTGTTTCTTTTTGTTTTCTTTTATCTCATAGGTTTGTTATATGTTTTAATTTAGTTTTTTTGGTTTGCAAGTCCTTTAAGAATAGGCAAGAATGGTTTAAGGCCAAATTTGTTAAGCGGGCAAGGCTGTGTTGTTAAGTAAGTTAGGTTTTGCTTTGTTTTTTAGTGCTTAACTTGTTAGGTCAATGATAAGAATCAAGCAAGGAGAAAGAGAGAAGGCTAGAAATGTACAGCAACATTAATAACATCTTTAATTGATAATTGGCTTTTTATGTGTGAAGCTATACAAGTTTTTAAATTTAAAATTCATAAGCATTACATTAGCAACATTGGATTGAAATTCAAAAACAAACTTCAAATTCAAATCTCATCAAGTTTAAAGTTAGATTAACTTGATGAGAAAGATTAACAAAACACTCAAGTCAAGTTATCAACTAACTTAACAACTTTTTGAACTTGGAAGAAAGCATAAACCAAAAAAGTTCTTAATCCTTATCTCCTAGAATGGCAAGGTAACAGCACCAACCCTACATCACACCTTACTTGGAATTTGTAAATTCCACAGTTGTTTCCACCATCCAACCCCATAATTTACACTAAAAGAATTTGATAAGGCTAAATTGGATAGAGAATTGGTAAATATCAAGTAAGAAGCACTCTTCATTGTGTTCATTCTAGTTAGATAATGATGTCAATTCAGCTTATCATCTGAACCCCTATTATTAAAGGATAGTAAAAGAAGTTGAGCACTTTTTGATGACATGAAATGTCATTTCACTAAATCCTCACGTCATATTTAGTCTCTAGATCAATGAGTGAAGAAACCAAGTCATTTTCTAATTGTAGACATAGAGACAACACTTTAAATCCATTTTGCTTAGGGAGCTAAGGGTCTTTCCAAATGATAATAATTTCCTCATTATCAAATAATCATTAAATCCCTCTATGTCATCTGGAATTATATCTAACAATGCTTTATTAAATATAGTTAAGATTATATCCAACACTAACTTACATGAAGTCTTTTCTAGGAAAATAACAGGCTTTTAAAATTTTGAACAATAGTAAGGATTCATTGGTATGAAGATATTAGGCTTGCTTACCTAGCATAGTTTTGTTAAGATCATAAAATTCTTAAATCCTAATCCATGTGCCAATTTTGAGATAGTTTTTCCCATCATGCCCTATGGATTTTTTGCTTCACATTAGAGCTCCCCTACCAAAATTGATTCACCAACAAAGGTAGCTTATTACATAAAGATTTGGTAGCCAAAAGCAACATATGACATAGGTATAAATTTATAAAATCATCACTTTAATTAAGACCTTTTTACTTACTTGAGAGATTTTTCCTTTTCCAACCACTCAGTTTCTTTATTACCTTATTTAGCATTAGGTTGAAGACCCTTTTTTTTAGACTAGCTTGGTATCATCAATAAATGGAGATACTTGAAGTTGGCTCTTTATTGTCGTAATACTCATATAATTTTATATTGCATTTCTTTTAACCTTTCATACGTTACAGCTGAAAGAGAGCTCAATTTTCTGTAAGTTGATCTTTTATCCATAAGCATCTTTACACTAAGAAAGAATCCATTTAAGTTGTTAAGTTCATAATGAAAGAGTGAGAGAGTTGTTACACATCTTATAACAAATTACACCCACTTTATAGTAAAGCCTATGTAAAGCATATTTTTCTCTAAAAAGTCTAATTATACTTGGTCATATGTTTCACTCACATTCAATTTTAGTGTCATGTAATCCTTTCTCCCATGACGCTTATGTTTATATGATGAAAAACCTCAAATGTTGTGAAAGTATTATCCATAGTTAATTGCTTAGGCATAAATGCATTTTGAGATTTAGAGATGATCAATGGGAGAATGCTTTTCATCTTATTAGTAATGGTTTTAGAGAGAATTTTGAAAATAACATTACATAAGTTGATAGGTCAAAACTACTTATATGATTCTATCAAAAACATCTTGAGAATAAGGTACAAATATATATGATTGATAAAACTAGAATCTACTTTGCGATATAGAATATTCAACGTCTTCTTAACAATATCATCCTACATAATATGTCAAATTTTTTTATGAAAAAGGTTAGGCATACCATTGGAACCTAGAGTCTAACTAAGATGCATTTGTTGAAAAGCTTAGTATCTTGGTGTTAGAATTTTCCAATTAATAATTTTAGAAGATTTTCATATAATATTTTTATTAAGGACTTAATTATAATATGGTTTAATTGATAAGGAAAAATCTATACATTATTACATTAATTAAGGATTGTAATATCAAATATAATTCAAACATTGATAAAAATGTCTAAATTAAATTATGAAATTATGCATATGCATATATATATATATATATATATATATATATAATTGGACTTTTGTTTTTGTAATACATACAAAAATTTCATCTAAAAGTGTGTTATAATGATAAAGGTTAGAAAAACTTTCTAACTATGTCAATGATTTCAACTATGATTAAACCAAGGATGTTATTTTAAAATATTATTTATATAAAATTATTTAATTTTGAGATTTAAAATTAATATTTAATAATAATATTTTTATTTAAGAATTTAAGAAATGGTATCAAAATATGTGTTTTAAAAATTAAATATTTTCTATATATAATAAATAATATATTGATCAATAATTATTCCTTGATCTAATAAAAATGATAAAAATTTATGTTAACTTATAATTAATTTTTAGATTTGTATATAATAATAATAATAATAATAATAATAATAATAATAATAATAATAATAATAATAATAATAGTAGTGTTGATTAGACAACGACACAACGTAAGAAAAGAATCTTCAATTCCTTGTTTTAAGGCTTCATTCGACACTCAATTAAGATTTAAATATTAAAAAAATTTCTTTGTTCTCTTGATTTAGCCATGATTGATTATTTATGGTTTATGAATTTTTTTATTTATTGAATAAAGAAGCGACAATTGAAATAAGAAGTCTAGAGAGTATAGTGAGGACAGAGTATAACGAATTGGCAAATTTATTTAATATTATAATAATAATAAATTTGTGTTATAAAGTTCCTATTTAGCTCATGATTAAGGAATTTTTTCTTAGTGTGAACGAAGACTAAGGTCGAAGGAATTGTAAATTTTGGTACTTGAGGAAAGAATGGGGACAGCCCATCTAAAGAATTGTTAATTCCATATTTTACGGGCTAAAGAACAGTCACAAATTGCTGGAGAGAGCAAAATGTAATGACTTATAACCTATATTGCATGATAATATGCCCTGTCCAAGCAGTATAGGCCACACGTATTAATGAAATTCAAAAGTATGTACATGATAGACTTATAAACTTTAATGTTGTGATCTTTGTTGTTAATGAATTTTGGATTGTATTTTTATATGCATGTATTATTGTTATAGTTTGTTAATCACCAATGTGATCAAATTAAAATATTTCATGCAAATATTATGATTATAATTTGATTATTATTAAAGTAATCTATGTATCATTGTTATATTGTATTAATCACTAAAGTAACCAAGCTAATATGAAAGAAATATCACTCGTAGAACTCCTTGCTTAAAAAATATTTATATATTGTGATGAAGTCTACTTTTCTAAAAAAGTAACTTTTTTGACCAAGGAATTTATAAATTTCATATTAAAACTTTTTTATATTATAATCAAATAAAAATGCAAAATAACTTGGATAACAATTAAACCGAAATTGATTCAAATACAACATGTAGCAAGTTTTTAAAATTTAATAACCTAAAATCTTTTAAATACATTAATACAGGAATATCTATCCTTATCCTATATAAAAGTTTTATAGTCACTTGTACTAATTCTATGTGTAAGAACTCATAAGAAGATTTATAAGATTCTAATGATTCTTATAATATTATAGGGCTTATTTCTTCAACATTTGAATTAACATTATAAGTTTTTTTTAATATATTTATTATATAATTATTAAATAAATTATCAAATATTCTTATTTTATAAATATTCTTTTTATATTTTTTAAGTATATTATAATTTTGTAATTCTTACTCTATTTTAACCCTTTGTAACGGTTGTTTATTATAGTCTACTATGTTTGCCTTTTCATTATAATTAGAAAATGTAAAAACTATTTTACTTAAATATCTTGTTACTCTAGACTTTGTTTACAATATTTACTTGAAAAATAACTTCAATATTGGAACCACATATTAAAAACAATCCTTTTTTATTACTAATGGGTCGACCAACGAATTCTTGACTGACCAACACTACGAAAGTAAATATAAACAAAATAGAGTAAATTTATCTATATTAAGTTAACTTATTGAGTAAAATATTTCTAAATGCTCTCATCATATTGGGAGACAATTAAGTTCTCCTTTTACTTCTAATCTATCATCTTTGGCATTATCTATTTGTATTCTACATATATGCTTGAAATGCTCAATAGAATTATATGCATTTAGTTGTCTTTACCACCATCTTAACATGTCTTTAATTTCATCTATTATTCTTACAACATATTTAACTATATGCCTTTATGATGCAACAATACTATCATGATAAACGTATGTTTCTTCAACAATCTCTTCTTTAGTTCTAATATTAATATAAACTTTTCTTTTATCCTAATTGCTCCATCTCTCACCTAAGCAAAGAGGTTTCCAATAACAATCTAGCACATTAAAATAATTGTTTGCATGAAGAAAATCAAGGAGTAGTTTTTTTAAAAAAAAAAAAAAAAATTCAAATTTAGTTTAACAAGAAGTTAAAGTTATGATAGAGATAAGTTTGAAAATTCCAAACTTTATTAATAAAGAAGATGGAAACTTACAAAGATAAGAAAGAAGCAGAGACAACATTAAAACTATTGTAAATCCTCACAACGTTCTCCTTTTCTTCCAAAACTCTCTTTCAAGCTCTCTCTATCTGTCATGAGAATGATCTATTTATAGATATAAACTTTATTAATAAAGAAGATGGAAACTTACAAAGATAAGGCCTCTTTTAACTTTCTTTTGTACTCTTCTAAAGATTCACTTGCTGTTAAATTTGCTTGAATTTTACTTTCGGCCTAGAGAAATGTGGCCCTTTTTTTGGGTGGGGGGCTTCCAAATGTAATTTTCTTGCTGTTATTTGGTTATTTCTCTTGAATTGAGTTAACTCCAAATTAGAATCCATGGAAGTTTGAAAGTAATGGAGAAAAGGTAACTTGGAGGGGTTGGACTTTTCCAATGTTTTGAGTAAATGGTGTTAGCTTGTCATTACTTCTTTCGAAGAAATTTTCATAAAGTCCACAGTTTCTCCACCATTCATGAAATCAACATGGAGAGTCCATTGAAATATCGTATCGAAAATTTATAAATTAAGAATGATTTCAATTTCTCATGTGCAACACATCAGTCTAACATCCAACACAAATCATCCAACACTACTAAGCAAGAGAAATGATGGCAGTAGAAGTAGTACACTTCTATTTTATGTTCGACACCCTGAAATGCAGTGCTATTCAACACCATAAATTGCCAACAGCAAAGATTCCCTGGCACCCCCAACCAAAACTTTCCCTAATATATGCAAATCTCAGCTAGTTCTCTCCTTCACGAAAATATATGGTTTAACTTGTCCCAACCGTTGGATGAAATAATGATTAAGTTGTTCTAGTAGGCTACGATGGTATTTCAATCTTGCCAAGGATCATTCTCAGACCTCACTTCTGATGGTTCAATCACTTGTGTTTCGGAAGACTCCCTGGTGTTTCCATCCTCTTCACTATCATCTTCTGATGCCTCTGCGTCATCACTTTCGGATCTGCCCCATCTTCCTCCAAGTGCCATAGCCATCATCTCATATATCTTGTTACCCAACTCTGCTGGGCTGTCAGGCTGCGATGTAAATGAAGGATGATGAGTAAACAAAAAGAATGCCACCATTGTTAAATACAGAGTCATCAAAGAAATGTGCGTGAATAAACTCAATCCATCCATACGGAGAATCCACTGGAGATCAATGCTGTGTCATATAGGAGGTCAACAGCTCTCTTGGCATCACTACCATCGGGTGCATTCTTGCATGCAGCCTGTAAACACAATAAGGAGAAGTCAAAAAGCCCATTTTTCACTTTTATTTCTATGATCACAGGAGGAAGTTGCACAGGAATACACATTCTGTTATGAAAGTCAAGCCTCATGGCATATCAACATGGATGACAAGCATATGTTAACAAGGCACACAATAGCCTCTGCTCCTAAGAGTAACTATATTCATGGTTGTAAGACAGGTAGATGTCCAAATCTATGTAAAGTATCAGGGTCTTATATGCAGTTCCTACTACAACAATTGGCCTTCATGCACAGTGTCAAGTTTTACAAATACCAAAGCATCCTACTTGTCATACACAAGCATACAGTGGAACTTCTAAAAACAATGGGTCTTCTTACCACGACACAGATGGACATAAATGATTATGTTCATAACTATTAAATAATCTTTATTTTATGTTCATCCTCCTGAAGGCTTCTTTGGCTTCATTAAGAATCTGAAAATTTATGCTCATTACAAAACAGAATCAGAAAATTTAAATAATCAATGGAGATGTTTTGGTGATCTTTCACAAAACCAAAAAGAGTTGGTTGGTTGAGAAAGACTAAAGCCATCCTGCATCCATAACTATTGCTCTCTTACCTATTTTATTCCACACTTCCCAGTTATAATTATCCCAGTGTAAATGTTCTTTACACTGCTTACAAAAGAGTGCAAAGATTCACTGTAATGAAAATAATCCAAGCTATTAACACAAGTAACAGCAAGAGTGCTCTTACATTTAAGTCTTTAATAATGGGGTGATCTGGATTAACCTCCAGTATTCTCCTCCCCCTCATGAACTCCAGGCTGGAAGTGTCTCCAAGAGCTTGTGCTTTCATCAACCTTGAAATCAAAAGAGCTTTGAAATGAGATCAAATTAATGTGCTATAATTTGTCTTCTGAGCACTGGATCTTTTTGGAAGGACTGGGAAAGGTTGGTGGGAAAAGGGAAGGGGAGATTCTGTTTCTAACCTTTCCATATTAGCAGACCATCCAAACTTGCCAGAAACAAGAACACAAGGAGATGAGCTTAATCGCTTTGAAATTTGGACTTTGGCCACCTTGTCACCAAGCTGCTGCTTAATCCAATCGCAAAGAAGATTGTACTCTTGTTTGGTTTCCCTTTCTCTGACCTCATCCTCATCCCCTGGCATCCAAACCTATCATTAGCGAAGATGAATAGCAACAATGCAGGAAAGACTCTGTAACACAAGAAATGTACAACTGTTGCCAGCAATAACACGGCAAGAAAAATAATGAAATCCTAACCAAGTTCCAAATCTTCCTTGCTAATGTCAACAAATTTCTTCTCCTTGTATGTCTGAAGGTTCTGAATTGCAACTTCATCAATAGGCTCGATTAAATAAAGTACCTAAAGGAATACGAGAAGCAAACTGATATCATTGATCTGGATATGGACAAAAGAAAAATGCCATCTCTCCACCATTACAGGAAATCCAGAAGGATCTATCAGAAGGAAAGAAAGATGAATAACAAAGTAAGCCAGCTCAACTACAAGAACAGTTAAGGAAAACAAAAAAGAAGAGATAAACAACACTAGCTAAGGTGTAATCCTACTTAAGGTTAATTCAAGTATTATCCCTACAATTTTGATGTTTATATTTGCTAGATTCAGCCTTTACCTATATAATAGCAATCTGGGTTCTAATCTCTATTAGCTTTTTGTCCTTTTTCTATTTCCTTATTTTTTAAAACTGTCAGGGAAGGAGGACAGCAGCTCAAAACAATGACCTGCCACTTCATTGTGGGAGGTGGCAACCTTCAGCCAAGGCTCCTTTGTAGTCCTCCACACACATTTTAATCATCTGATTCACCTCAAAATCCAAAGAATAATTCTGCATAAAGTATTTTTCTGTCACTAGCTTACTGTTTTGTAGGCAAACATGTACTAAATGCTACGTCCAACAAATTAAATAATGACATTAAAGAATCAGTGTAATGCCCTGACCTCAATATCTTTCTGGACCAACTTCTCTAAGAATGGAGCACTCTTGGCACTTTTCAAGCTGTCTGTTGCCAAGTAATAAATAGCGTTCTGTTTCTCACCCATGTTCTCAACATAATCATCTAAGCTTCTGAGTTCTTCCTCACTTTTGGAAGTAAAGAAGCGCAGCAGTGGGGTTATTCGCTTGTGATTACCTGAGTCTTCAATGCACCCTAATTTTAATAACCTGCCAAAATTCTCCCAGAATTTCTTGTAATCCTGCGATCAAGTCAACAAATATTCCAAGTTCATTGGTAATATTCAGGTCAAACAAGGCAAATGTTTCAACAAAAAGGATTTTACTGCTGGATACCTCTTTATTTTCACTTTCAGAGAGATCCTGAATCATGTCAAATGTTTTTCTGACAAGTCTCTTTCTCATAATTCTAACAATTCGGCTCTCTTGAAGAATCTCTCGAGAAACATTCAGAGGAAGGTCATTAGAGTCTACCACACCCTTCACAAAGCTAAGGTAACGTGGAAACTGCCAACAAAAAAAATCAAACTTAACATGTTACTTTGGGGAAATAATTACTTTATCCATCAAGGAACAAGCTACATAGGCAAGTTACTATAAGACAGACTAGACACAATGATCAAAATGTATTCATCCCAATTTTCTGCACTAATACAGGTTTACAAAATTAAGGTCTTCAACTCAACTACAGATATACTAGAAACTCTGAACACAGCACAAGAACAATGCTAATTAGTGAGGAAGCAAAATTGATCTTCCTCCAATTAACCTATACATATAATGGCACTGCTTTATGCTTAGCACTGGTACTGCACTAGATGGAGCAAGCAGGAAATTTGGAGTTTCAAATTTGCTTCCTCACTCACTTGATTCCTTTTAAATGAGAAAAAAAAAAAAAAAATTCAAGATGTAACACACTAATATTGTGTAACTCATAACACAAAAAAGGAAGCGATTTCCAAAACTTGCATGTTATCATGACAATACTCACCAGCTCCCCATCAAAATCATCTGAGATAAACACCCGCTTGACATACAAGCGAATATTCTTTGTTTTTGGGTTGATTACTTCCTCATTGTTCAGAGGGCCCATTCCAGGAATATAGAGAACACTCCTAAACTCCACTTCTCCCTACGAAATTGTTTTTAGTAAGTAAATAAACTAGGCAATATACAAAATAATAGAATTTGAGAAAAACTGAAGGAAAATTGGGGACAAACCATACCTCAGTGGTGAAATGTGTGTATGCAAGTGGATCCAAAAACTCATTAAAAGTCTTCTTGTAAAACTCATGGTAGTCCTCCTTTTCAACTTCCTTTGGATTCCGCATCTGCAGCCCAAAAAAAAAAAAAAAAGGAGAAGGAAAAAGTCACTCAAATATCTTGCAAAGTAGGCCATTGAGACAACCAGCTAATCTCTGCAGTCACTCTGTCCATCTCTCTTTCCGACCCACATAACCATTTATCAGTATGATAGAGCATAATGATGATGAATATGCTACTTAGAAAACTCACCCATATTGGTTTCGTTTCATTGGCTAATTCCCAATCCCAATACTTCTCAGTTTTCGTTTTCTTTGTCTTTTTCTTCTCACCCTGGAACAAAGTAAACAATATTGCTTAAATTTTGTAGTCAATGGGAATAACAACAGAACTGATGATTAGCACCACCAATACTAATCACCTCTGGCTTTTCTTCTTCTCCCTCTTTTGGCTCTTCCTCCTCTTCTACCTGCCCAATGTTTCAATTAGATGAGACTATTTTGTCAATACATACAATGAAAAGAACTAGTTATGACCCAAAAAGGGAACCTGCCTTATTTCTCAAACTATATATAAAATAAACAAGACAGATACTTATGATAACATTTTAAGAAACAAGACAAATATATCAACTAAAAACTTGCAAACTGCCACCAACACTTATGATAATGACAAAAAATTTCTTTCTAAAATTCTCAATGAATGTCCTAGTAGTAATTATCATGAGAAAATATAACCTTTAAGTGTAGACTTGCTTACCTCAACAGTTCTTGATTTTTCCAGCCACGTATAGATGGGGAAAGAAACAAACTGTGAATAATTCTTTACTAAATTCTGAATTTTGAGAGGATCAGAGAATTCATATTTGTCATCCTCCTGCAATAAAGCAATAATGCATGAGACTGCCTTTGGCCTTGAAAAGCAAAATCAAGTAAATAAAAGGTTTTTTTTTTTTTTTTTTATTCATTTTGTAGTAATATAAAAATGAAATGTGCGAATATTCCACTCAAGTTTGCCAACCATCCAGCCCAGCCCTGAACAAAGAAGATGCTCTTTCCCAACAATAATAAAACATGACTTCAAGTCTAATGTCCAGAGAGCTTTGTATACCTTCAAATATAGGGTGATTTGGGTTCCACGGCGCAAAAGATTTTCAGGTTCAGTTTCTTCTTTAATAACAAATGAGCTGCTGTCAGCGACTGCTTCCCATATATATTGCTTGTCAGACCTAGGACTCTTAGTGGACACAACAACCTGTACATATTTAACACAAGGTTAGCAATCTACCATGGAGCCAGAAACATATATGGAAGCAAAACATTGCAAGATATTTGAATAGTGTGGATGCTATACTCCACCTTCTCAGCCACAAGAAATGCAGAATAGAAGCCGACACCAAATTGACCAATCAGACCATTGTCTGCTCCAACATCTTTGTTTTCCTATACATTTTCATGGACTTATACGTTAGCTCCAGCAATACTGTAGACAAAAAATCCATCTTAGTGCATGAAGCTCCCATTATGTGGGGTGTTCAACGTGTGTATAATAATCCTTATTTTCACAAAGAGGCCATTTAGGCGACTTGAACCTATAACCTCAGGCGGACTAAACCTTCCAAGAATACTTTAGAACTTAATGTTGAAGAATAAAGTAGATTCGAGAATTTCCTAGTGGTGCAAAACACATACCTTAAGAGCCTGTAGAAATTTTGAAGTGCCACTCTGAGCAATAGTGCCAAGACAGTCAATGAGCTCTTCTTTTGTCATTCCAATTCCTGTATCTCTACAAATTCAGAAAATTTTCAATGCCATTAGCTTCCCTGTATATTCATTTAATTGAAATAAAATAAGAAGAAGCACTAGCATACATTATAGTGATGGTCCCATTGTCTGGATCAGGTTTGATGCGTATCTCTAGGTCACCAGAATCTCCAAGCAAAGCAGGCTCAGTTACACTCAGGAATCTCAATTTATCCAAAGCATCACTTGCATTGCTGAGGCAAAAGAGTAAACACAAGTACACATATTGTGAGATGCTGCCAGTTGTGTCTTTGAAGGAAAACAAAGGATTGGACCATTCCAAGATGGGGCACTCATGTCGTGATCTCTTATGCACATGAAGTCAATTGTCCACATTTATAAACTAAAACAGTGACCAAACTTTTGTAATGTTTAAAGTACTCAATGATCACTCAAACAGAGTTTTCCCAATTGTTAGAAAGGATACATGCTCACCTCACAAGCTCTCGAAGGAAGACTTCCTTGTGGCTGTATAGGCTGTGAACTATCAAATCCAACAGGCGACTCACCTGCAACAATTGAATTCTAAGCTTTTAAGTGCTTGAAAGTGAAAAAAGTTGTGACTGCAAACTGAACATTTATAGGGCCAGAAAGCTTCAATCTTTATTCACAGATATTCCCATTTGAAAGAAAGAGGAAATCTGCCAAGCAGAGTTCTTCGTCGCCCTTCATTTTCTTTGATTCATCAACGGCAAAGAAATGGTACCAAACCAATAAAATATCTAAACATAATTTTCTATGGGAGAGCTAAAAATAATATAATTGACCTAGAACAACGAGTGAACAAAACCAACTCAATATAACTGAGAACCATCCAACTCTGGAAACACAAAATTTTAGTTAAAAATGGGGAAAATCTGAAAGGAACCCACCTCGGCTTGGTACTCAAACTTCTCACCGGAAGCATCGGTGGCATCCTTCTCGGCAACAGCCGCCTGGCACTGGACAAGAATCCGACTGTTCCGCTCATCAAGTTTCCACTTTAGGCCAGCACAAGCAGAACCCAATCGGAGACCATTGTGCTGAGGCAAAAAGGCACTTCTCAGATTAAAGAATCTGTTATGGTTATTGGGAAACGAAAAGGGCGCTGAAGAAACCAAAGAAGCAGTTGCAGTTGCCGCTAAGCTTCTGCTTAGCACTGGAGCCATTAGAGAGCACTGCTCTTTAAGTTAATACTCAACAAAAGATGGAATCGCAGTTGGTGGGTAATGGGATACTTTTCTGGGGGTTGGCACTATCTACCTTATCTGCCGTACCCCGCCTTTGACTCTGGAGAGCTTACAAATGAGACCTGAACACAGGCGGAGAGCTTTCTTTGTTTAACTAAAACTAAAACTAAACCCTTGGAGGGCTTTAGGTTTTTGAGGGCGAAGAGAAGAGGGTTCTAGAAGGACACAGCCAAGACCGCGCGTGAGAGTTGCTGTCGTTTTTCGGAGTCTTGGTTTTGGAGGTACTTTGTGGTTCGATAATTGTAAGGTCTAGATTCTGCCATTTCGCCATCCTTAATATCTGTAATCGTTAATTTCAATTTTCCTCTTAACCAAAAACAAGGAAAAGAAAAAAAAAAAAATCAAAGATTTTGGCCAAATCAAATTTACCCCTCCAATTAAGGTGAAATATTTATCCTACACTATGGTTTTGTCTTATATTTAAATATAATTAATATAATATAATATTACCTATCTAATTATAATTATAAAAAAATAAATAAATTAATAAATAATAAATATGGTCCAATTAAAAAAAAAAAGAACAAGAAATTGAGTTAATATTTATTATGGTCAAATAGAAAGAGAGAGAAAAAAAAAAAAAAGGAAAAATGAAAATGAATGATATTACTTCTAAGATTCAAAAGAGTTGAATAAAGTGTTGAAATAAAATGAAAAACTTGTATCAAATCCATAAAAA
Organism: Rhizophora apiculata; assembly: GCA_037832385.1. NCBI lineage: Eukaryota > Viridiplantae > Streptophyta > Magnoliopsida > Malpighiales > Rhizophoraceae > Rhizophora > Rhizophora apiculata. The sequence goes on along the minus strand of CM075441.1, from coordinate 5,920,038 downwards.
TAAAAAAAAATAAAAAAGGAAATTTAGGGTTGAAGAGAGCAAAGATAAAAGAAAGAACAAAGATAATGGAAAAAAGGAGAGCAATTTAATTTTCTAATTAATTGTTTGTTACAACTAAAGCATGTCTAGACTTTATACATATGGTCCTATTAAGCTAATAATAACAATGACTTTTATTAACAAAATGTATTATATCACTAATGATTTTATAACTAACAATAATAACATCCCATCAAATTTAATCAATGGTTATAATTAAAATTGATAGAACTCTATTATTAATGAAAATATAATTAAATTTGAAGACTTAGCCAATCACAACAAACTCAAGAAGTTGACCAATTGCAACTCAAACTTAACAAGTTTCACCCTTACTAAAGGAGTCTTGTCCTTAAGGCTTAAAGTGAGGAAATTGTACAGTAATGAAAGACTAGTCCTCCCAAGTTGCATAAGGAGGAGAAAGATTAGATCACTAGATAAGCACTTGAGTAACAACCTCGTTATACTTCTTCATAATGCACTTATCTCTAATACTTTCTAGGTGATCATGATAATTGTAAATACAATTATAAGTATCAAGTACGAACAAGTGTGCCAACATCAAATATATCTCTAGTCACAACATGGATGGGGCATGTCTTAAGCACGTATCAAACCATTATCATGTTTCATTGAACTAAATAATCAATATAGAGACTTCCTTTTGTTGAAATTAGTAAGATTTGTGTGATTTTGTGTTATATTTTATTTCTCTAAATTTTCATATGTTCCTCATGTTGGATTAATGTTATTGATGCTATTTGAATTTAATTTTTACTTACTTGCTAGATGAGCATAACCCTTATATAAGCCTTATTTAAGAACATATCATTTAATTCATGCTCATTATAGTAAAACCTTTGAATTTTAAATTTGGCTCCAACTAATAATTGTATAAAAATTTGTTTTTCTAAGAATTCTCCTTTTTAAAGAGGTATTAAGTAAGATTTTTAAGTAATTTTGAAAAAAATAAAAATAAAAATAATTCAAAATTGACAAAAAAATTGAATATCAATCAACTTATGTCATTAACCAAACTATTTAAAAAAAAAGAAACAAAAATTTTGAGTTGGTTGACTACAATCAACCAAATATTAAAAAAGGTTTCAAGCTGTTAAAAGAGAAACTACAAAAATTTCAAACCGATTCACCTAATAGTTATGGTAGATCAAAAAGAGGCTGAAAGCATCAAAGCTACAACATTTACAGAAAAGTCAAGTTAATCAACCTAACCAACATTTATTGTCTACCAATAAAATTGAAGAGTTAGAAGGGCATAATGCCTTTGCCCTCTATGTTTTGGTGATTTTGCTTGTGGTGATGGAATTAACTCTGAATAGAGTGTATGATTGTATGGTGACCAGAGACAAGAATAATTTATAGCTAACAAACATGAGAAATGAAAGGCAACCGAGATCATCTTACAGATGGTTGGAGGTTACTATGCTTAGATGTGTGAGCATTCCTCCTGCATCACGCTCTGCAATGTCTTTTTTTTTTTTTTTTCTCATTTTAATTTTTTTCTACAACTAGTGACTTTTGCAGGTATTTCGGTGTATACAACGTGTATTATATGATAGCTATTGTAGGCTTTACATGTTTCTTATTAGAGTAAAATAACCAAATTAATAGTCTCTGTTGATTATCCAAGCCCTCTATGCGTTTATTCTTTTGCCAATTATTTTGTGGGACATAAAAACTCGCTTCCGAACGAAAATATTCACGTAGCCTAGAGAAACAAATTAATTCCCTTTGTTAAAGTGAACAATTTTATTTTCAGAAATTTAAAGAATAATGTAAGTTGTATATTTTTGTTTTTTGCGAGAGAGAAGATTGGAAAGATTAAAAGAAATTGAGCAACGAATGGTGAAAAACACTCAAAAATATTGTTTGAGAGTGTAAATATATTTTCTATTCGGAGTCTTGAATGTATGGACTCAGAAGAATTGTTGCTTGGACTTTGGATTGAACCTTGCAACTGAGACTCGCCCCTTATTTGAACCGTGGACCAGTCCAATGGGAGCTTTGTTTATTTATTTATTGCACTGATCCTCATGTGTATAGTAGGGAGCATCAGCAAATTCTAACTACGAAAAACCTGGCAATGCTAGATTTGATTAGTCAGAAATCTCTCAAAAACTACGGAAAACAATCCTCGCATAATGCACAGTAGCAGACAGGCGCAACACACACGTACTTACCATACATGCTGCGTTATCGTATCCATCACCTTTAACATTTTCCAGTTTGATGAGTTCCCTATTTATATAGGTGTTTGTTGATTCCTTCGCCAATTAATTAGCGCATTCAAGCCCTGGAATGTCACCTCCCACCATTCACCCCCATTCCAAACAAAAGAAAGCTGCATTGGTATCTGAATAGGCACGGAAAGTTCCTCGTATTTTGACAGCAAATTCTTTGAGATTCTCACATTTTCGGATCCCATTGACAATTGTAGCAACTCGAGGTATGGGTGTAAATATTATTAATATAAATATTTATTTTTTTTAAAATAATGTGTTTGTTTTCTAGCGCTATCAAATTTAATCACCAATGGAAACATGAAAAGGCGAATGTTGGGAATATATATATAGTCTTAACTGCTACGTAGACTTGATTTGAATCTCCCTATATAAGTCCCTATTATCTCTGTTCTTTTTGGACAATTTTCTTCTTTGTTTGAATCTTGAAAAATCAGACGACAGTCTCAGGAGATCGAAGGTAGACTAATAGACTTGCAAGTATGGCTGGTATGAGGATGATGGTCTTGGTTCTTGTTGTACTGTTTATTGTATGGCAAGCCAATTATGGAGACCCTATCGTGGGTATGTTCTTTCTTTGTTAGTGTGTTTTATTTTAATTGAAAGTAAGAAATTACATATTGACTACGTATTTGTTTCTGTGATGCAGATGTAAAGGTTGGTGCGGTTTCAACTGAGAGAGTCATGGTGGATGGTGGTGGTATTGTAGTTGATCCTACGATCGTAAGTGGAAGAAAAACGGCGATGACTATAAACAATGGTGCAAGTGTTGAGAGTGAAAGGCAAGGTGAAATGGCAAGATCTTCAATGATTGCAGGTCGTCAAGTAGTTGGAAAATCTGGATCTCAATCTGGGAAGGAGGTTGGGAATGTTGGAGGTAGAGCAGGGGTAGAGGAGACCAGTGTGGCTGCTTTTGCTGTTTTCAATTCTGATTACCACCCTGCTACTCATCACCCACCCAGTCATAACTAAATGAGGAATATTGTATTGGCTACATAATTCTGTGTCTAGTTTTCCAATATGCCCGTGTTTTGTTTATTGGTGATTATTAAATAAAATCAGAGAGTAGTGTTTCGATAAATGCAAACTACTGTGGTAGCCTTCTCTTATTTCCTTTTATATTTCTTGTTCTTGCAGTCAGTTCCATCTTTTTTAATATATTAAATTGTTTAATGAGATATTGTTATATGACTTTCTATCGTATATAATATAGGGTGATCTTTGTTTGCTTATTTGCGTGGCTATGGCTTCGTATTCTAGTGGTTGTCGAGTGAGAAAAGGAAATGGGCAAAGGGAATCGTGGCAAGCAAGAATGAAAATTAAGAAGAGAAAATTTTTGTCGATTATCATAGACTGGAAATGGTTGCATATAGCCGGGTCACCGGTTTTCTAATTTATATGTGGTACTTTTGGTTGTTGTTGCATGCACGTCGAGTGAGAAGAGGAAATGGGGGAGGGGAATCGTGGCAAGTGAGAAAAATAAGAAGAGAACATTTTTTGTCGATAACCCTAGACTGGAAATGGTTGCACATAGCCGGGTTACTGGTTTTCTAATTTATTCTTATTTTATTGAGATTAAAATTTTAAGTTTTAGATGTTGAGGTATAATTTGAGGAACGAAGTCTTCGAATTTTGTTTACTATTAATGTTTTTTTTTCTATATATATGAATGTTTGGTTTGTGTTTTTTTTCTTACGTAAAACAAAATTTGTGTTCTTGAGAGAGAGTTTCGGCTTTAAAGAGCCTATTCTACCCGATGAGAGAGGCATTTTCGTGGATTTTGTTTTTATTATAATTTTGATTCAATTTATAGTGTTAATGTAAATGATATTTTACGATATTCAAATATTTTATATATATATATATATATATATATATATATATATATTGTACATTGTTAGTTGGAATTCTGATTGCTTATTTTTAAGTTTCAAAAGAGCTATTGATTTGTGTTTATATATTTAGAAGTACTAATAATTTTTGCAATTGTGATACGTACTTGTTGTGTGGACGTTTGAATATTGTGTTTATATTTGAATTAGGATTTTCTTTCTATGTTTTTCCTCAATTTCCATTGTCCATAGAAGCATGCAATTTAAATTTATTTATTATCTACATATAGAAGCTCTTGAATTTGGCTTTGTAAGATATTTTTGAAGTTGTTCTGCAACATTCACTCACAACGAGCCGCAAGCATAGAACGGTAGATAATCTTGGTTGTAAGCTCTAACCATCCATGTCATTCTTTGTTTCTTTGTTTCTTTTTTTTTTTTTGTTTGATTACTTCTTATTACAATGCGGCTCATGGTTTTCATCCTATATAATGGTTTAGGGTTTAGGGTTTAGGGTTTAGGGTTTAGGGTAATGGTTACAGTATTTGCATTATAAAAAAAAAAAAAAAAAATTGTAATTCCTAACAATATGAAGGAGGTAATTTTGTCATTGTAACGAGTGATATACTCATCTTCTGACAATAGCAATTTAGCTGACGAGGATCTTCCTGCTCCAAAGAATTAAGGAAACAACTATGTATATTATAAAAATAAAAAATAAAAATGCTTTTTTCTGGGATAACGAGTTTCCGAAACAGGACGTTATTGTCAAACGAACGAGTCAATAACTAATTTAGAGTCCAGACACGAGTTTTGACTTTTTACAACAGCAATATTTATTTTGCCTTTTCTTTATTTTTTTTGAAGTAGTAATTTTTGTTTGAGAAAGTACATTCAAGAGAACTAGACTAGATGATTTCATTTCATTCAAGAAGTTTAAGTTGTTGATACATACCAAGTTGTTGAATGTATGTATGTTTACAGAAACCCGTTAGATTTCATGCACAGACTTCCCCTGCATAATTAGCCCAAAAAGATAGATGACTGATAAATATAGTTTCAGGGCGAGCTCAACGAGTTGCTGTCTTGCCAATATAATTCAAAATGATTGAGCTATAAAATTTGCAGGCAAATGTTCCCAATTTTATTTTCAGATTTGCATGTTTTAAGACCTATTTTACTATCCAGGATGTCTCACCCAGTTTGCTCAAAAGTGGGAGAAAAATTGGGAACATTTGTGGGTATGTATGGATGCGTCCCAGAATACAATTTCAAACCGACTGAACTATAATGGACTTATATAAAAATATAAAAAAGTTTCGGGTACATGCTCGTTAGGCTGAGCAGGGCTTAAAGATTAGTCTGTTATTTGGGATAGCTTCTTGATTCCGTACTACAACACCTGCGACTCTAATTTCAAAAAAGCTTAAAAAAAATAAAGCGAAAATGAAAAGCTTCAAAGGCTGACATGGGAAGACTGCTATAATAGTAGTGGTGACCAACCAAACTCATTAGATTTCTCAAAAATGTAATAAGAGATCCTGGTATTCTTGGTTTATGCTTTTGCCTTATTATGTCTTATAAGATCAATGGTCTCATGACAACAATCCTAAAAGATCCCATGGTTGAAAAGGAAGCATAAAAGATACCTCGCGCTCGCAACAAAACTCCTAGCACAAGAAGGCAGCTTTCCCGTAGATATGATGCACAAGAATGATCAGAATTTTGATGGATTAATCATGGAATAAGCCAAATTTGATCATCTCAGCACTAGCTGAAACACTAAATATAAGTGACCACCTCGATTAATGAGTATTTCACAGATTTCCTGATCAGGAGAAATGCCACTACATAACATCATGTGGAAAAAGAATTTGGCTTCAGTTACTAAACATCTTTTGCGTAATCTATTAATCACAGTGCTATAGTCTCTGATTGAAACTTCAAAACCGTTCTCCATCTATGGAAATCACCTTTAATGCAGACTGTGGTGTAAGCAACCTTTGTCAAATGAATACTTCCTCCCTGAAGTGAAACCAGCGAGTGTCAGCATCCCTTATGTCACCATGCATACATAGACCATTGATCAGAATGTTAAATGTTACTGGTGTGGGCTCAAGGTTATGTAGTAACATCTCATCAAGTAACTGAAATGCTTTGCTCATGTCTTTAGCCCTACAAAAATATTGGATGTGTTATTTGATCTGGGGATAGACCTTCTTTAGCTCGCATGACCTCAAGTAATTGGACAGATTCTTCCAACTTCCACTGTTTGCAAAGTCCTTGTTTATTACAGTGTAAGTGTTGGGGTTTGGTTCTATACCTTTTGCTTTCATCTCTCACAGCAATTCAAGCAGGTTGTGGGTAACACCCTCTTCACAATATGCATTCATAAGAGTGGTATAAGTTACTATGCTTGGTTCCAGTCCGTGCAGTTTTATTGTATCCAATAATAACCTTCTGGCCTCAGCTACCCTTCTGCATTTGCAAAATCCATAAACAAGAGAGTTGAAAGTAAGTATACTGGGAGTTATCCCTTTTTCCTCCATTAGTCTATACAGTTGTAAAGCCCCTGCAGCATTTCCAAGTTTTACTTGGCCATCAATAGCAACATTATACAGAACAACATCCGGCGTTAAGTTTCCAATCAGCAGAGAATCTAAATATAATCTTGCACTCTAAAATCAACCCTTTCTCACAAAGACCCATCAGAATAGCACCTTGTGCAAAAGAATTTGCAGAGATTCCATTCAAGCACTTTTCATTATATAGTTCAATTGCCTTTTGAACCTGTCCTCGCTTGCACAGGGCATGAACGAGGACAGAGTATGTTATTAGATCAGGTTGCAAACCGTTTGCCTCCACGTCATAGAGCAATCTCCATGTTTCTTGAACCCTTCCACTTTTACACAAGCTGCTGAACAACACACTGTAAGAGATTGTACTCAACTGAAGACCCTGTGAAAGCACCTTCTCTCTCAACCTCAATTGCTTCGTCAGCATTGCCCATTCTGCAGTGCCCGAGTATCAATATTGTACACATCAAAACGTCTGGACTTGACCCTTTAATTAAAATCTTTTGGATAATTTTTTGAGTGCTACCAATCAAACCAAGAAGATGAAATCCTTTTGTAGGTCACCATATCAGGCTCGACCACATGTTGCTCCATGTCACCTGTGAAATCCAGTCTAGAGCGCTGGAACACCCTCAAAAGATCACTCTAGAGCGCTGATCGAATAATTACTCGAATTCCAGCCCTTGAAGCTGTCCGAGAGCAGCTCACAGAGCAGAGGGGCTGATCCAGAGCCTATCAGATATTGCACATTATCTTCTAAAAAAATTTTTAAAAAAAACAAAAAAAAAACAAAAAATAAGAAGCACTAAAAAATCTATGGAAGAAACAGGGAAAAAAAATTATAAAAATTATGAGTTTCAGCTAGGCAGCGTATCGTTGCCTCACCATCACAGACCACATGATAATAAAAGAATTATATATCAATTATATAGATGAATTTAAAAGAAAATTAAAGATTTTACCTTTACCTTCTTCTTGCAGCATTTGGTCCAAAAACGAAAGCAGCACCTCAAAACCTCATTTTACTGGCCAAAACATGCAAGACCGCCAACCAACCTGGAAGCTCCAGGGTGCCGGAATCTAAAATCATTCCTCAACAAGTTGAAGAAATCCATCGGCGTATTCGCATTCTCGGCGCTCAAATTCCAAATTATTCTATCAACCTGAGCGCAATTCAACTTCAAAACCAGACCTTTAAAGTAATACTCGGAAACAAATCTCCTGAAGCCCATGAATCGGACCCCAGAAAGTAAATTTATTTTATCTTTTACATGATTGGATTGTCTAGCGCGTTGGGGTTCAGAAAAATTTTACACTATTTATCATTTTATCAATGATTTAAAAAATAAAATAAAATTAATTTTGTTAAAAAAAAAAAAAATCTTTATGTTATTATCAATATTAAAAAATTTATCAAAATTATTTTATTTATTGAAAAATTTTAGAGTTATTAAAAATTAAAGAGAATAAAATTACACTTCTTCTAGCTTCCTCGATGATAATTCCACAACAACAGCCTCAAACGTAAACAACAGCATCCCACCATGTCCACCACAAGCGCCATCAGCAAGTCGCCACCGCGGCCGCATGTCCTGGTTTTTCCCTATCCAGCTCAAGGCCACGCCCTCGCTCTGAGAGACCTAACTCACCAACTTGCTCTCCAAAACCTCACCATTACCATTATTACCACTCCCAAAAACCTCCCCGCTTACTCCTCTCTCCTCTCCGCCCACCCTCTCACTGTCCACGCGCTCGTGTTGCCTTTACCCTCCCACCCCTCCCTTCCCGCCGGCGTAGAAAACGTTAGAGAACTCGGTAACACTGGCAACTTGCCCATTATTGTAGCCTTAGGCAAACTCTTTGATCCCATTATCCAGTGGTTCCGCTCCCACCCTAACCCTCCTCATGCTCTCATCTCTGATTTCTTCCTCGGTTGGACTGTCAATCTGGCCCACCAGATGGGCATTCGGAGATTCGCCTTCTTCTCGACTGGATCTTATTTGCCGGCTGTTTTTGATCATTGCTGGAATCACCACGAGGATCTTAAGGGTTTGGAGGTTGTGGACTTCGTTGACTTGCCGAGATCCCCTTCGTTCAAGCAGGATCACCTGCCTTCCCTATTCCTCCGTTACAGGGAAGGGGACCCCGATTGGGAATTTGTCAAGGATAGCATCATCGCAAATATGTCGAGCTATGGCTGCATTTTTAATACCTTTGATGCCTTGGAGGGTGAGTTTCTAAGCTATCAGAAGAACAAAAGAATGGGGCATGAGAGGGTTTATGCAGTTGGCCCGCTTAGCTTGTTGGGTCCTGATCACTCAAGTGGGGGCCTCCTTGAAATGGGTTCCTTTGCCCATGTGTTTAACTGGCTCGACAGTTGCCCAGATGGTTCAGTGCTTTATGTCTGTTTTGGTAGTCAGAAACTAATGAACAGACAACAGATGGAGGCATTGGCTCAGGCTCTTGAAAAGAGCATGGCCCGATTCATCTGGGTGGTCAAAACAGGCACAACCCAACAAACGGAGAACGGATATGGAATAGTACCTGACGGCTTTGAGGAACGAGTTGTCGGGAGGGGTCTTGTGATAAGAGGATGGGCACCGCAAGTGATGCTATTGAGTCATGAATCCGTGGGCGGTTTCTTGAGTCACTGTGGATGGAACTCGGTCCTAGAGGCCGTAGTGGCCGGAGTGATGATTTTGGCTTGGCCAATGGAGGCTGACCAGTTTATTAATGCCAGGTTGCTGGTGGAGGATATGGGCATGGGTGTGATTGTGTGTGAAGGAGGCGACTGGGTGCCTAACTCGAACGAAATGGCAAAAGTGATAGCAACTAGGTTTGTGACGCCGGATGTGCCTGAGAAAGTGAAGGCACGAGAGTTGAGAGACAAGGCATTAGCTGCTGTTGGTGTTGGTGGAAGCTCCTCGAGTGATTTGGATAGACTTGTTCATGAATTGTCCAAATTATGATAAAAATTTGCAGGATCGTCTCTCAGCAATTGGCAAGAGCTTCAATGTATTGTATGAACTCCTGAAATTTCAGGTGAATTCAGAAGGGATAGATTCTAAATTACATTAATATTTTACATATATTTAAATTTATTACTTTTATATATTTACATAGTCAAATTCTTCCATCTATTATATAATTAATATTACCTACATAGCAGATTTTTTGGATTCTTTGTTAATTCTAGGACTAAATTGAGTTCCATTAATTGCTGTAAGGCTTGCAATTTGGGAATGGGTATGTAGTGTACGTACATTTTTTTGTAGCAGAGGGGGTAATTGCAAAGAAAAATAGCTGTCAGTATGGAAAAGTGGAAACTTTGTTATATGCGTTATCACTCCATATCTGGACTCGGAGAACATCTTAAGCATCAGATATTGCTTCACGGCACAGCCTTGGCTCGTTCCTCTTTTTGTTTATAGCCCAAAATAATTAAAGAAAAAAGGCATCCCAACAAATTTTAGGCCACCCAAAAAAGAAAAAAGAGGCATTTAAAGAAATTAAATGGTGTGCAAAAGGTCAAATCTTAAAAGACTGCTTCACCCCATCCAGTTGCATCCAAGGAAATATGCAACTTCTAAATGGTTCATCTAACCAACTTCCATTGCTTGCCACAATACAGCATAAGTTTCCTGCATTGATCCACCATTAGAGAGTAATAGCGAAGAATTGAAAATAAAACTGTGACTCTATGCCCATATACTGGTTACAGTACTTGCAGACCATGAGGCAAGAGAGAAAGGCAAAGATCGGAGATTTTGAGTACAATTGTAACGGTTTCCTCCATTTATTGAGCAGGAAAGGTGGAGAGAGCAAAATATTTTAAGGAAGAAGCCGTTCCTTTCTTTGCTTGTTTGTTTCCCGAGAAAATTTTGACAAAAAGGAAAGGCTGATGGAGAAAGAAAGAATGGGTTTAAGAAACTACGGGGTGCAGATAGGGTTAGAGGAAAACCGCTAGCTGTTCCTTTTTTTTTTTTTTTTTATTTTAAGAATTAAATACTTATCACGTGAGAATTTTAAGGTTTTTTTTTTAAATAATTTAATTTTTAAAATTTTAAATTATTTAATTTTTTTAATTATTTTTTATTTTATGTGTCTATTCAATTTTGAGAAAAAAAAAATTTTAAATTTATATTATTTTGTAATTGAAATTAAATATAAAAGTTAAAATGTATAAAATTTATATTAATTTTTACTTATTTTATTAAAAATTATAGTAATTAATTCATTTAAAAATAAAAATAATAATTTTTAAGTAAATATAAAAAAAATTATATTATATATAAGATTAAATCTACTATGATAATAGATTTTTTTTTTTAATTGACAAGTTTAGGTATTTGTCAATTATTTATTATTTTGATAAAGTTTTCAATTAAAATTTTTTCTCTATTAATAACTTTATATAAACTAGACTTAAAGTCATAAACTAAACTTAGAGTCACTTAAAATTTAAATACTTCTGCTTGAAACTATTTACAAGAGGACTTTCCAGTGATGCAAAGGGTTTGAGAGTTCAAAGAGATTTTTTCCAAATTTTGCCCCTTATGATAGCCTTGAATGGTTATTGACATGTAAGGACCTAGGACTTTAAATGCATGTTAGATGCCTTCATGATAGATGCTTTGAAAGAGAATCAAATTTGTTTTGCTTTTGGTGGATGCTTTTGCTTTTACTTTTGCTTTTTACTTTTGTCTTTGATTCCTTTTACTTTTAGTGAATGCTTGACAAGAAATTAAATGCTTTTCCTTTTTTTTTTTTTCTTTTTTTAACTTTTGCTTTTGCTTTTTACTTTTATTTTTTTTCTCTATACTTGATACATACCCACTACATATTCATTGAGATCATGATTTTGATATGGGTTAATAGATGAGCTAGATGATGCTTGTGAAGATTTCTTAGTGTGATGTAGAATATTTGTCATATTCTGCAAGTATTCTTCATTAGTTTTAGAGCTAGTAGCCAAGAGAGCACTCATATGAGTTTTTTATTAAAGGAATTGAGATATAGTTGCTTGAATTATGTTGGATTAGTGGGGATGAGTAGAAAATAATTGAAGCACACTTTGCTTAAATACCTTTTGTTGTTAAGAAGCTAAAAACTATTGCCAAAATTTGACTTTATAAATTTGGCTAAGAACTAGAGTCTATGTATAGGGATCATCACAAAGTTGAAATTCCTATGGGAGAATCTAAGGGAGCTTGAAAATGTAACAAAATTAGAGTCATTTGGGAAAAGTGGCTGCTTTGAGCCAAGGCTCACATTTAGTTTGGAATGTATCAAATCCTTCTTAAATTAGGCTTGGAAGAAACCAATTTCTTTAATAAATGAACCAAAGGGGAAATGAGATGACAGCTTTGGATTCCTAGAAAAATATGTTGGAATGTTTATAAGACTTGTTTTGATAGTAAAATGCATTATACCATACTTGTTTATAATCCTAAAAATTAAATATGAGAAGAAAATCATGGAAGATAGTAATAGTGGTTGAGAATTTTCAGTAAGAATTTAAGTCTTGTGGCCAATTTGAGGGATAAAGAATTTTAATGATTTAGATGATTAATGAGTTAACTGACTTGGATCATAAGCTTAGTAATTATGTTTAATTTTTACTAATCTTATTTTGATTAGTATATCTCCATAAAAAGTTTTGGGTTTCTTAAAATCTAAAGACCTAAAAAACTAATTTGAAAACAAGTTTTATGCAATAATATTAAGGTTATTATGGAAAAATATATGTTCAAGAAGTTCAATAATTTGAAAGCTTGAATTGATAAAACATATTTGATGAGATTTAGAAATAGGTTTTAGAAATAATTTGAGTTTTTAGGAAAACTATTTGGAGAGGAGTATCTGAAACAACCACTTTTTTATTTCTAAAAATTGTTTTGAGAAAGGGGCATATGAAACTTTAACAACCTCTTTAGTGCCTTGACTAAAAGAGGCATCCTTAAATCTTCCTAAGAATGATGTAATCCATGTTTTAATTATAGCTTGAGCCTCATATAGGAAGGTGGAAATATCTGAAAGGTGAATGGTTAGGCTTGACAAATTTCATGATCGAGGTGATAAAGGACAAGGGGAATTGTTAGAGTTTGAAAGGCTTGGTTGTTTACCCAATTATTCTTCTTCAACTAATTAGGCCCAAGTTTTTTCTTTCTAGGCATGATGAACCCTACACAAATTCTCTTATAAGGAAATCAAGAAGAGAATTTGAAAAGACGGGAAGAAATTTAATATCAAAATAAAAAAAATGCTTAAAATTACTTATCATGATGCAAAAATTTGTTTTGAAGTAATACTGTAAACATCATTTTAAAGAATAAATTTTGTAAATTGACAATTAATTCATAGTTAAAATTTTTGAGTTAATAAATCATTTTAAAACTTAGTTATTCATAATATAATGATTAAAAATTCTTTTAAAATTGTGGAATAACATTTGTAATAGTCATTCTAGTGCTTAAAGGTAAATTGAATAAGTTATTCTTGTTAACCTATGAATTGTTTAAAGATTCCACCACATCCAAAAATAAATAGCAAAGTCTAAAGCAGTTTCTCTTAATTGGAACAACTTTTTATGGATTTCCTTAACATATTTGATCTTGTGTAATGATATTTGAATTAAATTAAAAAAATATAAAGAGTAATGATTGAATGATATTAGAGTATTTAAATATTTATCTAAAATTATTTTATCTATCAAAACAAAATTCTTTTTTTTTTTTAGTGTAATCAAATCAAAATTTTTAATTATATAAAAATATTTAAAATTTAATTTATAAGAAATGTACAATTTTGACCTTTAAAATTAAGGAAAATATAACTACATTTTTATTGTAGTTTTAACAGTACTATATTAAATATAAATGTTCAAAACCAAAAATTATAGTAGAATTTTCCAACATTAGTTATCTAAAGATAGTGGAACATGGATCACCAATGACATGATGTTAGACCATCAGTTTTTTGTTTCCTTGTAAAGGGCATAACACATAAAATATAGAAAGTATAATAAGTAGGGTATGTTAGCAATAATATTAACCAAAAATTATTTTGGAATGAGATTTTTTTCTTCCTTTGTTTCTTCTTACCAAGTTAAGAGAACCTTATTCTTCTTCTTATTAATTATTAAACTCCCAATTACAATACCTTAAGAAGTAAAAATGCATAGGGTAGTATTTTAATGTTAAAATTATCGTTAAAGTAGTTGATATGATTAAATATAAATTCTAAATATTTATTTTTTAAGGTGATAATTAAAAAAATAATTATCTACTTATTCATATTTTTTAAAGTTAGCTAGTTTGTGTATAAAATAATTATAATAACTTACCTTGATGGGAGAAAGTTGAATAAGGATCAATAACTAGTAAGGTCTTTAGTCTAACCTATAAAAAAGAGTCTTTTGAATCGTCAAGATATGCCTTTAAAAAGTGTTAGATTATTGGCTAGAGGGCTTAGTTAGTACTTTAATAAAAAAAATATTTACTATTTATCTCTAATCGTGTGAGTCACATGATTCTAAATAGGTGATATACTTAATAATGATTGTTACATATACTATTTATACAAGCTAATATAAAATTATAGTTTGCTTAACTAGAAATTTTCATATATGGATCATGATAATTATACAACATTTATGGAAACATTTCCTTCCATATGTTATTATACTAACAAATTTCTAATCAAGTATTTTATTAAGACAAGACTCAATAAATAAAAAGAATTTAGACATCAATTCATTTAGCTACTAAATAAACAATAACTCATTGTTAATTTATGTTCTTATATTTTGATAGATATCAATTCATTTAGCTCTTAAATAAATAATGACTTATTGTTAATTTATATTCTTATATTTTAATAGGTATTAATTCATTTAGCTCTCAAATAAACAATAACTCATTGTTAATTTATATTTTTACATTTTGATATCTCTCTTGCTCTCTTACTAAAGATACCAAAGATTAACACTAAATTGAACTTTAAAAGGATTTCTAGAATCTAGCAAAGAAGATAACAATTTTCAAAAAAGGCTTTTTTTATATCATTCATATGATAATTAACAATTAATAATTTACTAGAATCATAAGATATTAGGATGTTGAGATGATTTAGCCCTTAGGTTTATAAATGTATTTATGGCTAAAAATATCTAGTAAATTAATAAAATACATTAGCTTAAACGAGAAAACACTTACTGATTAATTAATAAAATATTTTAACTAAATAAGAAAATACTTAAAAACATAAAAAAAAAAAATTCATGAATAATTTATTACTTTCTAAATAATTTAATTAAAATTTCTAATTAAATTAAAATATTATAAAATAAATAAATAAATTATAAAATAAAAATTATAACATTATTTGTAAAATGATAGAAAATAGTTTTTGTAACATATTCTACATTAAAATTGCATATCATATGCATTAACAATTAGTAACCTTATATATGCATAATTCTACACTAGATATGACATGGCATTTTCAATAAGAGTGTTGGAGAGATACCAAAGTAAACCTAAGCAAGAATATTAGAAAGCTGCTAAAAAGGTTACAAGTATCAACAAGGGACTAAGAACTACAAAATTATATATAAACATAACAACTGTTTAAAGGTTATTGAATATTTGGATATTGATTTTAATGATTGTGCAAAGAGTAAAAAGTTTATTACTATATGCATTTTTATATTTGTTAAAGGTGTTGTATATCAAGAAATATCAAGTAGATTATTATTACTTCTTCTAGCATGGAAACGAAATTCATTATGTGCCCTAAGATTATAGGACATACTTTATAGTTAAGAAATTTTATCATAAGATTACAAATTTTGAATTCTATTTGTATACCACTAAAGATATATTGTGATAATTCAATTACAATATTTTTTCAAAGTAATAATAAAAATGAAAATTAAAACAAATATATAAATATAAAATATTCGGTTGTCATAAATCATATTAAAGAGCAAGTAATTGTATTAAAGTATATCAATACTTAACTTACAGTCACCAATCTTTTAATTAAAAGATTATTAATTAAGTTATATAAAAATCATATTAAGAATATGATACATGTTAGTTCTATTAAGTATTATTTCATACTATGTTATATGATGTTTTAGTATTTTGAAAACCTTTTGTTTATTGGCAAATAATGTTTATTTTGTACATATAAAAATTATTTGCATAAAGTTTCTAAAAATCATTATATTATAGATTAAAAAACTTAGTTAATGCCTTAAGAAATAAATATTTAGTATTTTTGTCTAATTGTGTGGCTTGTATAATTTCAAATATGTGGTATCCTTAACAATAACTATTACTTATACTACCCATATAAGATACTTTAAAATTATCTTTTACTTAATCAAAAATATTTATAAATGAATCATAATAATTAAACATTTCCTCTTATGTATTACAACATTAACAAATTTCTAATTAAACACTTTGTTAAGATAAAACTTTCTCCCTGCCTTCCATGTTCCTCCGTTACAGGGAAGGGGACCCAGACTGGGCGTTTGTCAAGGATAGCATGATTGCAAATATGTCGAGCTACGGCTACAATTTCAATAGCTTTGATGCCTTGGAGGGTGAGTTTCTTAGCTATGTGAAGAACAAAAGAACGAGGCATGAGAGGGGGTAATTGCCGTAAATGGGCTTAGCTTGTTGGGTCCTAATCACTTGAGTCGGGGCCTCCCTTAAATGGGCTCCTTTATGTATTTAACTGGCTTGATAGTTGCCTGGTTCGGTGCTTTATGTCTGTTTTGGTAGTCAAAAGCTAATGAGCAGACAACAGATGGAGGCATTGGCTCGGGCTCTTGAAAAGAGCATGGCCCGATTCATCTGGATGGTCAAAACAGGCACAACCCAACCAACGGAGAAACGGGTATGGAATAGTACCTGACGGCTTTGAGGAACGAGTTGTCGGGAGGGGTCTTGTGATGAGAGGATGGGCACCGCAAGTGATGCTATTGAGTCATGAAGCCGTGGGCGGTTTCTTGAGTCACTGTGGATGGAACTCGGTCCTAGAGGCCGTAGTGGCCGGAGTGATGATTTTGGCTTGGCCAATGGAGGCTGACCAGTTTATTAATGCCAGGTTGCTGGTGGAGGATATGAGCGTGGGTGTGAGAGTGTGTGTGAAGGAGGTGACCATGTGCCTGACTCGAATGAATCGGCAAAAGTGATAGCCGGGTTTGTGACGCC
The DNA here is from genome assembly GCA_037832385.1 of Rhizophora apiculata. NCBI lineage: Eukaryota > Viridiplantae > Streptophyta > Magnoliopsida > Malpighiales > Rhizophoraceae > Rhizophora > Rhizophora apiculata. The sequence goes on along the minus strand of CM075441.1, from coordinate 5,903,101 downwards.
GGATGTGCCTGAGAAAGTGAAGGCACGTGAGTTGAGAGACAAGGCATAAGCTGCTGTCGGTGTTGGTGGAAGCTCATTGAGTGATCTGGATAGACTTGTTCATGAATTGTCCAGACGATGATAAAAATTTTCAGGATCACCTCTTAGCTTTTGGCAAGAGCTTCAATGTTTTGCATCAACTAGAGAAATTTTAGGTGAATGGGAAAGAATCAAATTCAAGTTAATACAATTTTTATATTGCATTATGTCTTAAATTACATTAATATTTTACTTATAATATAAAAGTTAATTATACATATTTAGAATTACTATTTTCATGTGGACATAATCAAATTCTTCCATCCATTATATAACTAATATTACCTGCTTAGCGATTTACATTGCGCATTTTTTTGGGTTCTTTGTTAATTCTAGTACTAAATTGAGTTCCATTAATTGCTATAAGGCTTGCAATTTGTGAAATGGGTACGTAGCGTATGTACATATTTTGCAGTAGAGGGGGTAATTGCGAAGGAAAATAGCTGTCAGTCTGAAAAAGTGGAAAAAGGCTTCCGGATCCTCAACCACTCATTTGATCATCCAAGTAGAACTTTGTTATATGCGTTATCACTCCATATCTGGACTCTGAGAACTTCATAAGCATCAGATGTTGCTTCAAGGAACACCTTTGGCGTTTAAAGGTACCCAAAAAAAATGGCGTTTAAAGAAGTTAAATGGTGTGCAAAAGGTCAAATCTTAAAAAACTGCTTCACCCCATCCAGTTGCATCCAGGGAAAGATGCAAGTTCTAAAAGGTTCATCTAACCAATTTCCGTTGCTTGCCAGAATGTAGCATAAGTTTTTTGCATTGATCCACCATGGATAGGGAGAGACACATTAGAAAGTAACAGCGAAGAATTGAAAATAAAACAATGACTCTATGCCCATATACTGGTTACAGTACTTGCATTACACCAAAAAGAAAAAAAAAAAAAAAAAAACATGTATTTACGACCACACATGAATGAGGTAATCTCGTCAGTGCAACAAATGACTCACTCATAAGATCCAGGCTTGCCCCTTTTAGCATAACCAGGTAAATCATCATCAGAATGGAAACCAAAGTTGCTTATTTCTGGTGAGAATCTAGTTGCCAGCAGGGTGACTTTTACCATATTTGGTAACAATTTAGTTGATGAAGATTGAAGTCCAACTCCGTCCTGCTCCACAGAAAAAGGAAATCAAAATGAATATTATAAAAAAATAAAAATGCTATTTTCTGGGATAACAAGTTTCCGTAACAGGACGCTATTGTCACATGAACAAGTCAATAACTCATCTAGATTCTAGATACAACTTTGACTTACAAAACAGTAACCTATTTGTAATTCCTGTCAAAACAGTAACCTATGGTTGAGAAAATACAATCAAGGGAACTCGATGATTTCATTCCATTCAAGTGCTCTGCACATGCTATGTGTGCCTTACCAACCTCAATTGCTGTTAGCCCTGCCTAGGTTATTGTCGTGATCATGCTTTAGACGGTCTGTGGTTGGTGTTATATGAAGAGAGTTGGACCAACCAATGTTGTCAAAGCACTTCTGTGAACATAAAGCTCAGCTGCATCCTCCCATACAGACTTTCAACAACTTGATCTGTTACTTCATGCACACACTTTCCCTGCATAATTAGCCCAAAAATATGTATGACTGATAAATATAGTTTCAGGAAAATATCAGCTCAACAAGTTGCCATCTTGCAAATAATCATGAATGTGTCCACAGAATATAATTCAAAATGATCGAGCTATAAATAGTTAAAAAAATTTCCAGGCAAATGTTCCCAATTTTACTCTCACCTTTGAATGGTTCAGCAAGTTATAAAACTTACTTTACTATTCAGGATGTCTCACCCAGCTTGCTCAAAAGTGGGAGAAAAATTGGGAACATTTGCGGGTAAGTATGGATGCATCCCAGAATACAATTTCAAAATGACTGAGCTATGATGGAGTAAAAAAAAAAAAGGTTCCAGGTACATGCACTCAATTCTATTATTACACTTCGAAATGGTTCAGCAAAACTTAAAGATTAATCTGTTATTTGGGATGTCTCAGATAGCTTCTTGATTCTGTACTACAACACCTGTGATTCTAATTTCAAAAAAGCTTAAAAAAATAAAACAAAAAATAAAAGCCTCCAAGGCTGACATTGGAAGAAACCAATCAAGACTGTTGCAATAGTAGTAGTGACCAACCAAACTCATTAGATTTCTCTAGAACATCTCACAGTTAAAAAACATGTGATAAGAGATCCTAATGTTCTTGGTTTTTGCTTTTGCCCCATTAATCAAAGAGCCCAGTGTCTTATAAGATCAATGGTCTAATGACAACAATCCTAAAAGATCCCATGGTTGTAAAGGAAGCATAAAAGATACCTTGCACTTGCACAAAACTCCTAGCACAGGAACCACAGGCAGCTTTCCCATAGATATGATGGACAAGAATGATCAGTATTTTAATGGATTAATCATGGAATAAACCAAATTTGATCATCTCAGCAACTAGCTGTAACACCAAATATAAGTGACCACCTCGATGGAATGCATTGAGGAGTATTTCACAGATTTCCTGATCAGGAGAAATGCCATTACATAACATCATGTAGAAAAAGAATTTGGCTTCAGTTATTAAACATCTTTTGCATAATCTATTAATCACAGCGCTATAGTCTCTGATTGAAACTTCAAAACCATTCTCCATCATCTGACGGAAAAATTCTGCAGCTCTATGGAAATCACCTTTAATGCAGTGTGCTTTGATTACTGTGGTGTAAGCAACCTTTGTCAAATGAATACTTCCTCCCTGAAGTGAAACCAGCAGAGTGTCAGCATCCCTTATGTCACCATGCATACATAGACCATTGATCAGAATGTTAAATGTTACTGGTGTGGGCTCAAGGTTATGTCCTAACATCTCATCAAGTAACTGAAATGCTTTGCTCATGTCTTTAGCCCTACAAAAATATTGGATGATGGTATTATATGTTATTTGATCTGGGAATAGACCTTTAGCTCGCATGTCCTCAAGTAATTGGACAGATTCTTCCAACTTCCACTGTTTGCAAAGTCCTTTGATTAGTACAGTGTAAGTGATGGGGTTCGGATCTATACCTTTTGCTTTCATCTCTGATAGCAATTCAAGCAGGTTGCGGGTATCACCCTCTTCACAAAATGCATTCATAAGAGTGGTATAAGTTACTATGCTTGGTTCCAGTCCATGCAGTTTTATTGTATCCAATAACCTTCTAGCCTCAGCTACCCTTCTGCTTTTGCAAAATCCATAAACAAGAGAGTTGAAAGTAGCTATCGTAGGAGTTATCCCTTTTTCCTCCATTAGTCTATACAGTTGTAAAGCCTCTGCAACATTTCCAAGTTTTACATAGCCATCAATCATAATATTATACAGAACAACATCCAGTGTTAAGTTTACAATCAGCAGAGAATCAAAATATAATCTTGCCTCTAAAATCAACCCTTTCTCACAGAGGCCCATCAGAATAGCACCTTGTGCAAAAGAATTTGCAAAGATTCCATTCAAACACTTTTCATTATATAGTTCAATTGCCTTTTGAACTTGTCCTTGCTTGCACAGGGCATGAATGAGGACAGAGTATGTTATTAGATCAGGTTGGAAACCGTTTGCCTCCACTTCATGGAGCAATCTCAATGCTTCATGAACCCTTCCACTTTTACACAAGCTGCTGAGCAACACACTGTAAGAGATTATACTCAACTGAAGACCCTGTGAAAGCACCTCCTCCCTCAACCTCAATGCTTCGTCAACATTGCCCATTCTGCAGTGCCCCAGTATCAATATTGTATACAACAAAAGGTCTGGACTTGACCCTTTAATTAAAATCTTCTGGATAATCTTTTGAGTGCTACTAATCAAACCCAGAAGATGAAATCCTTTGGCAAGAATTTTGTAGGTCACCATATCAGGCTCTACCCCATGTTGCTCCATGTCACTTGTGAAATCCAGCGCTTCCTCCATGGAACCAGCTACACATAATCCATGAATAAGAATATTATAGCTGTATATGTCAGGAAGCAGTCCGTGCTTGAGCATTAAGCTGAAAAATGATTTTGCAACATCTACGAGACCCAATTTACAGTAACTAGACATAAGAGTATTAAATGAAACAACAGAAGGCCCGAAATCCTTTCCTTCAGTCTCTTGCAAGAGCAAAACTGCATCGCGAAACCTGGACTGCCTGCATAAGCCATCCACAACTATGGAACTAGTATAATTACTCTGTGAAGCGCTGCTAACTTTGATCTCATTATACATATCCCACATGATATTGGTGTGCCGTAAATTGTGCAATATGCTGTTATAGGTTTGTATTGAAGCTTGTAAATTCAGTTCTTTCATCTTCACCAGAACACAGAGGGCATCCTGAACCATTTCAAATCTCGAATACGTAAAGGCCAATGCATCCCACACCAAATTACTCGAATCCCAGCCCTTGAAGCTGTACGAGAGCAACTCACAGAGCAAAGGGGCTGATCCAGAGCCTATCAGAAATTACACATAATCTTTTAACACTAAAAAATCTATGGAAGAAATAGGGAAAAAAAAATATACAAAATATGAGGTTCAGCTAGGCAGCATATCGTTGCCTCATCATCACAGACCACATAATAATAAAAGAATTATATATCAATTATATAGATGAATTCAAAAGAAAGTTGAAGATTTTACCTTACCTTCTTCTTGCAGCATTTGGTCCAAAAACAAACGCAACTCCTTAAACCTCCTTTTATTGGCCAAAACATGCAAGACCGCAAACCTGGAAGCTCTAGAGTGCCGGAATCCAAAATCATTCCTTAACAAGTTGAAGAAGTCCATCGCGGTATTTGCATTCTCGGCACTCAAATTCCAAATTATTCGATCAACCTGAGCGCAATTCAACTTCAAAATCAGGCCTTTAAAGTAATATTCGGAAACAAATCTCCTAAAGCCCAAGAATCGAAGTCCAGAAAGAATTTCGTGAACAGGGTGGGTAGAGTCTAAGGCACTTTCCGCAGCGGTGGTGGGCTCTTGGCCGGCGGGATTAACGACGGCGGAGAGGGATAGCTCGGAGACCATGAGGCAAGAGAGAGATGCAAAGATCGGAGATTTTAAGTACAATTGTAACGGTTTCCTCCATTTATTGAGCATGAAAGGTGGAGAAAGCTAAATGTTTTAAGGAAGAAGCCGTTCCTTTGTTTGCTTGTTTGTTTCCCCAGAAAATTTTGACAAAAAGGAAAGGCTAATGGAAAAAGAATAGGGTTTAAGACACTTCGGGGCGGGGATAGGGTTTTAGGAAAACCGTTAGTTTTACCTGTCTCGGTATTTTTCTTTTTTTTTTTTTTAATTAAATTCTTATAAATATATGAATTTTAAGATTTTTTTTTAATAATATAAATTTTTAAAATTTTTATATTATTTAATATTTTTAATTAATTTTTTAATTTATATATTTATTTAATTTTATATTATTTTTAATTAAAATTAAATATAAAAATTATATCAAATAAAATTTATATTAATTTTTAATTTATTTAATAAAATTTATCATAATAAATATGTTTAAAAATAAAAATAATATATTTAAATAAATATAAAAGAATTTTATTTTATATAAATTATTTTATATTATATATAAAAAGTAATATTATATAAAATATTTTTATTTAATATAAAAATTATTTAAATTTATTAATTTTATATTTAAACTTAATATTTTTTTATAAATATATTATACATTATTTATGTAATTAAAATAATATTTTAATAATAATATGATAATTAAATTTTAATAAGAATAAAATAATAAATTTAAAATAATTTAATAAGATATTTTATAATATTATCATTATTCGTATAAAATAATCAAATAAATTAATAAATAAATTTAAATTAATTTATTTTAATTTTTATTTATTTTTAAATTTAAATAATTATATTAATTAATAAATTATTATTTAAAAATTAATTTTTTATTTTATTATTTGAATTTGCATTGAATTAATAATATATTTTTTTAAAAAACATATAATAAAATCATTTTATAGAAAAAAATTTTGACAAAAAATAGAAGTTAAAAGATACAATCCAAGGTTGACATAAGAAGAAACCAATCAAGATTGTTATATTAGTAATACTGACTAAACAAACTCAATCCATTTCTCTAGGGCATCCCATAGTTCAAAAACATATGGTAAGAGATCATAGTGTTCTTGTTTTATGCTTTTGCCCCATTAATCAAAGAGCCCAATGTCTTATAAGATCAATGGTCTCATGGACAACAATGCTAAAGGATCCTATAGTTGAAAAGGAAGCATAAAAGACACCTTGTGCTTGCACAAAACTCCTAGCATAAGAACCATAGGCAGCTTTCCCATAGATATGAAGCACAAGAATAAACTAAATTGGATCATCTCAGCAATTAACTGAAACACCAAATAGGAGTGACCATGTCAATGCAATGCATTAGGTAGTATTTCACAGATTTCATGATTAGAAGAAACACCGTCACATAACATCATGTAGAAAAAGTATTTGGCTTCAACCGTGTAACATCTTTTGCAGAATCTATTAATCACAGCATTATAGTCTATGATTGAAACTCCAAAACTGTTCTCCATCAGTTGACGAAAAAATATTGTTGCTCTATGGAAATCACCTTTAACACAGTGTGTGCTATGATTACTGTGGTGTGAGCAACGTTTCTCAAATGGATACTTCCTTTTTGAAGCGAAAGCAGTAGAGTGTCAGCATCCCTTGCTCAAGAAGCCACCATGTCACTAGAATAAAGAGGGCATAATGGACCGTTTCAAATCTCAAATATGTAAAAGCCAATGCATCCCATACCAAATTAATTGAATCCCAACCCTTGAGAGCAGCTTACCTAGTAATGGGGTTGATCTGAAGCCTATTAGATATTAGACATAATCTATAAAAATTAAAAATAAAAAATAAAAAATGAGAAACTCTAAAAAATCTATGGAAGAAAGAGGGAAAAAAAAGTGTACAAAATATGAGGTTCAGCTAGGCAACATACCATTGCCTCATTATCACAGACCGCGTAATGATAAAAGAGTGGGTAAATCTCACCCCTTTTTTCTGCTTTTTGGTTGTGTTGCTGTAAACAAGAAACAAAATGCTTCTTAAACCTTATTTTCTCATCTTTTAGTCAAGTAAAGCAAGTCATACCTAGTGCAATGATTGCACTTGTATTGTAGTGGGAATGAACTCCTCAAAAAGGTAAAGAAATGATCAACGAAGGACGTGTGATGTTACCCTCCAACTTTCTCCTTCCTTGTTAAGACTAGTAGCTAATTTTAGCCTTGATTCGGGAGAACCATTGACGGTATGTGAGAAGCCCCCATTTGCTTGCATGGAACTTGGTGTTGCCTTGCCTAGAGGCAACTCTCTTGGTTCTCGACCCTTGCCTATTTCGCTTTTATTCTGTTAGTTTTTCTCTTTATTTCGCTACTATGATTTAAAAAAAAAAAAAAAAAACACAACTTATTCGTTTTTGTTAACTCGAATATGCTACTTGATTTCAGTCAAGGATATTTTTAATGTCGAAAACCAAAATGGTAGAAGGACTTTATGCTCCATGTGTCTTTCTTTTTTTTTTTTTTTTTTTTTTTTGTAATTTGAGACTAAACTCAATTTTAATTAAAACAAGAGTGTCAGGAAAAACATTTTTTTTTTTAAAAAAAAAAAAAAACTAAGCCCGAAACTTAATTTTGAGTGGGAAAAATGTATAAAATTTTTCTAAATAATATATTCAATGGGGGGCATTTGCCCTTACACCATGTCTAGCATTACTCATTTGTAAAGTATTTGGCATTGACCTGAAACATTCACTCGCCACACGAAACAAGAATACATTATGACAAGATAGTCCACATGTATGAATGGTCCATTACTGTATTGATTTTGGATAGTATGTTCGTGTAATGAGACTTACAGATTTAAAGAGATAAGCACATCACTGCTTCAAGACCACCATGAATGTACGATGACATTTCTTTGTCTGTGCAGGCAACAGGTACGCCTCAGACTTTGTATTGAGGCAAACACTACACCTAAAATTCCTAATCTAATCTTCTTTGCTCCAAAAAAAAAAAAAAAAAAAAGAGAGAAACAAAAAACCAAGACTAGAAGCTCCAATCGTAACAATTTGGAGAAAGCACCCTACACTGACGCTGTAACCAAACGTGGGACCTAAAATCTCACATCAACAATTAATTAATAGACTTATAATTTTAAAATAATAATAATAATAATAATTAATAGGCTTAATACGAAAGGCCAGGAAAGAAAATTGCATGTTTGGGTCAAACGTGACTCGAATCTCGTGTCACCAGCGCAAGGAGCGATTCCTTCGGCATTCGTTAGGACCTGCATGGCTTAAATAATTGGCTCCAACGTCCCCAAGAAACCAATTTTTTTTTCTCTCTTTTTTTTTTTTAAAGTCAAGTTACTACCGATTAGGAAGCTAGATAATAAGAATATATATATATATATATATATATATATTTGTATAAAAGTTTGCACATTCTTTCGGTATTTTGAACCTTAAATGTAAAATTTCTAAGATAAATGTTTAGGGGATAAACCAAAAATCTTTTTGAACTTTTTCAACGTAGTGTTATTATTTTTCGACTTTTTTTTTTCTATTTTTGTCATATCAATTGAAATTTTGTTTCATTGGAATCCACAAAAAGTGCTGAAAAAGAATACAAATTTTGTCCAAAAATTGGACTCAAATAGAATAAAAAATAAAGGTGTAAGACTGAAATTAAAATAATAATAAAAAAAGGAACTACATAAAAAAAAAAAAAAAAAATCCATAATAATTAATAACTCATCTGTGGCTTGTCCCACTGTTAACTACTAAGATAATTTTCTTGGCGAAACGTGAGATACCACCTTTTTTCTTTAACCAAAAAACAAAAAACACTATTGAGATGTGCGTTTGAAGTCAATCAGCACATTTTATACTTCATGGTCTTGACAATACCTGCCCTAAACTGATCAGAAGGTCCAAATTTAATTACATAACTTAATACAAAAGGATGAGAGACAGGTTAATACTTGCAGAGAAGCCCCACTGAACTATAAAGAAAGGAACAAGTCAAATGTTCCAAAGTTTTAACTGATACCACTAAACTATAAACAAAGGAACAAGTGAACCGTCACAAAGTAAACTGAGAGTTTGGTCCATCTAAAAATCAAGTTGCATAACATTTTTATTATCATTGACCTCCTCAGAAGTGTAATTAACAAATACATTGCATTTTATTGGATAAAAGGGGTAACCTAAATTTGGGTTTTGCATAGAGACCAAGAAGCATGAACTAGTACTTGATGACACTCACACTTCGACAACACCCTCCCTTTTAAAACCCCAACACCTTTTTGTAGGTTTCTCCTGTTCTTTTTAGCGTCTACCCAATTTTAAGACAAAAGAATTTTCTCATTATCTCCGCTAATGTTCCAAGCTTATCCAGAGAAACGGGTTCTGGAGAAGAACGACTTGTTCTTCCAAGAGAGAGAGAAACCAAGCGGAGACCAAGGCCTCCTGCCTAAGAACATCAAGGAAGTGTGCCCAATTGGGCTGCACAGAAGCATTTCATCACTATCATTATCGTCAGTGTCCTTGTCTTTGTCAGACAACTCCAATGACTCTTCTCTTACAGATAGTTCTACTCCGCTAGAACAGAAGATATCATTAGCCCTTCGCCTGATAGCCTCACCCAGCAGAAGGGAAGCCCCACTACGAGTAGCTAAGAATGTGCAGCAGCAGCAGCAGCAACAGATCCAGGATTCTAATGGTGAGGAGTTGAGGAGGAGGTGCAACTGGGTTACCGAAAACAGTGGTAACATAACTAGTTAGCCACATTGCTATTTGCATCCATCTTGAAAACCCATTCTTCTTTTTTATGCATGGCAAAATATATTGATTTACAATATTATCCGGATCAAATTTTCCTTTCTCTTATTTTCTTGTTTATGGGGAAAGAGGGACAAAGAAATGGAAACCATAGCTTCTTTGTACAGTGTATCTTAAGCAGACAACTGAACGCTCATGGAAATTCATCTACTTCATCCCAAAATCTACGTTAAAATTACTAAGAAAAGAGCCTGAGGAGTTAAAGGAAGTAAAGAACAACAATAGAAAAGTGAACCATGCAAAAAGTATACTTCTGCGTGTCATTTTATTTCAGGATTGGTGGGTAATTATTGCTTCACTTCTACTCATTTTGTCATTTAGTGAAATGGAAACTAGGGTCATGACATCTCGCCTATCTAACCTGAAAATAAAGAAAGTCAAGGTCAGGCTTTCTCAAAAAAGAAGTTCGAGCGCTTTTGCCACCAGACTTGGTAGATTCGTGCTAGAAACCAAAATTTATTACAAATCTCCACTAAATCTGTTAAATTTAGCACATTCATGGTGGTTGGTAAGCCTATTTTCTAGCTCCAACATCTGCAAGCTTTTCTCGAACAAATTCTACGTATGTTACGAAGTCTAGGACGCAATTCTTAATCTTGAATTGAATGCAACATATGCATAACCTTTTCTTGTTTTGATGGAAAATGCATCCTAAGCGATATTCTCGCGTAGATTTTCAAATGTGTGGACAGTAGATTGCAACATCCACCTACCATACTATTTTAATAGCTTGATATCCATTTATAATGAATACTCTCCCTATAGAAAGAAAGAATCTTAATAAAATACAGAAATTAATTAAGGTTTGGTGCACAGATAAGGTATACGTAACATTTCATGACGAATGCTGGGGAGTTCCAGTCTACGATGACAAGTAAGTCGGTTGGGTTTATTAAATTAAGTTCACCTACTGACCAATCACGGGATGTATTCATGCCAAATTATATATGTTGGTATATATTCTGATAAACAGTCAACTGTTCGAGCTACTGGCAATGTCTGGTATGCTGATGGACTACAACTGGACAGAGATTTTAAGAAGAAAGGAACTATTCAGGTACCCAACATGATTTCATTTCATGCACTGGATGATGTTGCATAGGAGAGTTTTATAATGTCCTGGATAACAATTAAGTACGTAAAGCTTATGACTTTATTGGAATATAGAGAAGCTTTTGCTGGATTCGATCCTAATGTCGTTGCAAAAATGGGAGACAAAGAAATTGCAGAGATATCCTCCAACAAGGCAATCGTGTTGGCCGAGAGCAGAGTGAGGTGCATCGTAGACAATGCGAGATGCGTAGTGAAGGCAAAGTTTCCAAAACTAATTAAATGTTCTGTTTTACCATTGATTTAGTTTGCTTGCTATGAGTCACTCGTTGAAATCTGATTTTGATGGAAACACAGATTGCTAGAGAATTTGGATCTTTCAGTAGCTACATGTGGGGTTATGTGAACTACAAGCCAGTGATCAATAGATTCAAATACCCCAGAAATGTTCCGCTAAGATCGGCAAAAGCAGAGGTCATTAGTAAGGATCTACTGAAGCATGGATTCCGATATGTTGGTCCGGTGATTGTGCATTCGTTCATGCAAGCGGCAGGGTTGACGATTGATCACCTTGTCGACTGCTTTCGATATGGTGAATGTGTGAACTTATCGGAAAAACCTTGGAGGCATATCTAACTTAATACTTAGTTATATTAAACCTTTTAAAGGTTCGCCAACGACTGAAGATTGTATGTAGAATTGAGTGCGCCTCGTGTTTGGCATAGCTTTGATTAGTACTAAAGTATATGTTTAACAGGAACATATGCATTGGACTGTGCAGCTTCGGTTTTTTATCTCCTTTCATTGGTCTGGTCTTGTTGGGATTATTTTTAATTCTTTTGTTCATTGCCTGCAGCCTGATCATCAATGAACAAAGCATAATTGCATCTCAGTTTTTTTCCAGAGTGATTTTCTTAAATGAAATAATTTAGTATCACGAACAAAGTCCTTCACCATTTGGTTTGGCACATTAGATCTATTTCAATAATGAAAGTGCTGTTCTAGTGATTAGAGTGACATAATGCCAGTAATGACGACAGAAATTGGTGCTAATGCAGAAGTAACTTTATTGTTTAACATTCTTTCTAATGTCCAAAGTCAGCAAAGATTTTTTTCAATTATTGTGATTGGTGCCAGCGTCCTATTGTTGGGTTCATGATTTTTGGTGGGAATATTTATGGGGAGATGGCAACAGGTTATCAACCAGAGGATTCTGCCATCTTTCCGGCAAAGATTATTATAAGCCAAAGTCCGAGAAGTTGGAGAGCTGAGGTTAATATTACCAAATATGTATGAGGCACAGTGAGATATAATATTTATTGCAAAGCTTATAATTTTTTCAAAGAGTTGTAATTACAATTTATTCCTAATAAGTACATAGATTGTACACCTAAGTGCAAGTGTGTTGGAAGGTCACATGACCCTACTTATTCGTTTACATAGATGTGTACCCCCACACTCAGTGAAAATACATCGTCAGCAATTCCATCTGTTACTTGGTTTCCCTTCAACATAAACAAGGATGTAGGTGACTCTCCAATCTCTTTCGAATGCATTATGACAGTTGGAAGTTATACTCACGTATTGGTGAGTAGGAGGAATCTCTTTGAGTATACTTTTTAGTTGAACCTTAGAGTCCACTTCCATTACGAAACCTATGCGACGAAGTAAACTTTAAACTTGTAAATATTCCTTATAGTTTTGCAACCAAAGCCGTGCAAGCACCAGTGTTCTGAGCAAAATCCACCAATCATCATCAATCACATTTGTCTCTAATGATCCTTCTTACACTTACAGTATTTAATTTGATTTCATATCCAACAAGTCAACTTCTTTAATTTTTAACAATAAGACTAAATGGGTACATGATTGGTGGGCCTGAACGGTAGCGTGATTATTTGAGTGTTAACAGTAGGAATTGTCGGGGCCGAACTTGGATTGGCATGTTGACCTGAGCCAGAGAGTCCTGGGGCGGCTCGGAACTCGTAACTCTTGAACTTGGGGTAAACAAAAGTCTGAAAACCAGTTGACATAGTCCTCGTCAATGTTCACCTCGACATTTGTTTTACCTGTGGCAATTTATTAGTAACCCATTTTAAGGGACTTGGTTCAATCACTTTCATGTTCTATTTTATAGGCATTCTGGTACTCTCACGTTCTTCCTTTCCTCGTTGGACACTCCACCTGCTCTTTTTTTTTTATTATTATTATTCAAATTTCAGTCATCGTCTATGCATATGCCATTGCTTTCATTTCATTCAATTATTAATCACGCCCGCGGGTAGGTTAGGCCTCAATTTAGCTGATTTACAACAACGATGGTATTTCAGACTAAAGATGATTAAAACCAAAGGAGTGAACAAAGAAGAGAAGTAATACCCAAATGGTCAGATGTCTCTGTAAGACACTCAATGAATCAAGGTCTCTTTCATGAAACTTGAACTCATCTTTCTTCACAATGTTAAAAAAATGGGGCAACTAGACAAGGTGGTAGGTCCACACTTTTGTGTTAGCCTGTGCTTCCCCCGGGACCCATTTATTTATCTTCAACTACAATTCAATTTAAAAAAAAGGCAGAAAGAAAGTGCTTTTGAAGGTGACATTGGACCCTACTTGAGGGGCACAAGTGGATATGTAAAACAAAGAAAAAGTGACGAGATTAGGCTGCAGATGTTGGGCACTGACCAACGTTATTATTCTGCTGATCTCAACCGGTTTTCTGATTAATCTTTTTGCGTTAGTTCTGATTAAATTCTAGTCAAATTAAGCTTAGGAAAGAAGTGAGGTCTTGTCTGCTCTTTTGTGACTTCTAAATGAGACGTTCACCAAACCAAACCATCCCATCCTCTTTTGAGATAAGTTTGATTTGGTACACGTGACGGTGACTCCATAAGCAGTCATGGCAACAGTCTCAATAATGTGGGTGCGATCAAGTTGACTAATCGCAATAGAGAGAGAAAATTTTCCTTTATTTTTTTTGTTTGATTTACATCTTAGTTGAAGAAAGCTGTTTTTGAAAAGTGATGGTAGCATGACTGGCTGATTGCCAAGGCAGACCCTATGAAGTAGTAGGAGACTGTAAAATGAAATTATTGATAACACCCTCACATCACCCCGTAACATTTCAATATGATGGACGAGCTTAGCAGCTAGTGGTAAGGCCAAGAACCACCAACACCAACACATTCCCCCGCCCCCCTTCGCCGCCGGGGGCCTAAAAACACGTTGGCACAGGTGGCTCGGGCAATCGGTCAAGGCACGCCGGCTGTTGAACCCGAGCACAGGTGCCCAGACAACACTCTTTATGTGTTGGCAAATGAGGACATAAGCACAAGCAGGGCTGCTTTTGATCGACCAGGCCAACAACACAACCCTGAAAGGCCAATCTGGGAGTAAATTGATCAAAGTTCAATGGCCTAATGGGACCCCAACATGTGATGTTCTTTATTTGGCTGCCACGTGTGATATATATATATATATAATGCAAGCTAAGACAAACCCCTGTGAGCCTCCATCATCCAGTTTCAATAAACCCCACACAGCATAATCAGATGACATTACAGCAATGTTATCCTTTTCTAAATCAAATTAAAAACCACGTTTAAATTCGAACGGCGGAAACGATACAAGCAAAATAATCTGTGGGTGACAACCAGGCGTTTGTGTTTTATAACAGACACCGAGGACATAACAGTTTAGGGTAGGCATCGATCATCCGATTATCACTTTCTCTTTTTCCTTTTGAAAAGAAATAAAAAAATGCACAGTTGTTGCCAATAATGACAAACGAAATAAATATTTGTAGCCTTCGCCCGTCACTGGTTTTTATGGCCAGAACCCCGTCCATTCCCTCACCTTGCCCTCCCCCCGTGCCCCCCTCCGAAGACCCCATAAACATATTCTTCCACCGTATGTCAGAAAACCACAAATGAAGAAAGTAGGGTCAATAGGGCATCTAAATGTCACCAAGTCTTCCATGGAAGAGTCCAGATCCGGGGGAACACAAATAAGGTTGACCATTCCATAACATTTTCTTCTCTGAGGATTTCAATTCAACAAATTATTTATCCAACAAGCCCCCGGTGAACGGGAAAAATGAAAATGAAAAGAGGCCTGGAAAAAAAAGAAAAAACCACAAATACAACCAACCATGCTCAGCTCCTCACTTACAGCTGAAGCAAAGAATATTTACAAAAAGATAATCCTAACGTTGACACCAAATACAATATCTTCGCAGGAAGAAAACCATTAACTGAAGCTATGCTAGAGATCGTTCACTCCCACAAAGCTACAACGCTTGTTTCATCCGCATACTGATAGTTTCTATCAAAACTGGCACGAGGTACCAAGCCTCTGTCTCTGCCTCTGACCTAACGTCACAGACTTCCGTTTGGCAAATGCTGGGTAAAGCAATTCCTGAAACTTCTCCAAAAACAGTGACCATTCCTCCTCATTCATGTCTACCACCGTCACAAAACTCATGCTTGCAGGAAGCTGCTCATTAGCACTCCTGTGGCCGGATGATTTGTTGGTAAAATAGCCGTCTTCTGGTTTTTCTCCAGAGAATTTCTGGTGTTTACGGTTCTTGACACCCAATGTGGTGTTCTTCAGTGACATAGAAAGGTATGTCATGGTTGAGAACCGCTCTGGACCAGGCAAGGCAGATCCCTCTTGCCAATACTCTCCTTCACTTCCATTTTCCTCCTCTATGCTTTCCTCCAATTTTGAAAGCGGGCAACCACCATTAACGTAACCAAACCCAGTTTGGAAAGGGTTACAGCTATAATCTATTCTCATCTTTGTGAAATCAAGCTCTGGTTCTTCACAATCTATATTGAACTGACATTCCTCGTCACCAAGATCAGCCATGGGAGATAAGACGTCCCTCTCTGCCATCAAACTCTTTGCTTCCATGCATACAACCTCGAACTCACTGGGCTCCTCCTCACCAGCATGAAATTCCCTACTCATCATCTCACCAATTTCTGCAAGACACAGTCCTGAAGCTGCAGCTTCTTTGAGGAAAATTGTGCACAGAACCAAGACCCGTAAACAAGCCTCATGGATCATTGGAAGTTCTGCCCGCAGCATTTCACAATCTTTAGCAGGATTAAGTTTTTCTATGTACTCAAGCTCATCATCTGAAAATGGAATCGATGCCTGAGGCCAATGAATCCACTCAAAATATGGATCCTCCAATGCTTCTGGCAAGCAAAGCCCATGATCAATAGGAATCAGCTCCACTTGCCCAAATCCCCCAGTACCATCAAGCTTCCTAACTAAAAGGTTTCCAGCATGCCTGTCCGTGTTAAGAATCCTTATGTCTAATATTCCAATACGATGCACAGCAGAAACCGGGAAGCTTGAGGTCCCATGATCACTGGCATCAAAATCATGACGTATAAACTGTTGGAAAGAGGCAATCTTGCTAACCTGCTTCTTCTCATGAAGATTGTTGCCGCTCACCCCATCATTCACGTTGAAGATTGAGTGAGTAATCTTCACCAAGGCAGTTGCAGGCACATTAGCAAAGTGATCATAGTCAAGGAGGTAAGCTGCAACTTCCCTAAAACCTGTCTCCCCAACTCGCACAGACCACTTTAAACCTACTCGCCCAAGGGCTTTGCCAATAAAGCCTTTTGGGTTGTTTGGAGCAAAAGGTTCCTCATCTGTTGGCTTCACAATTGCTACACTCTCACCCCGACTATTTCTAAAATAGTATGCACCTCCTAAACCACCACGAACAGGAATTGGAACAACACCCATCTTTATTGCCTCTACGCATTCCTTGACCAGTTGTTTCACTCTAGCAAATCTTTTTGCTTGTCCCAAAATTTCAATAGGACCACTCTGATCTCTTTGTTGGATATCCCTACCAGTCGGTGAAAGACAGGGAGTAGAGGAGCTTCTATGCAAATAATTCCTTGTTAAAAGCAGAGGTGAATCATTGCGGACAGCACTAAGATCATTCTTCAGCACCATATCCCCAAATGTCAAGGAACTTTCCTCGGTGGGAAAATTGAGGGCAAGCTGCAGCCTTCGTTTGACGGTATGAGCGTTGTCAACTCGATCCAACTCCATACCCAAGACACAGCCAGTCTCAGTTTGCACAAAAACCCGTCTCCTTCCTGCAGGTTGTTTAACTTCCATTCCCTTGCTGCCATGGTATTCCCCACTCAGCGGGCTCTTCAAAACTGCTACTGCCATCTGAGTCTGAACTGGGCTCTCCAACTCACGAGACATGAAATGGAACAATAGCTCTGCTTCTTCTTTGGCCAGCGAGAGGCAACGGTGAAGGAAGAAAGTGTCTTCCCTCTACAGAAAGCCCCGGACTCCAGAGCCAATCGCCAATGACTTAGAACCAAAAAATCTAATCCAGTACCAATCATTAATATAAGTTGCCTACAAACCAGAATCTAATCAAAACTCTCACCCACTAAATGAGTGAGGTAAGAGAAAGCGCGTAGAGAGTTCAACGCTACAAAAACCAAGCCATTCCCTGGCACCGTATGGTCAACAACCAAGAATCTGAAAAGGAAACAAAACATTATATTAATGTTAGAAGCACTCAATGATTGCAGCCTCAGACAAAGATCTTGATCGTCAAGTCCTCCCCCTCCCCCTCCCTCCCTCCCTCCACCCCCTCCCAAAAAGGGCGTAAAACATGTGAAAACCCAGACATCTTACTCATATTAACTAAACAAATAGGCCCATCTTCCATTAATTTCCCCTTCGTTTCGTTGAGCTTTGAATCAAGGTTGTTAAAGAACTTGATTTAATGTAAATTTCCCCAAGTATTAATGCCCGAGTAGCAACTGATTTCAGAAATCCCCCCCATAACTAAACCTCAATACTAAATGCAACCCAGCAAAATGGTCAAGAAATGAAACCTCAGTTTGATCAAATCAAACCTTAATCTATCAGAATCTCCGCTAAACCGGTAACATTAACCATTTAGTTACATTACCCATCAACCTATACTCGACAATTATGTAAAACAGGAAAAAAAAATTAATGAAAGAAATGACCAAATGAAATCCAACGTAAAATTAGAAACCAAAAAACAACAAAATCCCAAATGAAACCAAGAACAAACAAGCATTAAAGACCACAACCCCCTCCCCCAAAAACTAAACAACAAAACCAAGCCAAACGCAACCCCATTACAGAAATAGACAAAAAGATCGGGAAGAACTCACCAGATTAGCGAGATCTGCTAAAACCCACCAGTAATTTCAAAAGAATTATCACAGACGTTAATTGTAATAAGCCCAACCCAAAAAAAAAAAAAAAAAAAAAGGAGCAAAGCCGTTCGAGTTGACTCAGTTCAATCCGATGCTCCTCAGCCAAGAACAACACAAGGAGCACACTCTCAGACGACATCCAAAGACCCCTTTAAATCCATTTGCCCTTTTTTTTTTTTTAACTTTTTTCCTCTTTGGCTGTTGTGGTTGTTGGGCTCTTTCTTCTCTCTTTCTAGGAACGTTCATTTAAAAGGGCGGTATGTGGTTAAACCTGGGTTAATATTTAACCAACTCTGGTTACGAACTCTTCTCTCTCTCTATATATATTATTTTGTCACGTCCGTGGAAGAGTCTAGAAACTAGGATCAGGGCCGTTGAATGCGAGTGTAGGTGGAGAGGAATCGGCCATTTGATGTATTAGCGTGGAGACAAAAGATTGGTGCGAGTCACCGTCTTAACGGGGATGTCAGTTTTTTCCTTTCTGTTTTTAAAATTTTTATTTTTATTTATGAATTTTGATTTGACAGAGTTGTTTTTCTTGTTTATGATAAATAGAAAAAGATTTATTCTTTACGACTATCTTTTTCTTGAGAAAAAATGGATTTCAGTTTTTGGCTGATGCATGGGTTGTTGCATAATGCCTTTTGATTTAAAAATAAAAGTATATGTATTTATTTTTTAAATATTTTTCATAATTTTTTTATTAATTTAAATAATATTTATTAAATAATATCACACTTATAATATATAATTATTATTTAAAATTTTATATATAAAAATAATTATATATATATTATTTTATTATATATTTTTTATTTATTATATAAAATATTATTTATACAATATAAAAATATTTTATATTTATAAAATATTTTTTTTATATATTTATAAATTTATACATAATTTTTTATTTTTATTTTATAAAAATAAATATATTTTATAAAAATTAAAATTATATAATAAAATTTAAAAATTAAAATTTAAATTTTATAATTCAATAATTATTTTTTTTCCTTCAAATTGAGAAAAAACAAAATAGTTAGCATATATTAAAGATTAAAAAGTCATTTATAAAACATGTAACCCAATTTTACATTTTAAACAAAAGTCTTATTTCACAGGTAAAAAAATTAGTTTTTTCTCTTACAATTTTACAACATACAAAATTAAATTAAATATTCATATACAACAAAAATTTAAAATTGATAACCATAGGATTGTTAAGTATAATGAGTTCATTATCAATAAAACCTAACTCTTTAAGTAAAGAATTTTTATCATGAATTACATATTTAGAAGAAACCTATATAAGAAAATAATTCATCCATAATGTACATATCCCTATGCAAAATTTGCAACATAAGTGTATTTCCCTTTTTCTTTGTAAACAAAACTTTATCAATATGAAATCATTAAGTTAAATTTGTGTGTTGCAAAAATTTTTAATATTTTAATAAAAAGTATCAATATTAATTCAATAAGTGTAGACTAACATGTTTATGATCGATGATTATCATGCAGTATTAACAATTAAAGTTTAGATTTATAAGTTACTCTCATATAAGAGCCATTTAAGATTCAAATGAATAATATAATTAAATTTGGACAAAATATACTTTTATATAAAGTTTTAGCTAGAAAAAATTCTTATATTCATTGTAAACCATTAATTAAATAATTTTTATTTTGATTATTGTTACCCTTAATTGGTTGTAACTTTACAAAGAAGAGTGGGGCATAATAAAGGGTGTAAAGGGTGGCAATGGTGTTGAAGATAAGGGTAGTAGTGTGAAAGAAAAAAAGATAAGGAGTAATATGGTGATTTTGTGTGGTTGGGTGTGTGTAAAAAGTATTAAGAATCACATATATATTTATCAAATAAATATATAATCAAATGATGATTTGAAATTTTGATTCTTAAGAATAGATTTATTACTTATTAAATATAATTACAGTCTAACCTAAAATAGAGAATAATTATTAGAGTAATTTTCAATTCTTCTTTATCTTTCAAACCTATCAATAGGTTGTCGCAAACCATTAATGTCCAAGCATTTAGCCCCAAATGGTAATCCAAATAAATAAGCATGAAACAACTCTCAAGATCTAAAACCCTTTTAAGAAAAGAGGGAAGAGGAGGCCAATAACCTTAATATGCAATCAATTATAAGACCAAGGTTCCTCTTAAAATGGTTTTTTTGTTGGCATAATGCACAATTACCGACTTAACAATGCATGAATCTTACTACATTTAATAATGAACTTCTTAATCCAAAATTTTTTATTTGATTGCATCATATACAATGATGTGTTTAAATATAACAAATGCCTCCAATTAGAACCCTTCTAACTTATAGTCTCATCATTTGGAGTAATAAACTTTCATCAGATTGTAATTTTGAATCTCCTTTAAGGTTCCATAAACCTAATGTCTTAAGATTTTGGATTGATATATGGTGTCATGCTTGTAAGTATGTTACTTTCTTGGACTTTGCTTGGATTCCTTCCCGCTTTTGGCCTTTCACATTTCCCCAATAGTTAGGACATAATTCCACAAAGAGAATTATGTTATGCAATGTAGGTATGTATCTCTCCTTAGATTCTTCTAATATTGAATTATTTTAACAATTTGTACTCAAATTGAGACAACTATGATGAACCTTCTAGATTTATCTCTATAAATCTTAATCATTCAAATCTTTTTATTTTTTATATCCTTTTCAGAATGTAGATTACTTCTCCTTGTCCTTTATGGACAATATTCTTGAACTGCCAAACTTTAATGGATTTGAATAATATTATATGTTTTTTATTAGTAATATGTTATCCACATAAAGAACTAGAAAAGCATCATGTTCCCACTAATTTTCTTGTAAATATAATGTTTATCCATTCCTTTAATAATATCAAACCTTTTGAAATTTTTATCAATGTAAATCTTAAACATTGTAAACATGCATATTCATAATATATAGCAATAGTAAGAAAAATTCTTATGGACTTAAGCATAATTACAAGTAAAAAAGGTTCAATTAAAGTTAGCTCTTTGGCTTTAGTTGTAACCTTGATTACATACTCAGTCTTATATATTTATACATAACATTCATGTTTGTCTTTCTTTTAAAGACATACTTATACCTAATAGGTTTCCTTTTAGGCATATCAACCAAAATCTCTATTTAGTTGATGTACATGGAATCCATTATAGATTTCACATCTTTGAATCATTTATTAAAATCAATGTCACATATTGTTTCCTCTAACCAATAGATTCATCTTAAATGAGTAATACATCATCACATACTTTAAAGAGAAATTTATTTCTCTGTATAACATGAAGTATCCTAATAGGTACAAAGCTTCTTGTGTTATTGAGTTTTAGGTCTTGCATCTAATATTAAAACCATTAACTCAAGTTTCATTTAAATGTTATATTGTAGGTCTTGAATCTTTTCAAGTTCTACCTAACTTCCATTACTTTATTAGAGAAGAAATTCCCCTTTTAAAAATATAATAGGCTTTGAAATAAACAACTTTGCTCAACTAGTTAAAATAAATAATATCTATTAATTGATTACAAATATTCCACAAGTCATGCATTTATTTGATCTAGTTCAAAACTAATCAAAAAAAAATATGTTTTAAATAAACATCATATTTATAAATCCTAAAATATGAAAAATTAGGCCTTTTATCATTTCATATCTCATATGAAATCTTGTTAATAAATTTTGATGGAACCTTTTAAAAGGTTAGTAAGAAATATTACATAATAGTTTCAAAGAAAAAACTTTAAATTATATGACTCTTTAAAATCAACAATATCTTATATTGTAAGGTTAGTCATATCTCAAACTTCACTAGATTTTGGAAAAGTCCTTAGCAAGAGGTTCTCAATCTTTTAAAATAATTATCAAACTTGATTAAAGTTTTTTTCTTATCTCGATCTAATCAAAATAATACTTTTACAAGTTTGTTTCTTAATTTCAATCTTGAATTCTTTGAACCTTTCCAAAGGATTCAAATTTGTATTTGGTGAAATACATATAGCCATATCTAATATGGCTAATTATTGAAATATGAGAAACCTCTTTTACCATGAATTATTATATACTATTTACATTTCAAAGTATTAATCTAAACATTTTATTGACACTCTCACCCTTTCTCCTAAAGGGTGATCAAGTCATCTTATCAAATGAAAAAGATTCATATAATCCATAGAATTCATAATTATATGAACTTAAATAAACTTCTCTATGTAACTTGGTGATTCTTATTTTATTAATATGATTCAATCAAAATTTTCAATAAAGTATAATGATATGATTATTAAAACTAGGTTTCTTATCATATAACATTTAGGACAAACCTTTTTTTAAAGGCTTACCTCTCATAGATTCCCAAATGGAAACTTCTCTAAATCTCATTTCTTTTAGGATGACAAGAATGCCTTGCAATTTCTTTTCAAAAGTTGCATCCTATTGTTATCTCATAGTGGAACAAATCCTTTAGGATTCTCATATCTCTCAATTTTACTATGCATAACATTTAACTCCTTTATATATGTAATAACAACATTGGTATTTATAATATATGTTATCATCAAAGTTTAAGAGACCTAATAACTAGCATCACATATGCTATTAGATAATTATCCTTTTATGATATTAGTAAGTCTCTTAAGCTTTATTGGCAATGTTCTTTAAAGGATTAAATAATATAAGACTATGAAGGACAACAGGACAAACTTGCTTTGTCTTATTTAAGAATAATAATCAAATTAATATAGTAGTCTAAAAAGTTTGTTTTGGTAAGCTTTTTAACATCCAATATGCTAATGAGGGATAAGTTATTACCGCTTTTGTTCTAATGACAAAATTATGTAAAGAGAGATTATAAGTTCTATACATATATGCCAAAATAAATTAGGTCATTAATCATTTTAGTTACTCTTGCTATTTTACTTAAAGCAATAATTCTCTTTATTGGCTTAAAAAATTTTACTTTAAGATTTTCTGGTAGACTAGGATCTTATTAAAATTATTTGACCTTAAGATAACCCAACAAATCAAATAAAACAAATTGGATAGATAGCATAACTTATAATTATGGAAGGAAACTCACAATGTTTTTAACATATATTTAATATTTTTGAATTAAGGGATTTTGTTAATTATAGTTGGTGTTATGCATTGGCATCACAATTGTAATATATATCACATATATAACACACAATCCCAGCACATCATTCTAAAATGGATAATTATGGACTTCATTATACTTACTTAAGTCATAATATAGACAATGTGTTATTATGTAATCACAGACACTTATATCTACCAAATAATCAAATTCAAATTCGACTTAATCAAATTGACTTTTATTATAATAAACTTTTATTTTGGATTAACATTAACATTTCCCCTTAATCCTAATTTGGCGATACTCTCAATCTCAACATATGCTTTAGCTTGACAAATACTTCATTCTTCCATGATTTTGTGAGAATGTCAACCACTTGATCTTCAGACTTGTAATAAATTAATTTAATTTCTTTTATCAACTTAATCTCTTAGAAAATGAAAACAATAAGTGTGTTTCTCAATTATTGTGCAACGTTTTATTAGATTAATAAAATTACAATTTGCCTATTCAATATGTGAAAGAAAATAGAAGAGCAACTTAAACATAAAATGAAGTTGTTAGGGAAGAAGATTTCTTATTGTTCTAAAATCTAGGATCTTGCAACCATATTAGCATAAGTCAATATTGCAATCTAAAGAGAGAGTAATAGTATCCTTCTTAAGCTAATTTTCTTATTAGGTTGTACAAATATACTAAAAGGAAAGGATGCACATGTTGAAATTGTTTTGATTAATGGGATCATGTGCTATATATTATTCCTTTATGTTTTGATGTAACTCCTATACTTGATTGATGTCAATTTATTTGAATTATATTCCTTTATAATTGTTTGATTGATTGACAACATGTGAGCTTTACTTGAAAAAATATTATTTTAATTTATACTTTTATAATAAAATTTTTGAATTTTAAATTTCAATTAAGGTAACAATTTTGTGTTCTATCAATTCTTTATTTTTAGAAAGGTAGTAAGTGAGATTTTAAATGATCATAATGAAAGATCAAAAGAATAGTGAAAATTCGAAGTTAGCAAAAAATTTAGACCAATCAACTAATGCTATCAATCAGACAACTGAAAGCACAAATGTTGGAAAAGTTATAGAGATTTTAAGTCGATTGATTGACCTAAATGTTACAGTTGATCGATGCCTCAAAGTTAAAGATTTTTATTTTTGTAATTGATTCTTTTTATGAAAATAAATCAATATCTAATAGCAAGTTTTTGTCTTTTGTTTATAAAAAAGTTTGAAAAACTCTTTTGTAGTTGACTTTGAAGTGTTATTCATTATATATATTTAGTGAAAAGAGAAAAGTAATCAAAAAGTGAAAAGATCAAGAGCAAGAGCTCTAAGAAAGAAAATTTGAAATTGTAAATAGTTGAGAGTATTTTAGTGACAAATGTTAGAGAGTGAGTCCTTAAGTGTTATGAAGAAATGTTGGCTATTTTGAGAGTTTTGCAAAAGTTTTCTTATGATTAAGGTCAAGGCAAGCTAGTGTAAAGACTTATCTTCACCTTACGGAAAAAGAAAGTAATAGTAAAGTAAAAACTCTCAAAGGAGGAGCTTTGAGGTGTGGATATAAGTTCTTGATTTGAGTTAAACCATTATAAATTGTTATGTATACTCTTTTTATCCCTTTATCTTTCATTATTCTTGCTTGCTTAATTGTTTATTTTATTATTTGTTATTATTTATCTTGTTATCTCTTGTTAGATTTGAGATTGAACATGTGTTGAGCAATCAAGTCATTTAGACTTAAATTCGTGTCCTCTCTTGATTTGCCCCAACTAGGAATGGCAACAGGGCAAAGTAAGGGTAGATAGTATCATTCAAATCCTCATTCCTATTTTATAACTAGTTTTTATCCCAATACCTAAGGTAGTTTAAAATTTCATCCTTATCCCTAACATGGATATGGCATACTTGTCCTCACCCCACCCCTATTTTTTTAGTGAAAAATAATAATTTTCAAAACAAATTCTCAAATTCCAAAATATCAAAACAATCACTAATTCCAAAAAAAAAAAAAAAAAATACTCACTTTTATGTGGAATTTTTTTCAATGAGAGTTTAAGTGAAGAAAATAAATAAAAAGATTATGCTAATTAAATCTTGTATTAGAGAACAAAATCATTTTTTAAAAAAAAAAAAAAAAACATAATGCTAAAGGGAATTGTTCTAAATAGGTATGCAATTTGGTCTTCTAAAAGAGAGTAATGAAGGCTAATGTGTTGATGATAGAGTGAAATGTAAACACAGAGATTAAGAATAACAAATGCAATCTTTCATTTGGGACAAAACGTTCTTCACAGAAAATTAAGGTGAAAATACGAAATATTGGAGTGAATCTATGAGTATGGTTATCATTTGTATGTTATTTTACTTAATTGTCTTTCTATAAAAAAAAAAAAAAATGTTATATAACTATTATATAGAGAATAAAAATGTAATCTAATAATTCAAGGTCAGGATCGGAGCCAAAATCGGGACTTGATCTCTAATTAAAAATTAAAAAATAGGGACAAAGATCCCCAATTTCCGTTCAATTTCCTTGACCCTGTCTCTATCAAGATAGAGCGAAGGCCATTGTCAACCCCAGCCCTGGGGACTAATAAGAGAGTGAAACTAAAAAACTTTCAATTCCAGTGTTTTTATTCCGTTAAACCGAGTTTTCCCATATATAAGCTAAAAAAAAGTTTCAAATAACTTAATCAAGGTACCAAATTGTGGCAACATCTCATGTACGTTATAAATTTAAAATTATTTTGCTTGAATTTAAATTAACAAATTTGGATAATTTAATTCTACTATTTATGGTATAGAAACAGAAAGCATTAGAATTCAACTTTACTGTAGAAAATGACAAAAATTTATTTTTGGTGGGGTAATCTAAAGTTGATTAAGATTTGCATTATTTTGTCTATTCTATCAGCATTTTTGTCGTTACCATTTCAAAGCTTTCAACCCATTTACTTTAGTTGTTACGGTCAAATTATAAATCGCTGAAACTGCCATCCAATTGTAGGTCACTAAATGTCTGAAAAGTTCATAAACAGTTAATGACAAATAACAATGCTCAAAACTTATAAAAAAAAAAAAAAAAAGGGGAATCCTCTACTTGCTTGAATTTAAACCAATGCCCATGAAGGTTGTCGCCTGGGAAGGGAACAAGGAAAGATAAAAAATAAAAATAATAATAATAATAAAAGTAGAGGAATAAGAGGACGAGACAGCCAACAGGATCCCATGCACGTGATGGTGACTCGCTGTTTTGATCCGAGCCGTCGTTGTTGTCCTCTCACAAATTGGTTTTTAATCATTATTTCCGAGCAGCCGAAAGTAAGGCTCCTACAATCCTTGTGCTGCGTGCCCACCGTATTTGTTTGGGATCAATCAAAGGGAAAACTTGAAACTGTTTGGTCTGTGTCCAGCTTGGTTCGGTTGGGTGCTATGATGCATTTTTATTCGATTGTATTGACATTTGCTCCGTGGGGATCCAAAATCAACGACGGGGCCGGCCATTACTTTTTGAGGAAATCAACCTCGACTTTCATTTTCGCCGTTACATGTGTTTTTTCCTCTTTTTTATTTTTTTTCCTTTTAATATAAAAGAAGGAAATTCAACCACATTCACTCTTCAATAAATTTGTTTTTATTCAAAAATAATAAAAAAAAGAAGATAAAAATCAATCTAATTCTTTATTTTTGTTTAAAGTTATAGTATTATTAAATATTGAAAAATTAAAATAATTATATAAATATTTGCTCTTTTATATTATTTATAATTATTTTATTAAAAAGTATATATTTTTATATATTCTTTCCTTTTAATTAAAGGAAGATCTTTATATAAACAGTAATTCAAAAATTATTTAGTCAAAAAAATGTTTTTTATTGGTATTAATAAACACAATTTTTTTTTTTGGTGGTGCCAAACTAATTAATATATTATTTTTGGGCTTATAAAATAATAGACTACCAATAGAATTAGAATTTATATTTATAATACAACACCTTAGGTATTTGTTAAATAAATATCATAATAAATTAGGACAAATTCTTCGAAGAAGATGAATGAATAAATTTGCATTTTTATGGAAGCAAAAAAATTAAAACAAAAAAGAATTTTGGCTGCAGAAGTCTGAATTTAAAACTATAAACATGTGGTTTTTATCTTATATTATTTTGGTGTATCCTTCTAAACTTTTGCCTTGCATGCAATTCTTACTGTATTCGGTTGTAATGAAATTTTGTGTTGTTCTGATATATATTTTTTTTATCCCATCTTGAATTAAAGAAAAGAAAATAAGACATGAAAAAGTAATTTATCTAAATTAATGATTGGCACTTTCAAATATATTTTGCACATCGCCATTGCCATATAAAAATGTATACGTTGCCATGTGAAGAAATAATTGTAATTAACTTTGCATTTCCTTATTGATACGAATGATTATAAAAGGAATTATCCCTAATTTAGGTCTTAATGTCGCAGTCTTTTTAACATGTAACAAATCTTTCGTTCAAGTATTTCAGGAAAGACGGGCAACAGTCTTAAATATTATCCACAACTTCTGACTTCTTCGCCATGATTGGCCGTGCTTTGTGCTTGTTATTTTTTCAAAATAATAATAATAATAAAACACCTGTTTAACTACTACTTCTATTTTTCTTTTAGAAATTAAAGGTATTTTTTTAGCAAAAAAAAAAATAATAATAAATTAAGAAAACTTCAAAATAAGTTTAGACAAATCTTAGGGAATGATATCCTGCCCTGTTGCAACGGAGCAGGTCCCTCAAAATCGCAGCACATAGTTTCGTTTACGGACACGACAATTAAAAATTTGAAAATTTGGCTTATTCAAAAGAAACGTACAAAAATTCCAGTGGGCTAACTCGCCAATGGTATTCCTTTTTTTTTAGGTTGGCGTCAAGCCGAAAACAAGACGATATATTGTGAATAAATCAATGTGTAAAATATGTCTACATATAGAACAGTTTGAAGAAAAACAGATGAAATAACCAGGTTGAATCCCCTCAGAGTTCAAATGAAAAAACAAAGAAGGGGCTTTCCTCTTCAGATTTAGATGAGGAACAAGTTAACTTACAGGGAATTTTTTTTTTCTTTTTTTGGTAATTTTTGAAATACGAGTTCTTGCTCTCTCCTTAACTAAGAAAGCTAAATTGGGGACGAAAATTTGAGATTAATATTCGAAAAATACTCCTAACTTTGCATTTTCTTATAATTCTATCTTAACCTTTAAAAATTAATAATTTGACATTCGTAAAATTTTGTTATGACAAATTTAATCCACCGTTAGCCAGCTTTAACGAAAACCATCGACCCTGGTGATGTGGTGAGCTGACCCAAATCCAATTACAATTATTAAAATTAATTTAATAGATCCCTTAGACAAATTTTCAATTTGTAACCTAATCCTTCTTAGCCTTATGCATCGAGATGATATCATTTAAAAATAACAAGATATTATAATGAATATAATTAGTTAAAATATTAATAATTAATACAAATAAATAAAAAATTTTGAAATAATTTTTAATATAAAAATTTTTTAATTAAAATATTAAATAATTTATTTATATTTTTTCATATGAATAATTTTTTTTTGTGCATATTTTAAATAATTTAATAAAAAATAAAAATTTAAAAATTTATTCATATATTATTTTTAAATTAATAAAAATTATATTATTGGTATAATTAATATAATTTTAAATTAATTATTTAAAATAAAAAAATATTTTTATAATTATTATTTTATAGTTCTTTTTAAGAGTTTTATAATATGACGACTCAGTTTAATGTCCCAATAATTTAAAAACTTTTAGGTGCCTCCCTTATTTTTAAAAGTTATAACAAGTGTGTTTATCTTCCATTCATTAGACATATTCCTCTTTTTTAAAATTTTATCAAAGAGCCTAAGCAAGCCACGGGCTCTTCTGCTTATCTTTTAAAATTACTTATCTTTTCCTTATAACTTTTCAAGCTTGAATTGGTATTTCATTTCATCCACAGGCTCTTCTACTTATCTTTTTTTTTTTTTTTTTTAATTTCCTTAAAATTATTCTTACTTAAGACACGTACGCCTAATATAAATAATTTTTTCTATAAGACTACTAAGGCCTTTAAAATTATTCTCACTATTTTTATGAAATAATTGTTAAATATTATTTCTCATCTCTCTTTAATCTTATTATTATTATTTTTCTTAGAATCTTTTGTGCATCATTTTTAATGCATTTAACTTGATTAATGTTGATTTCTTTTGGTTCCTTAATTCAAGCTAACCTATTGATCTCCTTTTCTCCTTCCTCAATGCCGGCCATGCTATATGCAAATCATTAAATGCATTCGTTCGGCCAGCATGACAAGTTTCTTTACCTCCTCTTTAGCTAACTTGTATTTTTAAATATATTGTCGCTTGACACTCAAAAGAGACTTCTGTACCACTATATTTTCTTTTTAATGGTTTCTTGTACCTACCAACTCTGCAACACCCAAGTGTCTTTAGTTGGTGAACTATTTTTCTTGATCACTCTTACGGGCCCAACCGCTACCATACGTTTATGGTTTACCATTCCTAACCACACGATATTGACATCAGCAGGAATATCCAATCGCTTTCCTTCAACATTTTTTTTGGGTAATTTTTGTGGAGTTTACCACTTAAATCTTATATTGTTGAAACTCTTCTCCTTTCTTTTTCTTACATTTGTCAAAGACATTCAGGTCTATTAACTTGTACCGTGTGGAAAATACTTCTCTTAATACAATTTTACGGTTATTGCACAAAACACAGCATGTATGTCTTGTTAAGAAAAAAATCAATTTAGCAGCGATTGTAGCCACTTTTAAAGGCTAACAACTAAATGAATGAGCAAGTCAACTTTTTAAATTTAAACAAGAGTTTAGACTTTTAATCACTACATACACATAATAGTTAATGATTAGAGTTAGTTGGGGGATATACTAAATAGCTTTAGCATAGGATTGCTACCCGGAAGACACTTACTGGTTTTCTTTTAAAGATGGCTAAGAAAATTTAGAGAAAAAAACTGAAAATTTATGCATAATTTTGTTGATACGTATACTCATTGTTATGCATATAAAAATTATTTGATATAAGCATTTTCCATACTACAATAAATGAGACTTTTGTTTAATTAAAAGAAAAAAAACACACATGGTACTGCTAATGTCAGACTTACACTAGCCTTGACATTCTCTCATCTCTTCCATCTCTTTCCTTTCAATCACCCTTTTCCTTTTTTATTCTTCGGGCACTTGATTTTCCATTTCAACCATAAGAAAAATTATATCTTCCTCACATTAAAACAAAAGCACAAACTATAAGACATACCTATCTTGACTTTATTCTCATGCATACGTAATAATTTTGTATATATATATATGACTTAGCGAAGAAAAATGTTGGATCAAGTTGTGGAGTCGCTATATTAGATCAACCTTATGGAAATATTTGAAAAGGTAAGATGTAAGAATTCATAACTACATTTTATTATACTTTTGCTTACTGTTTACAATACATATACATAGTTTCTTACACACGAAAAGGAAACTTTGTCACAAACATCACATTAAGATAGTGATTGATAAAGAGTGGCTAGCCACTCTTTAGAATCTTGTTTTATCACTATTTGTTTAAATAGATGAATTCTAGTTTGTCTTTTAATTGGCAAGATGTTTAAATAGATAAATAAAATGTTTTGTTTTATAAACATATTGTCTACTGGTAGAACAAACCGAATTGATTTTTATTTTAAGTTCTTAATTTTATTATGTTAATGTATTTTTAAAATGTGGGAATTCAATTAAATATTATATTTAATACAAAGAAAAAGAAGTTACAAGTATTAAAATGAAAATGATTGAATGCTAAAATTATGATTCCTAACAAGCTATTAAAAAATAATAAAAACATTTTTGTGTTACGTTATTTCACAATCCTAAAATCACCCCCCAGTATTCTACCATCAAGAATCAAGATCATTCATCGCTGCCTTCTTCAACGTTAACAACTTAACTACT
The DNA here is from genome assembly GCA_037832385.1 of Rhizophora apiculata. Classification (NCBI taxonomy): domain Eukaryota; kingdom Viridiplantae; phylum Streptophyta; class Magnoliopsida; order Malpighiales; family Rhizophoraceae; genus Rhizophora; species Rhizophora apiculata. Next base: position 5,871,598 of record CM075441.1, on the reverse strand, counting down.
GGTTCCACTGTCTAATTACTTACACTATGGTTGGATTAGTGAAAAAGGGTGGGAATGAAAATAATAAGAAATAAAATGAATAAGAAAGTGTAACCATGAGAAAAAAAAAAATTGTTGCAAAATTCATAAAATTTTTACATGGGACCCACCATTTTTTATCTCCCCAAATCCGTGAGAAATTAAAGTAAAATTGGAAAGTAATCACAATGCTCTCGTGTAAGTGTAATATTTTCTTTTAAAAAAATTACTATAAAGTAATTTTACATACATATACATTGTTTTCATTCCCTTGTTTACATTGTATAGATAAGAAAATATAACTTTAATCCATTTTTTCTTTTGTTTTTTTCAATCTTATTTAAGCAATTATAGAGAAAATTATTATTTTTTTCATTATTTTCTTCGACTAAATTTTCTTTCTCATCATAATTTATATCCAAATATAAGGTAAATTACTCAACCACATGTTAGAATAGTAAGTTTATTAAGTTGGTGATTAAAGTTTTATATTGAAAAATTAAGTAGAATTAACTAATTTTATTCTTTATATATATATAAAAAAAGCAATACAATTTGTTGTAAAAATTAATAAAAATTAAGGGGTTTAAAACACTGTGAGTTTTTAATTCATTATTTGAATTTTTATTAATCGACCTCAAGAAAATTTTTTTTTCATATTTTCCATTTTAATAATATTTACTCTTATTTTCACCTATGAACATAAGTCAAATTAACCAAATTACATAAATTTGATGTTTCTTATTTTCAATTATTTTTCCTTATTTTTTGTTATTGCCATTAAAGGTTATAACCTAAGACTCATCTCCTAACAAACTAACTAGTATTATAGCCAAATTTACCAAGAAAATAGTTATTATAATAATAACTAAGTATTATTTCGAGAAATTCGATCGGAGTGTCAACTTTGAAATGTGGTAGTTGAAGATGGAGGCCACGTTGGTTTAAGATGACATCGACATAGTGCTGCTAGGGAAGCAAAAAAAGTCAGAGAATATATTAGATAATGAGTTTGCTGATCTTAACAAAAAGGTCAAATTAGGTATTTTGTTAAATTTTTCTGATGATATTTTAAAAAAAGTAGCTACTGAGCTAACTGCTAAGTATTTGTGGGAGAAATTAAAGGTTTTGTATATGAAGAAAATAACAAAAAATAAGTTTTATTTAAAGTAGAGTTTGTATATATTTCGTATACTTAAAGGATCATTTATATTGTTACTTCTTGATAAATTTGATTATGTACTTATAGATTTGAGTAATATAGATATTCATATTGAAGATGAGGATTAAGCCTTATATTATTGTATTCTCTTCTCCATTCATTTAAGTATTTTAAAGAACAATATTTTATGATAAATAGATTATTTTTTATAAAGAAATTAAATTTATTTTGAAGTCAAAAGACTATTGATAGGGATATAACTAGGGAGAGTAGTAGTGGTCAAGCTGATGACTTAGTGGTTTGGGACAAATCAGATAAAAGGGATGCAGATAGTCAGAGATCCAAATCTAGATCTAAATCAAAATATAGAAATTTGGTGTGTAATTATTATAAAGGAAAAGGGCATATCAAAGTTAATTACTTAAAACTGAAAGCTAAAGACAAAGATAAACACAGAAGTAATGAGTCAATTCAAGTCAGTGTCATAGAAGATGAGAGTGAAGAAATTATATTCTTTGTTAATGATAAATTAAGGTATACCAATAGATAAATCTTAAATTTTGGTTGCATGTACCATATATGTCTCAATAAGAAGTAGTTTTCCACATATGAATCTGTTGAAGGTGGAGTTGTTATAATATGCAATAATGCAGTTTGCAAAATTATTAGGATTGGTACGATTAGAATCAAGACTCATGATTTTACTATAAGAACACATACACAGGTTAGACACATTCCAGAATTGAAGAAGAATCTTATCTCTTTGGGAACACTTAAGGCTCTTCACTACAGATATATCGGTGAAGGTGGATTTTTGAAAGTCAGTAAAGATACCCTCATTGTCATGAAAGCTTGTAGATCTTGAAATTTGTACATTATGTAGGGAACTATAGTATAACCACTACTACAATTTATACATCAACTAATTCAGAGGTATATATTATGAAGTTATGACATATGTAGTTTAGGCACATGAGCGAGAATGGTGTATCTATATTAAGTAAAAGAGGCCTTTCGTGTGGATAGTGTACTAAGAAGTTTGACTTCTATGAGCATTGCATCTTTAGGAAGCAAAAGCATGTCAGTTTCAAGTCTCTAGCAATTCATAAGACAAAAGACATTTTAAATTATATTTACTCAGATCTTTGGGAGATATTTTGTGTTCTGTCAAAAGGTGGTGTCATATACATGTTAACTTTCATTGATAATTATTCAATGAATGTTTGGGATTTTATTTTAAAGTACAAGAATGATGTTTTCCAAATATTTAAGAAGTAAAAAGCGTTGATTAAGAAGCAAATAGGAAAACAAATTAAGTGGCTTAAGACAGATACTAACTTAGAATTTTGTGAAAATGAAGGTATTGTTCATCACTATATAGTCAAGTTGACTCCTTAGCAAAATAGTGTTATTGAATGTATGAACAGAATACTTTTGGAGAGATTTTGCTATATGATTTTCAATATTAGTTTATCAAAAAACTTTTAGGCAGAGGCAATCTTTACAACTTGTCATATCATTAATCGTGCACTTTCAGCATTTATAAAATTTAAGATTCTATAGAAAGTCTGGTTAGGTAGTCCTATTAATTAATCTAATTTGAAGATATTTGGACGTCTTACATATATGCATGTTAATGATGGGAAATTGGAATCTAGAGTTAAAAAGTACATTTTCCTTTGGTATACATCTAAAGTGAAGGGATATTATTTATAGTGTATTGATTTACCAAAATTTGTAATTAATAGAGATGTTACATTTGATGAATCCTCTCTATTACATCTGAAAGGAAAGTCTCATATTCCTTCTAATGCAAGTAAAAGTGATAGTGCACACAAATAGGTGGAGTTTGAGATTATGAATCGAAATATTCAACAACAGAGTCCTTACATTCAGTCAAATTTATCAAATTTTACAAATTCCTCTGAAGATAAAAAGAATGATCATTCCATAACCAAAGATAGACCAAGAAAAGAGATTTAATTGCTATAGTGATATAATAACTATATTGTTTATCCTCTTTTAATTGCACATGAGATTAGTGAAAATGGTTAACTATCTAAATATTCAGAAGCAGTTTTAGGTGTTGACTCATTTAAGTGGTTGTTTGCAATGAATAAAGAAATAGAATTTCTTCATAAGAATGACACATGAGTTCTTATGAAGCTACCCTCAAAAAAGAGAATCATTGGTTGCAAATGAGTCTTTAAAAAGAAAAAAGGTATACTAGGGGTCGAAGATGCAAGGTACAAGGCACGTTTGGTTGTAAAAGGCTTTAGTTAGACACAAGGTGTTGATTTTAATAATTTTTTCTCACCTGTTGTTAAACATAGTTTAATACGTGTCTTGCTTACTTTGGTGGCCATGTATGATTTGGAGTTAGAGTAACTTGATGTTAAGATAGTTTTTATACATGGTAAGCTAAAGGAGCAAATATACATGAAGTGACCTCAATGTTTTGACGTTGAAGGTAAGGAAGACAATGTTTATTTGTTGAAGAAATCCTTATATGGGTTAAAGCAATCTCTAAGATAATAGTATAAGAGATTTGATTCCTTTATACTAAGTTATGATTATTCTAAGAGCATGCATAATATTTGTGTTTATTTTTAGAAGTTAGATGATGACTTGTTCATTTATTTGTTACTTTATATCAATGACATGCTCATTGCTGCCAAGAATTTGTCTGAAATTCACACTTTGAAAGTACTTTTGAATGGTGAATTTGAGATAAAAGACTTAGGAGCAGCAAAGAAGATTCTTGGCATGGAAATTATAAGGAATCATGAAGGTGGTAAGTTATATTTGACTTAGAAGAACTATGTTGTAAAGGTCTTAGAACGATTTGTTATTAAAAATACCAAATTTGTTAGTACTCCCACTGCTTGTCATTTTAGATTATTAGTTACTTAGTTGTCAAAGTTAGATAAAGAGAAGAGGTATATGGAAAGAGTTCTATATTCGCGTGTTGTTAGCAATCTTATATATGCAATGGTGTGCACATGTCTAGATATTTCACAAGCAGTTAATGTGGTTAGTAGGGTATATGTCTTCTTGACGCAAATCATATTAGCAGGTTATGAAATTAATTCTTAGATACTTACAAGGTACTTCAGATATATGTTTGGAGTTTGGTAAAAATTTAGATGTATTGGTTGGTTTTATTGATTTTGACTACTCCACTAATCTTAATAGAAGAATATCTATTACAAATTATGTATTTTGTATTAGTGGTTTTGCCATTAGTTGGAAAACTACTCTGCAACATATTATTGTTTTATCTATTACTGATGGCAATAATTTAGGCAATTTAAGAAGTCTTATGGTTGAAAGGTTTGTATGGTGAGCTTAATCTATGTCAAGATGTTGTTACCATCTATTGTGATAGTTTAAGTGCAATACACTTCACTAAAGTTCAAATATATCATGAAAAGATGAAACATATTGACGTGAGGTATCACTTCATTTAAGAGATAATTGCCTAAAGGAAGGTTTCAATTCATAAAATTAGTATTAGAAATAATTTTACAGATATGTTTACAAAACCTCTTCCACTTGCTAAGTTCAAGTAATGCTTGGACTTAATTAACATGATATAATGATTTGAGAGTTTATAAAAAAGGTAGAGTATTGTTACTATGTCTACATATGAGACTTGAGTTAAGGTGGAAATTTGTTAAGTTAGTAGATAAAGTTTTAAATCAGGAAATTGAGCAGAGTTTACTAATTTTGTTTCTTATAAATAAGAAATAATATAATTTGTTATAAAAGTTAATAAAAATTAAGAGAGTTAAAATTTCATAAGTCTCTGTTTGGGATTTTGTTAATTGGACTCAAGAAGATTTTTTTTTATATTCTCCACTTTAATAATATTTGTTCTCACTTTCACCATTGGACATAGATCAAATTAATCGAACCACGTAAATTTAGTTTCCTTTATCTTTAGTTATTTTTTATTTTTTATTTTTTATTATTAAGCGTTATAACTTGAAACTCATCTCCTAATAAGGCCAAAAAGTGTATTAGGGGGTCATGTCCTTAATGCATTTGCCCTCACAATAAATTTAAGAAAATTAATTTAGCACTTACAAATTCGAAAAAGCTCTTGTGCTTACTTAATAATTTGTAGTTGTGCTTTGATTCCAAAGGAATTAAAAGGTTCTTGTAGGTACCTAATATTATATACAATTACTTTGATAAAGTTTGTATATTACTCAAATTTTGGATGAAATACAAATAATTGTTAACATAATTTGAATAAAACATATTATTAATTAGATTTTAATTAATATTTTTTGGTTATTGAAAAGTTGGTATTTTACATCAACAAATAATTCTTATGAATAAAAATTAATCATTTTTAAAATTATAAAATTAAGTTACTTTTGTCATTTATTATAAAATATTTACATAATAAGAAAATAATTTTAAATTATAAATATAAAATAATTATTAGATTCTCATACTAGTTATTTAAGTATTATTCTTATTTTTTTTATTATTTTCTTTATAAAAGAGTGTAAAAAATAATAAAAATAAAATATATTTAAATTTATAATATATAAAAATTAATAAAATATATAATAAAATATTAATTTCGTTAAATTATTAAATTAATATAAAATATTATTAAATTAAATATAATAATTAAAAATAATAATAATTTACAAGTTTAAAATATTTTATATTTTATATCTTTTATTTTATTACGGAGAATTTTCGCATACAAAAGAAGAAACATAAAAATTCTTCTTCATCCGCTTTCAATTTCTTCCTCTTCTTTGCTAACTTTCTTCCTTTTGTGTGCTAAATCAAACTCCATGATGAAAAATTCAAATTTGACTCTAAGGATAAAATACCTTGGAACTATTTAGCAAAGTACAAATCCTAGTAAATGGAGCTAGTCGGTGTATGCGCATTTGAAATTCATACACGTAAAGCCGAAGATGATACTTGAAAACTTACTTTTTAATTTTCTCAAGTCTTCATAATGTATCGAGTATTGGAATGTGCGTTGCTTTTTATCCCTTCCCCACCCCTCCTCCCCACTCTCTTTTTCTTAATATACATTTGGGACTACATTAAGTCCATCATGGAGACATGGTAGCCATGTTCCGTCATGCAATTCACTTGAATCTCTAGCCAATGAATTGGATTTCTGGGCTGGCATCAACCATAACTTGTTTTGAATTATTCATGTCCCCTCCATCATGAGATACTTTCTCGGACTTGGTGGGATTTGCTTTTCCTTTAGGCAGCTAGTCTTAGTCGGCTGTTTTAGTAATTTGTTCTTATCTTACTTGTAAAAAAAAAAAAGAAAACAAAAAAGAAATTGTCAAGTCAACTTTCTGCTGTCTCTTCTTATCATCTACTTAAGTTCCACCTTCCTCCTAACGAAGCATATGTCTGTTGGCACATGTCAAACCAATGCAAATGTCACTCCCTTGTTAAATCTCTACCTAGTGCTACGACATTTGTGAGTCACTTGAATTTTAAGAATTATATTTGCTGATGTTGTAGACCTAACATTAGCTGTGATTTTCGATAACCTTAGTTTTCTAGATTTTTTTACTTCCCTATCATTTAAACATTATTATTGATGATAATGTTGTAGATGGAAATGCAGTGGCCAAGTGGAGGACCACTAGCATGGGGTCTTTTACTACAACAAGGAAATAAGCCCTAGCCAATCATACTGCGATGACTTCTACAAGTACACCAATCCTTGTAGTGCTAGAATTTGGTTACCATCGTCGTGCTGCCTTGCTGAAAGACAACGAAAAAATAGAATTAAAATTGAAATGTCTGATGTTTGTTGTTTGAGAAGAAGTTACTTAAAAACTTTTGAGCCAAGGCAGCCAATGCATTAGTTTATCTCCTAAATAGGCTCTAGCAAAAGCTTTAGATGGGAGAACTTCCTATAAAGCATGACATGGAATCAAGTCCTCATTAAGCCATCTAAGAGTATTTAGCTGCTTGTATTATAACTTGAATCCAGATGCAAAAAAGGATAAGCTAGATCATAAAGCAGAACAGGCATAATGATTGGTTATAATAGCAATGCTGAAGGCTACAGAATTTATAATTCAAGGCTGAAAAAGTTATCATTAGTAGAGACGTGAAGTTTAATGAACAAGGTATCTAGGATTGGAGGACACTTCAAGCACAATTTGGAGAAAGGAGCTCTAGCATTCCAAATGAACCACAACTAGCATTGGCACCAACAACTGATGTTGTAGTAGAATTTGATGACGAGCCAATTAGATGCTACCTATATTTTTGGTGAAAGAACTTTAAAACCATTTGCCACGAGGTCTTCCATATATTGGTTGGTTTGCCATTATCCACCGGCCATTAAGCTCCTTCAGCAATCAATGGTTTTGCTACCAAAATGCTTCTCTATGCATAGTGTCACGGATTTGGCTTTGTTCAACCAACGACCCGCGCGACACTAGCAATTCACTTGACTCAAATGCTAGTTCAGCCTTTTCCGAGAATTAGAATGCTACTAGTAGAAAATAGGAAAGAAGCACACAAAATAAATAAGAGATATAGAGAACTTGGAGAATACTATATTGTTTCAAGAATGTAACTACACTATTACTTGGATGCTTTACAAGTGAGGTCTATAAGGTTATATATAGTCATCCACCTCTTCAATGGATGGTTAGGATCTATTTGATCTAACGGTCACTATTCTCTCTCTAGATTATTCTACATAACTCTACGCTTTACGAGAAGATAAAGGAGTTATCTACAAGATTCTAGAGGCTTCCACCTAATTTTGGAATTATGAAGAATAAGCCTCTTTAGTAGCTAAATTTAGGCAGAATGACGTGGCGCGTGACATTCTCCCCCACTCAATTTGGTGACGCCCTCGTCGCGTCCCTCTTGTATTTCTTGATCACATCCACGTTGTTCCACAAAGTTAGCTCGTGTTCCCAACTTGCCTCGCTATCAGGCAACCCTTTCCATTTAACAAAGTACTTGACATAACTTAGATGAGTGCCTTTCCTTGGAATGACGCGATGCGCCAATATCTCTTCCATGTCACAATCTTGCATCGTTGTTATGGCTGTAGGGGCTCTTTTTGATTCACCCCTGCTTAGCTCCACCTTATCAGGATGGTAAGGTTTTAGTAAGCTTACGTGGAATATTGGATGCATCTCGAGGTGTGATGGTAGGGTTAATCGGTAAGCTAGCTTGCCAATCCTCTTCTCCACTGGGAAGGGTCCCTTGTAACACCTTACGAGGCCCTTGTGCACTCTAGCAAGCCTTCGGCTTTGATAGGGAAGGAGTTTCACCATTACCAAATCTCCTTCCTCAAATTCCAAGTGTCTTCTCTTGGCATCGGCCCATTTCTTCATTCGCTTGGTAGCCTTAGCCAAGTGTGTCCGTGCCATCTCGAACTTTGCATGCCAACCCTTGGCAAACTTGAATATAGCAGGACTCGGCCCTTTGTAGCCAACCGCCAATGTGTGTGGAGTCATTGGTTGTAGTCCCGTAGCGACTTCGAATGGGTTAGCCCCGGTTGACTCACTTTTCTGTAAATTATATAAGAATTGGGCTATGTCAAGTAACTTAGCCCAATCACTTTGGTTGGCACTTACGTAATGCCTTAAGAACAACTCCAATAAGGTATTCACCCTTTCTGTTTGGCCGTCAGTTTGGGATGAAAGCTTGTGGAGAAGTTGAGCTTCAATCCCATCAACTTGAATAGCTCCATCCAGAATCTCCTAGTGAAACGAGTGTCTCTGTCACTGACAATTGTCTTCAGGATGCTTCAATATTTCACCACATACTTGAAAAATAGGCGTGCTGCATCTTCAGCTGTAAACTTTGAGGGTATGGGGATGAACACACCATACTTGCTAAACCGGTCTACCACTACCATGATATTGGCACATCCCTCTGATTTTGGTAGACACATGATGAAATCCATCGAAACACTCTCCCATGGTTTCTTCAGAATAGGTAGGGGCTCCAGCAATCCCAATGGTTGGTGTTGCTCCACCTTGTCTTGCTGGCATACAAGACAAGTCTTCATGTAAAGCTCAACGTCATCCTGCATTTGTGGCCAATAATATGCCAGCTCTACAAGTGCCAACGTGTGACGTATACCTAGATGTCTTGCCCATTTTGAGTCATGGCACTCCTTGATAATTGCCTGCCTTAATCCTTGCCACTTTGGCACATAAACTCTATTGCCTTTGGTAGTGAGTAACCCATCTTCAAGCCAAAATCGACGTGTCTTCCCACTACTTGCCAATTCCTTCAAACTCTTGGCTTGTGGGTCATGCTCCAATCCCTCCTTCACTTGTTCTACCAAAGGGAAGTTTGGACTTGTGATGGCAGCTAGTTCGGCCTTTCTACTCAATGCATCGGCCACCAAATTAGCCTTGCCCGGCTTATACTCCATCATAAAGTCAAATTCTACCCAGAAAACTTGCCACCTCACTTGCTTTGGTATTAACTTCTTTTGATTGAGGAAGTAACTTGTGGCAATGTTGTCCGTTTTTATGACGAACTTGGACCCCAACAAATAATGCCTCTAAGTTCGTAGGCAATGCACCACTGCAGTCATCTCTTTCTCCTAGACTGTATAACGACGCTCGGTTTCATTTTACTTGCGGCTCTCATATGCAATGGAATGCCCCTCTTGCATTAAAACACCACCAATTGCAAAATCAGAGGCATCAATATGTACCTTATAAGGTGTGGTGTGGTCGGAAAGAGCCAACACTGGCTCGTCAGCTACTACTTGCTTGAGCACCTCAAATGCTCTTTGGCATTTAACATCCCAACTCTATGTTCTATTCTTCTTTAACAAATCAGTGAGCGGAGTTATAATAGAGGACTAGCCCTTTATAAATCTTCGGTAATAGTTGATGAGGCTTAAAAGGGATCGTACCTCAGTTACCTTCTTTGGTGGCTCCCAGTTATGGATGGCTTGCACCTTGGACTCGTCCAATTGTAGTTTGCCTCCGCCAATAATGTGCCCTAAGAATGTGATCTCTCGTTGAGCAAAGACACATTTCTCCCTCTTCATGTACAATTTATGCTCTCTTAGTACTTGGAAAACTTGTTGTACATGTTTAATGTACTCATCCAACGTCTTACTATAGATAACGATATCATCCAAATATATTACGACGAACTTATCCAAAAATGACTTAAAAACTCTATTCATCAGAGTATAGAATGTGGCAGGGGCATTTGTAAGTTCAAATGGCATAACTAAGAACTCAAAGGAGCCATACCTTGTAACACAAGTGGTTTTTGGCTCATCTCCTTTTGCAATCCTCACTTGGTAGTATCCCGATCTCAAATCTAGCTTTGTGAACCACTGTGCTTCGCCTAACTGATTGAACAAGTCAACTATCAATGGAATGGGATACTTATTCTTTACGGTGATTTTGTTGAGTGCCCGATAGTCGATGCACAACCGGAGTGACCCATCGTGCTTCTTTTGGAAAAGCACGGGTGCACCATATGGAGCCTTTGACGGTTGAATGTAACCGGCATCTAACAGCTCTTTAAGTTGCCTCTTGAGTTCCTCTAACTTGGGGAGTGCCATTCGGTAAGGCACCACAACAGGTGGTCTTGCACCAGAGACTAACTCAATCTTGTGGTCCACCTCTTATTTAGGTAGGAGCTTCTTAGGCAGTTCAGGAGGCATAACGTCCTTGAACTCCTCTAGGACGTGAGAGACTTCTTTGGGTAGAACCCTGAATGAGGAAGTATTATTTCCATCCTTCAAGGATATAAGAAAGGTGGGTTACGCCTTCTTCACCCCTTTAAAAAGCTGTATAGCTAAAATTTGCCTAGATTGAAGGTCGGTTTCCCTAGCCAAAGGCACCATGCAGGTGTTGCCTTCTTCCAAGATACACATTGTGTTAGCAAAAGGAATAGGCACGACCTTGACACGATCCATAAACTCCATAGCAAGTACAACTGGATAATCATCCATTGGTACAATAGAAAAATCTACAAGGCCACACCATTCACCCATACATACCTTTATACCATGAGCGATGCCAAAAATTGACTTTGGCTCCGAGTTTACTGCCTTGAGCCATCCTCGCTCCTTGTTGTATTTGATGCCCAACCGTCTTGCTTCCTCCTCTTGAAGGAAGTTGTTGGAAGCTCCAGTATCCATTAAGACTTTAACCACTTGGTTACTCACCTTTGCTTCCACGTATAATCATCCTCTCTTCTCGGTCTTAGGCACTTCGACCTTGGCTTTGATGGCATTGAGGATTTGCAAGGATCCCATCCTTGTCTCCTCATATTGCTGCTGTCCCTCCCTTTCTTCAACTATAGCAGAAAGCTTGGCTTTCCTCGGGCAATCCCTTGCCTTGTGCGGCCCGTCGCAAAAGTAGCATTTGAGATGACCCCTATCACTGCTTTGACCATCCTTGGTATTCTTCCCTTCCTTAGGCCCATTATACTTGTGGAAATGTCCTTTGTTCGAGGGATTATCTCCCTCACTCTTTCCCTTGCCATCCTTGTCCTTATGAGACTTGGGCTTTTCGGACTTCTTGAACTCTATTAGTGACTCGGCAATGGAAATAACAGTGGTGAGATCTTGAACACCATGTCTTTGGATCTCCATCTTTGTCCAATTTTGTAAGCCATCTTTGAACGCAAAGAATGCTTCCTTGTCGGGATAATTAGGAATTTCCAGTAACACTTCGGAGAATTCCTTCACATACTCTCGTATGCTCCCCTTTTGTTGAAGACGCCTTAACTTCGCTCTCGCCTCTTCCTCGGCATTCTCTGGATAGAATTGCCGCTTGAGTTCTTTCTTGAACTTATCCCATGTGTTAATGATGCAAGTACCCTTTTCAATATCACTATACCTCCTTCTCCACCATACCATTGCGGTATCCACGAGATATAAAGCGGTACTATCGATTTTCTTGGCATCCTTCGTGACGGCAAGTACCTTAAAGTATTACTGCAAGCTCTATAGAAAGTTATTAACCTCTTTCGCATTCCTCGACCCATTATATGCCTTGGGTCTTGGAACATCCACCTTTAAAGAAGCAATTACTGTTGGCAAGGCAATGCTTCCACCTTGAGCAACTGCCTTTTTGCAAAGGACCAGCTCATCTTTGGTCTCCTTCAACTCATTAGAGACTCTTTCGAGCTCTTCTTTCAACGTCACAACCTTACAATGGAGGGTCTCTTCCAAGGTCTTCACTTGGTCTAGACACCTTAATAGGGCTTGGTTCAAGGCACCTTGCATCTCCTCACGAAACTCTTCACTCTCCCTCTCAAGCTTGTCGATGCATTGGTCTACCACCTCGAACTTCTCCTACCTATCCGTCACAGCAAGCTTAACCTTTGCGAGCCTTGCATTGGCGTCGTCCAAGACATCCCTCGACCTTGATCTCCCTCTTTTAGGTTGCTTTTGGGCTTCTTCAACCACGTGGGTAATCTCACTGTGAGGACCCGACATGCTTACCAGACAGTGTGTGCTTGCTACTTGTAGAAATTTGGCTCTAATACCACTTGTCACAGACTTGGCCTTGATCAACCAACGACCCGCATGGTACTAGCAATTCACTTGACTCGAATGCTAGTTCAGCCTTCTCTGAGAGCTAGAATGCTACTAGCAGAAGATAGGAAAGAAGCACACAAAGTAGACAAGAGATATGGAGAACTTGGAAAATACTATATTGTTTTAAGAATGTAACTACACTATTACTTGGATGCTTTACAAGTGAGGTCCCTAAGGCTATATATAGTCATCCACCTCCTCAATGGATGACTAAGATCTATTCGATCTAACAGTCACTATTCTCTCTCTAGATTATTCTACATAACTTTACGCTTTACAAGAAAATAATGGAGTTATCTATAAGATTCTAGAGGCTTCCACCTAGTTCTGGAATTATGAAAAATAAGCCTCTTTAGTAGTTAAATTTGGACAGAATGACATGGCGCGTGACAATAGCTACGAGAATAACCCAATTTCGCCAGCAAGAAATTATAATCCGACTAATACTTGACTTTATATTGTTTGACCAAAGAGAATCATTATTAGTAAGGAACCTCTAAGCCTATTTTCCTAATATTGCTAAGTTAAGATTAGAAAAATTTTAAAAACCAAAGCACTTGTTACTTTTGACATCGCTGTATTCTCTAAAAAGCCCAATGAATTTTCCTTTTGTTTTCTTTGCTACCCAATAACAACAAAATTTTGCATAATATTTTATTTTATACTTAATATCTTATGCAAGCTTGAAGATCTAGATGATGTAATTTGACTAATTTCTCATTTAGTTGTCTCTATGCCTAATTATTAAAAAAAATTGATTAAATTCAATTTTTATGCAATTTACGTAATTTGATTACTTCTTAAGTTACAAGAGGTTTCTTTCAATGAAACCAATTTTTATAGATAGTTAAGAGGCTGAGTTACGACTTTCATAAAGAAATCACATGTAAATTTCAAACCAATTAGACAAGACAAAATATTGAACTTTGATTATGAAAGGAGCACTGGGCAAAGCAGATCAGCCACACACTGCTTAGTTTTTTGGTCATATCTCATAAATGAGAAGGAGTTTAGTTGTGGAATTTGAGTCGTTGGAAAGCTAACTCGAAGAGTTACAACTCTCACGAAGACAACAAAAGAAGATAAGGCCATCTCAATGAAGCTATGCATGGGTAAATTTCAGCAAGCCTCCATCGAGCAAGAAACTAGGTTGATTTGTATGTTTTGAGCCATGATACTCCACCATCCGAATTCAGGGTCTGGAATCATGTCCAAGCCACTTGGGATTATTGTCCAAGTCGAGGCCTAATCCATTATAGATGGTTGGAAGAGTTTCAAGGTAAGCAAGAATTGGTTAAAGGAGCATTAAGTACAAGCATTGGTAAGAGGCAAGCGTGGACTGCATTGGTAAGGAGAGAATAACCTCATGATATGCTGCAACCTTGGGGTCATGCACGGCCAAGAGAGATTTCAATTGCAAGGAAGAGGAAGAGGTGGTAAATGGACATAGAAAAAGGATGGTCATGGGCTGAAAAAAAAAGGAGATAGATGAAAATAGCCTTATTCTGCTCATTTTTGCATTTTCTTTTCCCTTGTTCTATCACCGTGTAAATCATTTTAACTCTCGAGTTCTTGAACTCATGTACTTAGAGATCACATTTTATTATTGAATGAATTCATTCTAGTTTTCTCATTCTAACTTTCTTATTCTAGCTTTATTCTCATTTGGTCACTTAATGAGATTCCTTAGATGATAATACCAATTGATTTTAAGTGAGTTAAGGAATGTCTTGAGAGCTACCAATTTGTAACTTGAGTCATGCTTAGGATGAGATTAAGGGGCAAATTTGTTATTTAGGCTAGTGAACTGCGGTGCTTAGGCTAGCTAAATTACACGATAATTATGCGATAGTAGGTTTTTCATAAGTCATAGTTAGTCAAATCTAAGTGACCATTTAGAAATTTTAGGGAGTGCAATGTCATCTAGTGCAAGATCTCAGTTAGGACTAGAGCTAACTAACTAGACATACATTCATATATCCTAAGAATTGAGGATAAGTCATCAAGGTTCAAGAATAATTAGAATTAATTTTATATCATATAGTCATAAATTACATTGGTTCATTAAGAGACAATTAGGATCATACCATTAACTACAAGATTTCAAGCCGCCCTAATAATTAATTTGACCGATGTGACAGTCAAATTTGTCACTACCCTACCAAATCCAATTGACCATAAGAGACAAGCTATTGCAAAGAGTCTTTAAGAAGAGAAAACAACTCATCACATATATGGGAATAACTTGCATAATTGCCTTGATAAGAACTTCCTTCTTAGCTCTTGATAACCTTTTTTTGTTCTAACCCTTTAAGTTTTTTCAAACTCAATCCAGAGTCAAGCCAAATGCTTATTTTTTGGAGTAAACTATGATCTTCGGTAAACTAAGGTACTTGTGGTGTCTTTCAATAACTGTCACTCCCATACAAATCTGAATTGCATTTTTATCAACTACTTGTACATTGAAACTATAAGAAAGATTTGTCTTTCCTATGTTAATTATTTGTCTTAGGGCTTGCTCTTATTAAGAAAGAATCTATATTTTATAGAATGACAAGCCAAAATAAAGACTTCTATAAATATTAAAGTATCATTTGCAAAAAAAAAAGGTGAGTTATAATCGGTGATCTTCAATAGACCTAAATGCCACTAATATATCCCCCCTTAATACCTTTATAATTAGAGCTAAAAAGCCTCCAACATATAAAAGAAAAGGTAATGAGATAAATGGTCATCATGTTTTAATTTTTTTGATGACCTTAATAATGACCTAGGAATGGGGTTTATTATAATGTTGTATGATATATTATAATCACACATTTCAGGATAAGTTGCACCCATAAAGTTGAAAAGCCCATTTTAATCATGATTTGCTCCAAATTAGCCCATTGAAACCTTTTATATGCTTTGCCTACATCAAGCTTTAGTGCCATATGGCTTTTCTATCTTGTATATTGATGTCTTATGTGGTGGAATGTTTCAAATGCCACTAGTGCATTATCCATGTTGAGGTGATTTGGAACAAAAGCACTTTGAAACTCCAAGATAATGTCTAACAAGTCTTCAGCCTATTAACAATTGTTTTCATAACAAGTTTAAATTGCATAAGTTAATAAATGTTGAAGAAGTTGGTGTTACTGACATGCTTTTTTGCTGCTGCACTTTTACCTTTTGGTTTCTAGCTTCCTACCAAAGCTTAAAAATTAGTTAAGTTGGTGTACATGATTACTTAAGTATAATTCTAGCTTATGTTAGCCTAATTCACCAAACTTTTGATTGAATTTGAAATATGATATGATTATAATTAAAATTTATATTTAAATTTGAATTGTGCTTTTGTATTAGTAGTTGTAAAATTTTAAATTTCAATTTGAAATGTATGATGTAATTAAATAATATATAAAGATAGGAATGATGATAAATGAGAAATAGGTTATTTCTCTTGCAAGTTTGAGAATCTCTCTTTGTTCCTTTTTTTCACATTTTTGGTTTTTCTATTTTGTAACTTCAAAAAATTGAAACATAAACTTACAACATTGGTAATAAAGCATTTTAGCTCCTAAGGGATCTATAAAGAGGAAAAATAGTGTGCAAACACAAGAAAGAAACATGCAAAAGAGTGAAAATCTGAAAAAAAAAAAAAAAAAGGTTTGGAAAGGTCTATTACAAAAAAAAAAAATTAGTTTTCTGACATGGCTTTCTCAAAATGAACCACCCTAAAGGGGAGAGCTAGTGGGCACAGTGTTTGACACATTGAGGTCACCTTTTCCCTGCTTTTTTGGGGATGATATGTTAGGGCATAAAGGCATTGTGATGCACATTGATTGATTTTTAGTCAACATTAATTATTTTAGGTGCAATTGGAACACCATAGTGACTCAATCTACTAAAATTTGCCAAGGTTCAAGAGATTGACTACATTTGGCCAAAACTACAACTAACCCAAACGCTTGTCACAAGCAATAATATCATTATTCACTCATTTTACTTTTTATCTTCTTACTTGTTAGCATTTTGTTTTCCTCTCCCTACTTTTATGATTATCTATTAGCACACACACTTGTTAGATGGCAAAAAAGATAATTTACACTTGTAAGCTTAAGTAGGGTGTTCTAAAATAGTGCTTCAATAGGAGACTTAGTGTCTCATTTTTTCCTTTTTTTTTTTCTTTTTCCTTTTATCTTTCTTTTCCTCTTTTTTTTTTTTTGTCAATTTTTCTCTTTTATCTTCTTTCCACTTTTTTTTTTTACTTTTTTATTTTTTATCCTTTATTTACCTTAAGAGTGCCTCTACTTTCTAATTTCTTGGGTATTTTAATTTTTAATCATTATTCATCTTCTTTAACCCTTGACAACTTCATTTTGAGCTCTTTTAAGTTGGGGTCAACCACAATCTCACCTCCTAAACTGAGTTATTAAATATGGGCAAGGTGATTTGAACCTTGGATGGGTTTGTTCTTGAGTTTTTGATTACTTTGTGGTATCAAAAGTATTTATTAGTTATTGGTGTTTTGACACTAATGACTTCAAATTGATGCATAGGGCACATTGCTAGGTACCTGGGAGTCTCTTGAGTTGATCGATGTTGGTTTTATGGGCTGCTAGTTGATAGTTATGGTGAATGAAAGGATGAAAGTTAGGGAGCCCATGGGCTTTAGAGCCTTGTTTATGGCCAATAAAGCCTTTAATTTGTGCATGACTAGCACTGTTGGAATCACCATCATTAGACACATCAATTGATGGTGGTTGTGGGTTAAAATGACAATCGGATAGCGAGCAGACAATGGGTGGAAGTGGACCTTCATGCCACCAGTTGTCATTTTTTGATGATCTTTTTGGTGCATGAACCCCACCAATAGGTAAATCCAACTTGGAAGAATCAGCGAATGTAGGTCCTAAGATGAATGGTGTTGGTCAATAATGTCTGTGTGGCAGTGGTAATGGTGACTAGTAGTGCTCAACTTGCTGATTTTTGTATTTCCTAGCTTTTGTTTGTCATTTTGTCCTTTGTATTGTGTAGATTAGGCCATGTTAAGTCTAATGATGACTTCTATTCATTTTTTGTGTTTATTTTTATTTTTGTTCATAGTAAATACACTTGATTGAAAAAAATTTTAGGAAAAACAACAAAATACTTATTGGCCTTTACCTTTCTTAGTGGCAAGAGAGGATTCAAGCTAAGCTAAAGCAACAATGTTGGCCAGATAAGTGTTTCCTTGATAAATTTGTGAAAATTACGAGTGTTTGTGTGTGTTGTGGATTATGTTTCTTTTGCCAAGTGTTATTGGTTTGGTTTTAATGGCCAAATTAATTTCCTAACTTACCATGTTCTTTATTGGTGAAATAATTTCATTGATTTTATGTTTAGTTGTTAATATTTACATTAATCATAATTATGAGTTTATTATGCCTTATTTATGCTAATGAAGGTCTTAGAAAAGGTAATAATCTCTCTTTTTGAGTGGCAGTTCAAACGTGGTTTTGAGCAATTTAGGTGTTGACACTTTTTATTGTTACCTTTATTCTTCTCTAGTGGCTCTCAAGAGGTTATGAAGGTTTAAGTTTCTTAGTGTTAAATTAATTGGCAACCTACTATTAACTCTCTTGGTCTCTCTTATGTATTTGCTACCTTTGAATTTTTTGATTTTTTTTGGCCTCCTTCCCCCTCTCTCCTTATGCCTTATTAATGAGGTTGGTTTATATAGGCAAATTAGCCTAATGCTAGTTGTTGATCTTTAATTACTTTTGCTTGCTTGATGTTAGTTGTTGATCTCTAATTATTTCTGCTGAGTAATGTAGATTGGCTTGCCTTTTTTTGGATGATTGAGATTGCCTTTTTATATTTAATGTTATGTGGACTTTTGACTTATAGAAGTTGCACTTGGATTGTGCTGTTATGCCTCACCATGAGGGTTAATAGACTAATATTGTTAAACTGGGTTGCTTGACTTGGGGTCTTTAAGAAAGAGGAGGAATCCTCTTTATAGTTCAATGATGTGACATGTATCTATAAGTAATTTTTTAACTTTGAGTTTAGTTTGAGAACTCAAAGGGTCATCAACTCTTTCTTTTAGGATAAACACATTATAATTGTACATTACATTATATAAATTAAGTTATAGCAATATAATTATTTTTTTAATTTCCTCTTTCATTGAGCATTTTATTTTTTCTATCTTTTTAATGTTTTACGTCCAAATTCATAACATGTAATATAAATGCAATTTATAAATAGTCATTGTGTGTGTCAAATTACAAAAGTGAATGTAAGACCCTTTCTTGATTAAGGCAAATAAAATAGGAGTATAATAGATTTCAATAAGATTCTGCTTACTTTCGTCACTCAAATTTGTTAGAGAAAATTATTTCCAGTGGATTGTGATGATAAAGGCCTATCTTTGGGCTTTTAACCTTTAGGAACTCCTTGAAAATGGAGGAGAAAAGCCTCCACTTTTAGTAATTATAACACAACTCAAGAATCACAATGAGCTGATGTCTAAATAATTTAAAGTTTTAACTTGCATATGTTCTACTATTATAGAGGTTATCAATAAAATTATGACCTGCGAAACAACTAAGTATACATGGGAAAAGTTGAGAGAAGAATATGCTGGATATGAAAGAACAAGAATCATGTAGTTGTTAAACTTGAGAAAAGAGTTTAAGCTACTAAAGATGAAGGAGTCTGAGGCCATAAAAGGATTATGCAAATAGATTAATGAAACTTATGAATCAAAGTAGAATCCTTGAATATGACTTTTCTAAATTTTAGAATTATTCAAAAGGTTCTAGTTAGTATACTATAAAGATTTGAACAAAAAATATCCTCACTTGAGGATTTAAGAGACCTCTTAAAGATCTCTTTGTCTAAACTAATTAATGTCTCGTAAGCTCAAGAACATAAAAGACTGTTAAGATAAGAAGAGATCTCTACTAAAGGTGCTTTGACAACTAAGTACTTAAAAAAAAAACACAACAAAAGAAGAAATAACTTGCAAAAATAACAAAGAATGGAGGGAAAGAGTAACACTAGTGGCAAACAAGTTTATCCTCCTAATGAGCATTGTAAAAAGATCTCTCACTTACCAAAGTATTGCTAGTATTGACTTGATATAGTTTACAGATAATGCAATGAGAGAAGACACTAGGAAAAAGTATGCTTAAAGAAAAGGAAGCCTTAACAAAATCAATAATAGCAAACATAGATGGCAAATGTTCATCACCTAGAAATTGAAAAGCAACTCTTTATGGTTAGCAATAGCATAATTAAACCAAATGTTAAGACATGGTTGGTTGACAGCGGTTGTTCAAACCATTTGTCACCAACCTAAAGTTCTTTAAAAAGCTTAACTTGTCCTTTACATCCAAAGTAAGGATTGAAAATGGTGACCTTTTTAAAGTTAAAGGAAAAGGAAAGGCTATAATTCAAATTCAGTCAAGTATAAAACTAATCTTTGATGTGCTGTATATTCTTAACATCAGTCAAAATCTCTTTAGCATTGGCTAGCTTTTGGAGAAAGGCTTCTTACTGAAATTCAAAAGCAAGTTGTGTATTATTTATGATGCATCTAAAGTAAAGTTGTATGTTATACCTATAAAAGGAAAGAGCTTTCACTTAGATTTAATGCAAAATGAGAATATGGCATTGCCAATTATCTTAATTGAACCAATTGTGTGGCATAAGAGATTAGGGCATGCTCCTCACTATATAGGTATACAAAAGCTTAATAAGAAAGAAATGGTGCAAAATCTACCAAAAAATCTGAGAATGAGGTTATATGTCAGACTTATAAACAAGGAAAACAATCTAGATTGTCTTTCTCAACTAATCAAAGCCATAAAACCAAAACCAAGCTGGAACTATTGCATAATGACTTTTATGGTCTTATAAGTATATACTCACTTAATGGAAGTAGGTACTTTATAACTTTTATAAATGATCTTACAAGGTTTTGTTGGTTTTTTCTTTTAAAACAGAAATTAGTTACTTCAAAGCTATTTTAAGATTTCAAAGCCTAGATTGAAAATCAATTTGGCTATAATATCAAAGCTATTATATCCAACAATGGAGTTGAATATACTTCAGGTTCCTTTAGACAAATTTGCTTAGCAGTTGGTAGATAACATCAATTCATAACTACTTACACTCCCTAATAAAATAAGATAAGTGAAAGAAAAACTAGGATAATAATGAAGATATTTAGATATTTACTTCTTAAGAAAAAAAAATGCCAAAAAAGTTATAGGGTGAAGTTGTTATAACAGTAACATAGCTTCAAAATAGACTCCTAACCAAGATTTGCCTAAGAAAACTCCATTTAAAGCCTTGTTTGGGAGAAAGCCTTCTATTGACCATTTAAGAGTATTTAGTAGCATTTATTACACTCATGTTCTAGAAAGAGAAGTGATGAGCCAGATTTTAAAGCAAAACTAAATGTGTTTATGGGTTATGCAAAGACACTAGACACTTACAAGTTGTTGAATCTTATTATAAATAAGATCTCCACCAATCAAAAGGTTAAATTTGTAAAGGAAGAGACTTGGAATTAAGAGAAAAGTAATATTGAAGTCACTTTGCTTTGGCTAACTCATATGCAATAGTAATCTCCAAGAGAATTTGATTCCTTAAATGATAAGTTGGTTACTCATATAACAATTAGAGGAACAAAGCCTTTTTCTAATGTTTATGAAAGAAGTCTTGTTACTCAACTTGAACCATCAAGTTATGTAGGGTCCTCATTTTGTCTTAGCTAAAGAAAAACAATGAAAGCTAAGATCAAAGCAATTGAAAAAAACATAACTTGAATTTTAATGGATAAACCACAGAGCAAAAAACCTATAGGAGTCAAATGGGTTTACAATGTAAAGATGAATCCATATGGCTCTACAAATAGATTAAAGGCAAGATTAGTGGCAAAGGGCTATGTTCAATAGTATGGCTTTAATTACTTTGAAACATTTGCCCCTATTGCCAAATTAGACACAATTAAGTTGCTCTTAGCTATTACATCTTAAAAAGGTTGGAATTTTCATTGACTTGATGTAAAATTTGTGTTTTTTAAATGGTAAGTCTTTGTTGAACAAGTAAAAGGCTTTTTGAAGCAAGGATAAGAAGACAAAGTCTACTTGCTAAATAAGGCCTTTTATGGTTTGAAATAGGCACCTATAGCCTAGTACAACAAAATCAATGACTACTTATTGAAGGTTTTATTTGCCAAAAGCAAGAATGAGGCCACCTTGTATGTAAAGGTTGAAAAAGAGGAGCTTTTAGTAGTCTCAATCTATGTTGATGATCTCTTAGTCATTGGAAGCAAACCTAAGTTAGTTGCTTATTTCAAACATAAAATGATGCAAATGTTTGAAATGATTGACTTGGCACAAATCACCTTTTTTCTTGGATTGGAGGTGAAGCTAACCAAAAAAAGGAACATTTGTGAGCCAAAAAGATATATAGAAAAACTTCTTAAAAAAATCCGGATGATGAAATGTAATAACTTAAGCACACCATTAACTATTGGTGCAAGATTTCTAAAGGAAGATGGGGCACCTAAGGCAAATCTTAACAAGTTTAGGAGTTTAATTGACTACTTGTTATATCTGTTTGCATCTAGACTAGATATCATATAAGTAGTAAGTCTTATTTTAAGATACATGCATGAACCTAGTCAAATACTTCTTAAGGCTACAAAATGAATTCTTAGATATGTCAAAGGTACAACTTATGGCATTATGATATCATGTAAGTAGTAAGTCTTATTTTAAGATATATGCATGAACCTAGTCAAATACTTCTTAAGGCTACAAAATGAATTCTTAGATATTTCAAAGGTACAACTTATGGCTTTATGTTCAAAAGAACTAAGAAGCTTAAGTTGATTGAATACATTGATTGCAATTGGGAAGGCACTCAAGATAAAATGAAAAATACTTCAAAGTATATATTCACCTTGGGATCAAGTGTTTTTAGCCCGTGTCATATAGACAATTAGTTGTTGCACAGTCAATAGCTGGAGCTAAATATTTGGCTGCCATTGCAGCTGTAAAGCAAGTCATCTGGTTGAGGAATATGCTAATCGATTTACACTAAATACTAACTAAACCTATTGTGATTTGCTGTAACAACCAAGCTGCAATTGTAATTTCCAAAACTTCATTGCAACACAGGAAAACCAAACACTTCCTGTACAAGACAATATGTTAAAAAAAAAAAAAAAAAAGAGAAGGGAAGAAAATATGCATGGAGAAGCTATGTACAAGACAAATTTACCGTTATTTTCTTCTGTTGCTTTCCATTCTTTCTTTCTCCCGAAAGCCAAAATTTCGTAGGACTGCAATTGCCACCAAGAGTACTGTCAAGAAATAGTAGAAACAAAAAATTGCTGCCACACTGCCTTTCCAAATTTGTAACCAACGAATTCAACTTAAAATTCATTTTGGAAATTATTTCCTAAGTTGGAGAACCAATTAAAAACAATTAAATAGAAAAGAAATTTTAGATTAACCTAATAATACATTCATTGAACTTTTTTTCCAGACCCACAGAATCTCGTGTCGGATTACCCTTTAACTAGCTGAACTGTTGAATAATAACAAGTTGAGTCTGACATTGGAAAGAAACACAGTGAGCAAGCAACATGAAATACAGATTATTTAATATCTTAAAATTTTAAGTGGAAAATGGGGTTAAAGGTTTAACGGATGTTGTTGTTTATGTCCAATTGTTAGTACTCTCCAAGTTTCTTTGGGCTCTCATATCTTGGATTGAAAGGCCACCAGTGGTATGTAGTAGCTAAGCCCAATTGTTAATGTTCTCCAAGTTTCTTTGGGTTCTCCTCTGGCAAATTTAAACCTACATGATCTAAAGTATGTCTCTTCCCTTTTGGTGAGAGAAAAAAAAAATGTCATTGTTTAGGGAACTGCATGTCTATGTTGAATTTCTTTTGGTAGTGTGTTCAGTGTTTTGTTAATATTTGGTTGACCAACAAATTCGAAATGAAACTCCAGATCAAAGAAGACCCC
This sequence comes from Rhizophora apiculata, assembly GCA_037832385.1. Lineage (NCBI taxonomy): Eukaryota > Viridiplantae > Streptophyta > Magnoliopsida > Malpighiales > Rhizophoraceae > Rhizophora > Rhizophora apiculata. Next base: position 5,847,834 of record CM075441.1, on the reverse strand, counting down.
ATCTGCCATGAAGCCTTTGCCGCCACTGAGCATGTATTGCAAATAAATTGGTTAATCGCATTTACAGCAATTAAATGAATGAAAACAGCAAACCACACTCCGAAATTGGTTAATCGTGAAGGTGGAACTGATATCCAGCATGCAGCTTTAAATCCGATGCACTATGCTGCATGCAAGGTTTTAACGTTATTGCTGGCAAAATTGATTGCAAATATTTTAAGACAATTTCATGCAACAATGCTTGATCCAATAATTTAAGTTTTAACTTAAATAATCTTTTGACACGATTTTTGTGCTTTATAATAGAGAGATTTTTTCTGAGTTCATATTAAAATAATGTATGTGCTTCAATAACTCTCAACTTAAAATTTTGTTTTGAATGTTTTATTGACAAATAGGAAATGATAGCAACAATTGCCACACCGATTTTTGTTCTTCCCTTTTAGTAACCTGGGGAGGAAGCAGAAATTGCCAAGAGTCGTCGGACATGTGCAAGCTTCTAGGCTCTCTTTCATCACCTTCTTCTGCCTTTTCCATTTCTTCAGCTCTGTGCAAGGTCCGAAGGTCCTAGGGATCCAATGTTTGAGTCTCTGATAGGCTTGGGTGCAATTATCAATGTCACCACCAATATCATAAATTTCATTGACAAAGAAAAAATCTTGGAGATGAGGCAGGCCCATACATACCCCCACAAAAAGGGTATCATCAAAACGAAAATAAATGACATGACAATGAAGGCCAAGGGGAGAAAAGAAAGCATTACAAGTGAGAGTTGCAGATAATTCAACACTTGTAATAGAGCAGGGATTCTTGGAAAGATGGGGCATTTTGAAAAATGTTTTTTTTTTTTTTTCCTTATTTAGGTGCCAGAAAAAATGAAAGCCACACAAAATTTAGAGGGACTCAAAACAATGTAATTAATTTATAAATTATATACAAAATATTTTATATTATTTAAATATTTTGTATATAGTATTAATTTTTTTATATATAATATAAAAAATTAACTGTGTTTATTTGATTTGATCACTTTTGAATCTATTTAATCGGATCCAAAAAAAAATAAATCTAAATGAACTCAAACATAAATTAAAAAGATGCCAAATAATTAATTTTAATTATTTAATATAGACACTATAATTGTTTTCCACCAAATTTTTATATTCTGAAATTTTTGAATAAAATTTTCCTTATTAATTCTCTCAAATACATCATTTTATAGAAAAATAACTAAATAATCATTTAGCCATTAATATTCCGTCTGAGTACACGATCAATTCTTGATAATATTCAATGCAGAGAACTATGGCTGATGTAAACTCGTAAGATCAAACCCAACTTCAAGGGCAAGTATACACATAAAGACACACAAAATGCTTCTTCGTAAGATCAACAATTCTTTTAGATTGTGAGAACATGCATAAGCATAGACATCTAAAATATTGTTGTCAAGCTGATTATTTCAGAAAGACAAACATGTTTTCTTGTCAAAAGCAACAAAAAAAAAATCTTTTGAACTTAAGCATTGCCACAGAAAGAAGCAATTTTGTGGTCAACTTTGTGAATTTATTGTTAAGTTCTTGAAATTGTTTGTCGAGCACTTGATAAAAAATAAATCTACCTCAAAGTAATGTAAATTTGAAATTGACTCAATTTTGTGTGTTGCTTGTCCTTGAAATGCAAAGATATCAAGAGAACAACTGCTCTGAGTAAAGAATTTCATCCATTATTTCTTATTGCTTGCAATTATCCTTAGATACATTGATTGGTATCATAGTAGTGTTGATAATATCTTGATCATCCCTTTGCAATGCTTGAGAAAAATTCATTTTTAATTTCCAATTTACTCTTCATCGAGTGCAAATTAAAAGCAAACTCAAATTATTGCACTGAAATTAATAAGCGTATTATAATATTTTTCTTCAACATCTTCAAAGGTAGGGGTCATCAACTATAATAGAGTATTGTAATGTGAGCCCCATCGAGTTTCCCTAATCCTACTTGGGTTTGTCTTTTGGTTCAAGCCAAAACCACTAGAAGTCTCATCTCTCTAATACTTTTAACAACTTTGCTAATTTATTTTTCTTGACGATTGTTGCGTCGCTTACAAGAAGAGCCAACTACATTTATCAAATTAGCAATTATATTAAATAGGAAAGCAACTTCCACTTGTCTCTTTGCCACACTTGTTGCAAGTGCCAGTTGAAATTGACGTGGAAAACAGTGGATGTCAAAACACACACCCATTCTCATGCAATGTCAAGCTTTTAAGCCCATTGAATCTGCCGTGTATAGTGTTTGCTCCTTCGTAGCCTTGTCTGCATATCCTTGTCAAACTCAATTTATATCTTGCCAATAAAAATAATAATAATAAAAAAAGAACAAATCTAAACTTTCTTTAAATGACTAAGTAATTGTGCTAGACGCAAGAAAGCGAATAAAATTAATTGTTGCAGTTTTTTCTTTTTTGCTACTCCCATTTCATTTGGCTAGATTGATGCGGAAAAGCAACTTCAATATGCTCCTTTTGTTTTATTAATGCTTGACATTTCCTTCAATCTTGATCGTGATTACTTTCGTGCCTCCCAACATGAATATATAATCTTTCTGTTTTTTTTCTATTTCGGAAAAAACTTAGTGACAAATGCATCGCCTCCTCTTGGTTTGCCATCATCAGGTTGCATATGAGATAAATTAACATAAACATAAAGCTGAATTTTTCAATATACTATACTTCAACCAATTGCGAAACTCATCCAACCAATCAAGGTTAAAATGACACGAAGTCTTATCCAAGTGTAGCGAGAAGAAAATTGTGTCCCCTTGGCTGATTGAGACCCTTTTGCAAATAAGCTCCCTCGAATTGCATCGTGGTCATTAGGATGAGGATTTGAAGCTGTCTTTTTCTAGGATCAGCAAGAAGATTCTGCGAATTAACTTTTGAATTTTTTTTTCTTTTCACAAACTTAAGACTCTTGAATAGAGGATGAGTCACTCAAGCCACGCTTCCTTTTTGTGAGAAACTTGTCCACAACCTGATTAAATAAAATTTCAAAAGACGACTATAATTAGTTAATTGTCTATCAAAAGTATCAAATAATTAAAGTAATAAACTAGACTTCAACATAATCACGGATATATGAACTAATGGCAAAAATAAACTTTAGCAGAAAGAAACTAACCAACATCATGGCCCCACCATTGTTTGGAAACCAAAATAATGGGCTATAAATCTTTTTGACATACTTGTCCGCTATGGAGACAAGTTCAAATCCTAAAACAAAAAATTATTCATTTTTCACGGTATAAATAAGTAAATAATGTTCTGGCACAAACATGAAGCAAAGGAGCTAAACCCGTACACATATTTTCACGTTCTCCGTTTTCCATCATTAAAGCAACCCAAAAGAGACCCAATCTAAAGGTGGCACCACCCGTTGGCTAAGAAATAACATGAGACCCTACAAAGCACCACTTAAGTCAAACCAAAAGTCCAACAGTAGCAGATGGATGAAATTGAGAAGGGAAAACCAAGATAAAAAAAAAAAGAGAGAAAATAAGAGAAAACGGCAACCTTTGGAGCAATTCAATTTAGAATGAAATTTGCTTCACACCTTCACAGTGGAGATCATGATCAAGGGCAGAGGCTGAGCGTGGAGGAGGAGTAACGTTTAGATTGAGGATGAGGAGGAAAAGACAAGAGGTGGTTGAGGTAGATTCCATTTGCCTTTTATTTGGCTTTATTTAATTTAGGCTTAATTTATATTTTAATTCAATTAAATCATTGTAAAATGACCCACTTAGCTTGTTGCAATCGAGCCCATAATCTCGTTTAAGGTTGTAAAGACAAAATAAACAATGTGTGGGGAGAAAAAAAAAAAAAAAAAGAAAAATCGAGGGCGGTGTAATGTAAATTTGAGTAGAACCAATAATACAGAAGTTGACTCAATTATACCTTTTTTTCCATTGTGGACAGTTGCCCCCACAACTATCCAGCAGCATCGGCCCCTGGTTTTATGTGCACTATTAGTTTAGAATTTAGCTAGTGACATATATAGATTTGATATTTTAAGTATGCAATTATATATATTATTATTATTATTTTCATTAAGAAAGTAGTGATATAGATTGAATTATGGATGCTAAAATAAACATATTGAAGCTTCTTTTATGGCCAAAGTCATTGAATTGATGAATTGAATGGACTTAGTATGAGAATTTTGAAAGGAAAAAATGGGTTTATGTTTGAGAAATTCCTTATGTAATTGTTGTGTAACTAGTCCTTATATTTAAGATTACCAAATTATATGGAACGCATTGATCACATTTGTGAGATTTCCTCGCCAAGGTAATCTAAGCAAGTGGAAAGAAAACGGACACGAATAGATTTGCCAACTTAAACGAGAGACAAAAGAATAAGGGAGCGAAAGGGCAAGGAACGTGGGGGATTGATATTGAATAGATACATAGAAAAAGGTTACGAAGAAAAAGAAAAAAGTAAAAAGACTAATTTTATTCATTATATTTGAGTGTTTTTATGATTATATTCACTTTATTGTTATTATTTTTTTAACCCAGCCAGCACATTAGCTTGTTTAATTATATTTGGTACACATTGAACATTTTTTACTAATTGTAGTTACCCACAAATTGACACTTGTATCTTTTTTTTATTTCTACGTCATTAAAGTTGCTAACATGATATAAATTTTAATTTTTACAAAAAATTACAAATAATAATAATAATATAAAAAAAATTTTACAAATATTATAATTAATCTTTTCTCTATCTTTAACAATAAGCAAACTCTTTCCCTACCATTTTACGACATCTCTTCAAATATGAGCCAAAAGCTCGTGGGCTACAAAACTCTTCTTCCTTTTCTTGTTTTTTTTTTTTTTTCAATTTTTTTGAGAAACTTTTGACTACCGTGATAATCCTCATCTTAGCCAAAAATTTAATGTTGTTGCAAACTTAGGGTGTTTTTTTTCCTCATTAAAGACTTCCTTGTTTTTGAATGATCGAGGATGATTCTTTTTTTTTTTTTTTAAAAAAAAGTTTGTAGAGTTGTTTTGAGGATTTATTTAGTGAATTAGGGTTTTTAAAATTTTAGTTCATTTATGTGTATGATTCATGTTTGTTTCAGTTTCAAAATTTGATATAAGGCTTAATTAGGCCTTTAGGTATTAAAAGGATTGTGAATTGTATATTGCATTGTTCTTCTTGATATAGTTTGATGCATTTTTAGTTGTTTTCTCATTTCTTTTAATAATTTTTATTTAAAAAAATGCTTTTACTATTTGTTTTTGGTTTTCCATAATTGTTTAGACCCTACATGATTTTGGTAGCCTCTTATGCCTTTTTCTTTATAGTATTCAACTACCTTAAGTTTAGAGTGGCTAAAACTCTCTTTTGTAGTTGGTTCTAGCATAAAGTCATCTCATTTGTATATTTGCCCCTTCTTTAGGGCTTTCTCTCAACTTCTTTCACATTTCCATCCAATAATTTGTGAGAAATTCCATGTACTTGACACTATTTCACCCAATATTACTAACTATCAAAATAAAATATCTTATTGATTTGGTTGATTGTGTACAATCAATTCAAATTGATAATCCTTTCTTAGGATTTCAAAAAACTAGTGAGGAAGATTGTTCCATTAGTAAACTATGAATGAACTTCATCCACAAATGTGTTCTTTAATTTTTCAAAAAAGAAGGCTTTGACTTTTGTTTATCATTCATATTCTGTTAGTACTTTTTACTTGTAATGATGTTAATCATTTATGTTTGGTATATATTTTAATTCTACCTTATGGTTATATAGATGATAAATCTTAGATTATTTTCATTTATAAATTAATAGGATGACTAAAGATGGTGTGGCAAAAAGAAAAACTTTAAATGCTACTAATATAGATGATTAATGTCCTATGATTGATGATTGTAATGAGTTAGATGAAGAGACTACCTATATTGGGGTAATTGATTGCTTAACAAACCATGGTGATTAAGAGTTGCAAGATGCTAGGAGGAATGTTAAAGAACATTTTTTAAATAGCTTGAAAGTAAATAAAAGTATGAAGCCTAGTGATGATTAAGGAGACAATGGTTAGGTAAAGGATAAAAGTGCTAATATAGATGAACCAAACATTTTACTAGTAGAATTTGATTATATTCCAAATAATAATCCTAACAATTACGATGAAATTGATGAGGAATTTGAATTTTCCAATGAAAAAGTTAGGAAGAAGAGCCACTAAGAGACATAATCTTAGGTGTTAAGTACTAATTTAGGAGGTTGGAATGTTTTTAGATAATAAGGCTAAAATTTAGGGGATGTTTCCAAATATGCCATAAAGATGGGATTTGATATTAAGTAATCAAAGAATGAACCAAAAAGGTTACTATTAAGTGTTGCAATGACTATCTATGGAATATATTTGTAATCATGAATAAAGCTTTATAATTTTTCATTATCAAGACTTACCCTCCTAAACACAAATGTGAAAAAACAAACATGAGTATCATGATTAACTTAAGGTTCTTATCAAAGAAATTGAAAAAAAAAATTTTAGAAAAGCATAAGATGAAATTGATATATATGAAAGAGATGTTAAGAAATGAATATAACTAATATGACACATCGAGGATATGAAAAAATGTAAAGAAGAAAATTCTAAATAAATATAGTGGAGCATATATAAAATAATTTGTTAGTCTTTAAGACTATAAGGAAGAGTTGTTACTTTGCAATCCAAGGACTATATATGAGATTGACATGAAGAGGAAGAAGGTTAGTGAGCCAATAGTGTTTGAAGGATTTTATGTATGCTTTGTTGTGTGCAAGCAAGGTTGGAATTAGGGTATGGAAAAATATTTAGTTTAAACAGTTATTTGTTAAAAGGAGTATGTGAGGGTGAGATTTTGAGTGTCGTTGATAAAGACACCTATAATAAGATGTTTTCAATAGCTTGGGCTATTGTTGAAATAAAGAAAAAAAAAATTTTAGAAATGGTTTTTGCAATTGTTAAAAGTAAACTTGCATTTGAAGGATGAAAATGGCTATACTATGATATTAGTTAAATAAAAGATAACAATTACACTTAATTCAAAATGTTTTTCATAACAATTACACCCATTTTATAGTTATTTACTTTTGATTCAACTTATTTTTCACATTTTTTTTTCTTTGTAGGGTTTATTGCAAGTGTTAAAAAAAATTTACTAAAAGTGGAGCGTAAGAAATGTGTTAAGCACATTTTTATGAACTAGTAGAAGAAATGGAGAAGGCATAATCTAAGGTGCCAATTTTGGGCATGTGTGAAGGCATAATATAAAAAAGATTTAGAAGTTCAAATGAAAAAATTGAATAGACTTGCATTAAGTTGTGTGGCTAACTTGCTAGGTAACCCTCTAAAGGGATGGTTTAAGGCCTTTGCAAGCATTACTCTTCTATGTGATTTATTTGACAATAATATGTAAGAAGCATTCAATAGATAGATTTTAAAAGGAAGAATTAAGCTAGTTATAAGTATGTTGAAAATAATAGAATTATGGTGATGAAGAGATTTGTAAAACAAAGAGAGAAAGTAAACAAGTGGATTTGGGAATTTGGTCCACTAATAATGGACATCATTGATGAGAGGAAGAAACTTGCACTTAATTATTCCTTAGTCTAGAATGGAGTAGACAAATATAAAGTTGTTAAAGGGAATGACAAGTATACAATTTTATTAAAGACACAAAAGTGCACATGTAGGGCATAAGATCTTACTAGAATCCTTTGTCAACATGCCACTTGTGTAATCTTTAATGTCAAGTTGCCTTTAGAATCTTAAATTACTCAAATTTACATAAAAGAAATTTTTTTTTTGCTTACATACTAGGAATCAATGCAACCGGTTGGAGGAAGAGGTTTTTTTTTTTTTTTTTTATGACTAAGATTAGAAAATTAAAAACTAATTTTTCTAGAAATCAAAAAAACATCTAATAAATTTAAAAAGGCAAGAAGGAAGGACAAATGAGCCAAAGAAGTACATTGATATAGGACCATAATCATTTAAACTTTCAAAGAAAGATCATATTCAAAAATGCAAAAATTATAAACAAAAAGGACATAATAAGAAAAGTTGCAGGAATCTAAATGTTGTGACTTTAAAGAAAAATGTCTACATTAATTTTATTTTAATAGTATTTTTGTTTCAATGTTATATTAACCTACACTAATTTTACTATGTTATCTATTAAGTTATAAACCAAATCCCATAAGGACAAGGTAGTTAAAGTATCCAAAGTGTAACTTTTACAACTATTAATGATGACAATGACAAGTTAACCAACATTGGTTCTTCACATGATAGAACATTTACAAATTTTGCTAAAGTTAAGAAGAATAAATCTAAAGGCGTTAGAAAGACAAAAATAAGAAACATGACATAAGTGTAGCCTTAGATATAGATCTCAAATAAGGGTTTTTTGGTCTATCTTTATACAATAATGTTGAGATAAAAATGCCCATGTATAATATAAACTTTTTCTTTCATTGTTTTTCTCTATTTTTGGGTAATTGATAATAACAATGCATAATATGATATGTAATTGGGTTATTTACTTCTTAACAATATTCTAATACAAGTTAAATCACATGAAGATTAGAACTTTAGGAAAAGACAAAAGGTGGAATGTCTAAGTTTTTAAGTTTCACTTGCCTTTCAAAGCCAAAAGACTATAGTGGAAGGAAAGGACAACATCATAACAGGGCAACTCCAACAAATCTTTCAAATTTTTTTACTTTTTAGCCAAATTAGTTTACTTAAAGAAGTGCAATTTGAGCTTTTTTTGTGATTATTTCATGCTTGTAAGAAGACAATTAACATAAGGAAAGGACATTCAACCAAGCTTGAAAGATCATTAAACATTGGAAATGCAACTAATATTGTTAAGGTTGGGAAGATTAATGATGCAACTATTGTTTGAGGCACAACACTACATGATTTCTTTGATGAGTAGAGGGCAAACCTATGTCCCAAATGTTGATTAGGAGCTTAAACTGTCTTTCATAAGTTAATGTTAACTTGCATAATATGTCATTTTAAGAGTGACAAGGCAAGAATATTCATACGAACTATGTAAATGACAAAACTAGTGCTCTATGGTCATTTAATGGCAAAGTGTGGTAAGGACAATGTAGCAACTTATGTAGAAAGATAGAAGAGGAAGAAGAAGATGAAGATTGTTACAACAAAGGAATCACATAAGGTTATATTTTTGTTATAATATTTCAAGGATATTTTCATTATTGACTCTTATTAAGGGTCTTAGTATAAAATTTAAATACAACAATGATGATTAAATAAGATGTTATCCATATTGGCTATACTTACTAATAAAATTAACACATTATAAAGCTATCACTTAACCCCATTAAGTAAATGCTTATATAAGTTTGACAGTCACTAACTCCACTAACTCTAACTCAATACATTACAAAACAATTAGATTTTGGTTATCTTAACTAAACATGCTTAAAGACTAGTTACAAGGTAACTAAAAAGGACATTACATAAACAAGAAAATCTTTCAAATAAGAAAAGCTTCCATTGCTTGTTGCTAAAGTTGCTATAATTCAAATGCTACAACTCAGCTTTTATTTTATCTTTCCCTTTAATGTTGATAGCTTGAATAATAAAGAAGTTAGGTCTTATAACACTCCTCTTTAGCTTTTTTATTATTCAATCCTAAATCATCTTTAAGTCTTTTAAACTTAGCTACAAATCAGGACTTGGTTAGAATTTCTATAACTTGTAAATTTAAGGTGCAATGCATTAAATCCACTTCATTTTCCTATTGAGTGTTTCTAACAAAGTGGTACTTGATTTAATATACTTTGGTCTCCCATAGAACATTGTATTTTTGGAAATAACTATAGCAAATTTGATATCCACCAAAATCTTAGTGAGCAAATTCTACAAACATTTCAAATCTTTCAAAATCTTTAAGAGCCAGATTGTTTGATTTGTAGCCTCTATAGTTGTAATGTACTTTATTTTTGTAGTTGATTGTGTTATTATTGCTTGCTTTCTTGAGCTTTAAGTTTATAAAAGCAAAACCTAAAAAGAAAAGTTAACTTGTGGTGCTTATCATGTCTTTATAAGAGTCACCTTAGTCATTGTTATAGCAACCCTTCAGCACTAGCTCCCCTTTTCTATTGAATTTCATACCAAAGTTGATTATGCCCTTCATATACTTAAGTAACCTTTTAATAACTTGAAGATGCAACATACTAAGGCTTTGCATGAACCTAAAAAGTAGCTTGGTTATAGATAAGATGTTACGCCTGGTTACTATTAAGTATGACAAACAACTAATTAAGCTTGTGTATAGACTCACATCAGCTCTTTCAACTTTATCTCCTTTATTGAATATTTCATTTAGCATAAGTGGTATGGAGATTAACTTGTAATTCTGCATCTTAAACTTACTTAAGACCTCAATTGTATACATAGTTTGATCAATGAAAGTGGCTTTATAAGTTTATGTAACCTACATCCTGAAGAAGTGAGACATCAATCCTAAGTTTGTTATTTCAAAGGCCTTCTTTATATTGGCTTTATACTTGTTAACCAAGTCATTGTAACTACCTATGATAAATAAAGTATCCATATAAATTGCAATAATCAAAAAATCAGAATGTGCAATCCTTATGTATAGAATGGCTTCACTATTGCTTCTTATAAATCTTTATTGCATTAAATGCTCATCAAGCCTCCTATACTAGGCCTTGAGAGTCTATTTAAGACCAATAGAGCTCTTTGAAGCAAGTAGACTCTCTTTTCCTATCCCTTTTTCATAAAGCCTTATAGCTACTCAATGTAGATCTATTCCTTTAACAAGCCATTCAAAAAGGTTGACTTCACATCTAGTTAGAATACAAGCCATCCTTTCTATGTTGTAAGTGTCAAAAGTAGTCTAATTGTATCAAGTCTTTTAACAAGTGCAAAAGTTTCAAAAAAGAAAAAAAACAAATTCGCTTATCACTTTTATGAATAACCTTTAACCATTAGTTTGACCTTATGTTTGTTAGGAGTGCCATTGATATTTATTTTGGCTTTAAATACCCAATTTATACCAGTTACCTATCTATGCTTTGGTCTCTCAACCAACTTCCAAGTATTGTTCTTTCAATCATTTCAATTTCAACTACTATGACTTTTATCCATATTAGAGACTTGAAGGCATCTACATGAATGGAAGGTTCTAAGAAGTTACATTGCTTCTTTCATACCATTATGCAAGTGATCTGATTCCTCTTATAAACTCATTATCAAACTCAGCTACTTTATCATTTGTAGGAAAGTTAGACTATAAAGAAGATAGGTTATTGCTTAAATTTTAAATTTCATCATTAGGTTAAGCCTTGTTTCAATCCCAGCTTGCATTTTTATCAAATTTAACACTTTTACTTACTAAAATCTTTTGTGTTTTCAAATTAAAGATTTTATAAGCCTTTGCATTCAAATTATAGCCAATGAATACCCCAATTTCAACCTTACAATCCAACTTATCTCTTTTAGTCTCAAGCACAAAGTTATAGAATAAATAACCAAAGACCTTTATATGCTAAAATGAAGGTTTGGTTCCATGTTAGGCCTTATATGGAGTCTTGCTACCTTCTAAAGCTTTTATAGGCAACTTATTAAGCAAGTACATAGTTTTATTAGCTACTTCTGCCCTAAAACTTTTTGGCATATTCTTTTCAAACAGCATACATTTTGTCATCTCCATTACAACTTTGTTCTTTCTTTCACTCACTTCATTTTACTAAGTGATGTAAGTGACTATGAATTGATGATGAACCTTAGTGTCTTGACAAAATTTGTTGAACTTATTAGGTGTATACTTAGTAATATTATCTAACCTTAACATTTTCACCTTATAGTCAACTTAAGTTTCAATTTAAGGCTTGAATTTGATAAAAACATTAGACACTTTTGACTTATGGCTTATAAAATAAATCCAACACATTTTAGTGTGATCGTTAATAAATAAAATAAAGAACCCATTGTCATTTAATAAAGGAATATTCATGGGACCACATGTATGAGTTTCAATCTTTGAGTTGCTCTTTTATCTTGATTTGTAAGAAATGGTAGCTTGCATTACTTTCCAAATTAACAAGCTTTATAGGCCTAAGGAGAATTAGTTACATAAGGGATATTTAAGGCCAATTGCTTCTCTTGCATATAACTTAGTGATGAGTAGTTAAGATGCCCCAATCTTTTGTACCATGAAGTTGGCTCATCAATAAAATGCACAAAAGCATGATCATGTATAAGATTTTAATCAACCATAAAGCTCTTATTTTCCATTTCAACAATTAAGAGCTTATGATTTTTAAAATCCATAATTTTGCAAGTTTTGTTTTTAAAGTGCAAAGTATATCCTTTTTTAGTTAATTTTCCCATACTTAATAGATTTTAATTAATGCTAAGAACATAGATAACTTTATGTATGAGTTTAGTACCTATTGTTATCATCATAGCTATAGACCTATTCCCTTACACATTGATGAAGTCTCCATTCCCTACCTTTATTTTTAACTTATAAGGTTGATCTAAGTTCCTTACATCATTTGACATGCAAAAAGTACAACCATAATCTTTTAACCACATTTTAGTATTGTTATTATCATCACTACACATTGCCATTAAAAGCTACTCCTCCCACTATCAACTTTTAGTTGCTTAAGCTTATTGCTACCTTTTGTTGACTTCCCTTAATTTTGCATACCCTTGCCATATGCCTTAATTTCTTGCAAATTTTACACTACACATTTAATTCAAACCAATAATACTTATCATCATATGTTCTTTTATAGTGTTTGTAAGGGGGATAAACCTTTTTTTTCTTTTCTCCTTCTCTATTACTCTTACCTTTACCCCTCTCCTTTTCTTTTCTCTCATCACATTGCTTGCTTGAGTTTGAAGGTAGCTTGTCTCTACTCCTTACCACCAAAGCAGTTTCAAGAGAGTCGTTTTGTCTGATTTCCCTTTTCAACTCTAAAGCCTACAAAGCATTGACCAATTCATCAAAAGTAGACTCGCTTAGCTCTTTGAAGTCTTATAAAGAAGAAATTTTAGACTTATAATTTTCTAACAAACACACCAAGAGCTTTTCAACAATTCTTTACTTAGCAAGGTCCTCTCCTAACAACTTGATTTCATTGATGGTTTTCATAAGTTTGTTTGCAAATTCCTTGATAGACTCAATATCTTTCATTTTGAAAGATTCAAACTCTCTCCTCAAATTTAGGACCATAATACCTCTACTCTTATTACTACCACAAAATTCCTCTCTTAGCTTTTTCCTAAGTTTTATTTGCATTTTCACATGCCATTATTCTAGTAAATATGACATTAGTCACACCATAATGAATACATGTAAATGCCTTATACAACTTAGTTGTTTCCTCACTATGATGCTTAAGTTGAGCCATAGTAAGATTGTTAGGGAGAGTTTTGATATGATGTTCATTTTCCATTATCTTTATCTTAATGACCCATATAAGATAATTTGCATTAAAGAATATTCATGGAGCAGAAGTTGGCATTGAATTGTTGGAAGTGATTCCAATTTTCAAAGTATATGAAGGCTTTTTAAGAAGGGTATCTCTCTAGTTTTTCTTTTTCTCACAAATACTAAAGCACATGCCTTATGAGATCAAGGAGGGCATTAATACCACTATTGTAAGGAGAAGGCAACAACTTGTGCAGAAAGATAGAAGTGGAAAAAAAAAGGAAGAAGATAAAGATTGTTATAGTAAACGAATCACACACAAGGCTATATTTTTGTTATAATATTTCAAGGATATTTTTATTGTTAATCAAATTCCCTTATGAAGGGTCTTAGTACAAAGTTTAAGTACAACAAAGATGATCAAACAACAAGCTATCTATATTTTTTATGCTTGCTAATAAAACTAACACACTTAGTGTTATAAAGCTATTACCTAACCCCACTAACTAAAGGCTTTTACAAAACAATGAGACCTAACTCCATTAACTCTAATTTAATGCATTACAAAACAATGAGACTTTGTTTATATCAACTAGACATGCTTAAAGACTAGTTATAAGGTAACCAAAAAGAAGGACATTACATAAACAAGAAAAGCTTCCATTCTTGCTACTTAAGTTGTTGTAATTCACATGCTACAACTCAACTTTTGCTTCATCTTTCCCTTCAATGTTGATAGCTTGAACAATGAAGTAACTGGGCCTCACAACACAAAGGGATTGGCAATTTTGGTGTTGGTAATGGAGGAGATTTTGGCTTCTAAGTTGTTCCTATTAGGGAATTATGCCATTAGCTAATTATTACTTGTTCATGTGTACTTTTCCTAAGGTAATTGTGACATACTTTGCAGTTTTGCTTCAACAACATCCTTGTTTAGGGTGCTGCTGATTGCTCTGGGTAGGTTATTGTAAGGTTGAAGCAGGATTGGGGTACTCTTAAGCCATGGGAAATGAGGATTCTATCATCTCAAGTTTGCTACCAGAAATGTTTCCCAGTGAACTTGGTTTATTGCTTTTAAGTACCGGGACGAAAAATAGCAGGTGAACACTAGTTAATACAAAGTTAGGTTCCTTTACTTCTCTAAAAAGAAATGTTAAATGACTCGTGGCTTTTGGACGTGCATAAAGCATCGTTTAAGATTATATACCAAATATTTATACCTTGCTTATGGCTCTACATTTCATTCTTTTATCAGTCAAAAGTTATCGCTTGAAATTTTACATTTCCTCTAAATTAGCCAGCAATTATAAGAAATTTATGTCTTTGCTCCACGAGCCAGTCTCAAAGTTACTAGATTTCTTGCCTACATGCGATATGCTTACAGTATTGTTTTATCAGAAAAAAATTTTGAACAAATATGAAGTATCGACTAGGACAAAATTAAAATCATTGAACATCAAAATGCAAACTTGACTACTATTTTTAGTGTGGACAGCTACAGTCTTATTAGTTGGTTCAATTAATCAACTAAAAGACTAAGGTTTGTTGGTAAGTTCTTGTTCCCATGGCATATAATGATATCAACCACTTTCCAGAGAACCAAACCAATCTTGAATCATCTGCATCAACATGAAGGTCATGCCATCCTTCACCAAGACCAACCGCACACTGCATTGCTCCTTGGAGTTTCCTGTCAAATCCAAGCAAGCCAAAAGACAAAGTCAGTCGTGTGCGTGCTTGAGACAGAGAGAGATAAAAAAAAAAAAATATGGAACATTAGAAAAAAAAATATTTCGCACCTCCGTGTGTCCCTTTTAACGAAATAAAAATTCTTTGACTGCTTCTCCTTCGCTTGGGAAAAAGGACACATCTAGAATTTCGTTTCTTTTTTTTTTTTTTATTCTTTTATATCCATCAGAAAACCGAACACAACTAGATTTTTAGTATCACAAGCATCTTACATCCTGGGACATAAGCAGGCTCAACCAAACAATGTGAGCAATGCCGCATATAATCCAAAGTTACTTAAATTCTATGTTTTACAATCTCATAATGCATTATTCATGAGAAGCTACTCAAAACCAGGACCCAACTGCTGCAGCTCATGGATTCAATCACCCTACTAAAATTTCAGTCTGGCTTTCTGACAAAAAGTCGTTACTTTTATATATAATAGTCTTAAAAATAGAAAAAGAAGAAAAAACAAATCCAATATTTCTCTCTTAACAAAATCGAACAACGATTTCTGGCCTCCTCGGAAATTGAATTCCACTGGCTGCATATGTGTATGGGCATGGCTAATAATTAGAAGGGTGAACCGAGAATGCGACGAAGAGGGAATCAAAATCAGGACGAGGAAGAGTACGAGGACGAGGACTTCGGTCCGAGAGAAGACGCTGGTCCCTCTTCTAATGTCTCTACCACTACTACCATCAATCACCACAACTCTAACAGTATTAGTAAAGGTATCCATCTCTTGTTGGTTTTGGTTTCTAAAAGATCTCTTATTTTCTCAAGGAGTGACGTTATGATGCAAGTTTGTGTCGCCCAATTTTGTAAAGTTTGGGGCTTTTTGCTTTTCTGGGGCTTAAAAATGGTCTTGTTTAAATGGGGGCATTCAATTTTGATGGGGTTTTTGGGTGGAGGCCCAGATGGGAGGAACGATGATAAGGCTGATGCAATAAGATCGAAGCATTCTGTCACTGAGCAGCGAAGGAGGATCAAGATTAACGAGAGGTAGATGTTTGTTAATTCTTTCAATGTTATCGATTGTTTTTAGCTATGTGAATGGCGTGTGATTGTATCTAAATGTGTATGAGGGTACATTATGATGTTTTAACAACTTGCTCCCCTCCCTCACCCACCAAAAAAATTATCTTTCATTTTTCAATTTTGTTGTTCTTGCCATTTTGGTTTACTCGTCGCATTCAGAAATTTTGTGTTTCTTTCTTTTTTCTAAAATTGAAGTCACCCCCCCCCCTGGCTCCTTTCCCAACCGAAGAAGTTTAGGAGCAATAAAGCTGAATTTTGAAAAGCCCTTTTGTTTTTCTTTGTGGTTTCAGGTTTCAGATATTGAGAGAACTTATACCTCATGGTGATCAAAAGAGAGATACGGCATCTTTTCTGTTGGAGGTGAAACACTCTTGCAGAATCCAGCCCAGAGAATGTGTAAACTCTGTTTACAGACTTCTGGGTTGAAATTTTTTGCTAAATATCAATTTCCTTCTGCAGGTGATCGAATATGTCCAGTATTTACAGGAAAAGGTGCAAAAGTATGAGGTTTCGTATGAGGGATGGGGTTCCGAGCCTGCAAAGTTGATGCCATGGGTAGAGTTCTATACCCATGTTCAGTTGAGTTTTTGTTTCTATGCTACAGACCAGAACATGTTCACATTATAAAAGAGACATTGTGATAGAGGATGGGACATATGAATGAGTTCACAAATGAAATTAGTTGTTAATGCTTGATTTGGTAAACAATTGCAGTGCAGCCTTCTGATTGACTTCATAATCCTTCAAAAGGATTTTCGTTCAATAGAGAAATAGATAAGTTGACCATAAAATCCTCGTTATCCTTTGAAAGAAGCTAATACAGACATCCATAATCAAGTAACCAAACAATTAATTGTTTCTCAAAGTTATAGAAATTTCAATTAAACATGTTTGATTGGGTAATTTGAGAACATTGAAAACAAAAGAAGGGCAAATATAAGTTAATTAACAAAAAAGTATTTGTATTAGTTGTGTTGGTAAAATTGCACATACATTTTATCTTCTTTAACCAAAAATTTATGCTTTGTAACCGTTAGAGTTGATTGTTAATGTTGGAATATGGGCCTTAGTTTTTGCTTTGGATCTCTGTTCAAATTGGTGCACTCTGGTCTCATTTTAACTGTTTTTCATGGTTTCTTTGTGGGAATATATATATTCTTTTTGAATAGAAGACTTGCTGTTAATTACATGCAGTTGGGTATAAGAATTACCGCTTGATTTCCCATTAGAAGCTTCTAAAATTAGGTTTTTCTTCCTCATCTTTGTAAGCAGAGGAATAGTCATTGGCGTGCCCAAAGCTTTGTTGCTCAACCACAACCTGTGAAAAATGGCTCTGGCACTGGGTCAACATTTGCTGCAACATTTGATGAGAATAAAATTGCAATTTCACCAACCATGCTCACCAATCTAGATAATCCAGTGGAATCTGACCCTAACAAGGAAGTTACATGCAAAGCAATGGAACAGCAACCTGAGTTTGCTAACAAGGCTACGACTCTTCCCATGTCCTTGCAGACAGACATTCCTGCATCTGTTCGAGGTATTGATGCTTCTGCACAAGCCCTTCAACAAACAGTCTCTGACTTGCAATCAGATGAGTGTCCCATGACTAATGATCCACTGAAGCAGCAGGACAAGCTAACTGTTGAAGGAGGGACAATCAGCGTGTCCAGTGTTTACTCTGATGGGTGTGTAAGATCTTTTCAGATTTGTGTGTCCCGCAAAGTGAATGACTCAACATAGATCAAGAACCTGATTCATATTAGTTTCCACCCTCAGTTTTAATTTTTCATCTTGCTGCCTTGTTGCTTCATGTTGAGGACATTCTGTGCATAGCAAATAGATACATGAGTTTCCAATCTCAGGAAGAAATGAAGCATATATCTGATTTGTCTTTGTCGTTGCTGCTAGCACATTTCTTCTTTTTGAGTGTATTATAGATTTTTGTGCTCTACTCTTAGTCATTTGTTTTTGGGTCAGGGATCTTCTTTGTGAACAGTAGTTGCTTTCTGATTTTGAACATCTTGTATGTCTGCATTGTTTGAAAGTCCATTTTTATCTGCAAAGTCTTGGAGGGGCTTATTTGTATGTTTTGATTGACCTTCTGGAAATTAAGGCCAGGGCGGGGATGTTCCCTTGTGTAGTTCTTCATTTTTGTGAAGCCTTCCTTAGATTTTGGAAGTGAAGCTAAGATGAAAGCTGACTAGAACTCAAATTTTGTACAAACCAGGTTAATGAACACTCTGACACAAGCACTTCAGAGTTCTGGCATAGATTTGTCACAGGCAAAAATGTCAGTCCAGATTGATCTTGGAAAGAGGGCAAATAGAGGACTGAGCTCTGAAGCATCGACTGTTAAGGTATAGAACTGGTGAATAAGATGCTTAGCAAACAATTGGGTGCTTACAGGAAAGCTCCGCTATGAAACTATCTTTACAGAACTTTCTTATCTTCTTGATTACAGGATTTTCAGAATCCCCCCTCTAGCAATCAAGTTGGAATATATCATACGGACACAGGCATTGTAGTGGACTCAGATCAAGCTCAGAAACGACGGAAGACATGAGACTAGTATGGCTTTTCTTGATTCTTTACTTTTGCTCAGCATTTTTCTTCCCTTTTTAATTTGCCTGGTTTTCTCCTTTGGGTGTTGTATATGCTATGGTTTGGTGTCCTCATTCTTCCTGTATTTCATGGGATTCATATTACTAGCAGTTACCTTAGTTTATATGGTGCTGTTCTGCCAAGTTTCTTATTAGATTTCTGGTCAGGATATGCAATCATCCGGATTGTGGTTGTACCATATATATATATATATTGGCATTTGCAATAATACATATACGAAATAAGGTCTTTTGATGCCAATCTGCATTTTTGGAGTAGTCTCAAACTGTTATCTCATCCATTTCTGTTATGCATATGTTTCTCAGCAATGTCCAGGACTTAGTGTTTTAAACTCTTTGCTTATTGAACCCCGCAAAAAATGGTCTTTGTAAGGGCAGGCTGGCTTACTGGGCAATTGATTGTTAATTGCAAACTCTGCTGCATGCTGAAAGAAAATACTGGATCTAGTACTACCTACACTTTTTGAGCTTACAGTATGTGTTCTCAATTTAGAGATGAAGTATGTTAAGTTGGTATGATTCTCTGGGCACAAGGAATGCATCTGCCAGATTGTACTGCAGCATCAGTTCTGTTTTCGTGACTGTTAATCAGGAGCTAAACATGACAGGATCTTTTGATATTTCAACTTTCCTGGGGAAGACATTCCTCTGGATTAGAGTAGAAATAGTCCTCTTCTCGGGGTCGATGTGGGATCTTCATTCTTTTTGCGGGTTTCCCCATGTGATCTGCATGAGCTGCCTTCATTATAAAGGTGAACTCATTCCAGCTGAGTCTTCCAATCTTGTACTGATCAATTAAACTGACCAGAAGCCTTCTGTTTAGCATGATGGTTGTCCGAAATCCCAGGTATCTGCAAACAATAACAGAATGCAGACAGAGTCAGGAAGTGGACAAAAGTTTTGGGTAAAGATTTCGGAGGTCATATCATCATGCTAAGCCTATACCGTCTATGGCCTTCGACAGATCTTGCCATATTCCCTTCATAGGTAGGAACAAAAATGTCGCTTTCTAATGAAACGATATAATCCAATGCTGCCATCTGATTCGAGTGGTTTAGAAAGGGCCTGAGATCAGAAGGATCCAGCAGAGTCTCCTTCTTGACCTAATTTCATGTTTGGTAAAGAAGAATTAAAGAAAAAAAAAAAACCATAGCAAGCAAACCAAATATTCAGAATGTAGGTGGTCTCTAACTAACCAGATTTGGAAAAGCTTCAGTTAGCTTTGCCATTCTACTTTTTCCTCCATATATATTTCCAGAAGCAATATAAATTTGAATGTTGCGATCAATTCCTAGTGCCTGCAATGCAAGTGCGGTCTCATCAGGAGTTAAAGGGCACATACCAGCTTTCCTTCTCTTGATGGGATTTGCTCTGCTTTTCCACCAGGGATAAGAATCTCTGTTCACATATAAAGCATTTAGCTCATCAATCAGACCAAGTTTGTTGCAGAAACAAAAGTATGCTTTTGCTTACCTCACATTTATCAACTCCACTATCTCTTGATGGCTCAAACCTTCGGTGCAGCCGGTGAATGACAACATGTCCATTTCATATCTGAGATGAAGAACTAAGAATGGACCTTTTTGCCTCAGAATCCTTACTAGCTTTCTACCCAACTTATCAAGAGGGGTAGCAAACCTCAGTGCTTTGTAGTTTACTCGGCAGCGCAGTTTCTGGAGCTCATCAGGAAGGCCATTATTGGCAAGTCTAGCATCAGCTTGAAGGAAATGCAAGACTTTATGCTTTTGTATTTGAGGAAGAATCTTCGCATAGATTTACGGAGATATCAGTGATAAGAACAGGGGCCTTGAACTAAGAAATACTCCCAAGGCTATGAATAATGATATGTAACAGAATGAGGAACAAACCTTCTGAGAGTAATACCGCGTGCTAGACCAACTAATCGGATTTATTGAATATACAGGCTTTGACTTGAATCTTTTGCGCTCCTCGGCAGGAAGCTCTTTAAGTATACGAATCTCGTCTCTCAAAGATGTAGTAAAGTAATCCATGTCGAAAATGTCTCCAAATGAGCTGTCATGACAAGTTTAAAACTTCATCATAAGATTATTAGCAAAGCAGGCTCACAGATATGGAGCTGCGGAACTACAGAATGAACAGCGTCTTGTAATTTGGTAATCTCGTGGACAATGAACTGGGTACCTGGGATCATGCCAGTAGGAGGAATTGTCCAGTTCAGGTACTACGAGGGTGACGTTCAAGTATCTGGCAATTGCAACCATGTCACAGATCTGTGCAGGGCAGCAAATTAAAGGGTAGTTAGCAGCAACCGGTGGTTGTCAATACGTAAAACCACCAAAGAAAACATAAGCACTTACCCCAGTTCGCATCTGGTTGAGTCCACCATTGCATGAAACCATCAGATAACCATTGTTTTCATATGACCCTACACAGTTAACAATCAAAGATCTTAGATGTCCAGATTGCTTTATCAAAACTGAACCAAATTGAAGGGTATATGGTACTCTCACTTTCAGGTCGAAGCAAGAAGGAAGTAGACGACCAGTACTTCTGCATCACAACTCTGTTGCCAAGTGTTGTCAACTCAACGGCAGAAATCCACAGGTGGACAACCATGATTGCCGCTGCAACTGCAAATAACTTTAAATAAGCGGATTGAGAAGACACATGACCAATAATTGAACTCTTCGACTTTTCAGCTGTGGTCTCTCCACCCGTGTTCTTCATCTCCATCCTTTATGGTTTCTCCTTTCCTTTTATATCTAGGCCATGTAGCACACTGTGCATGCAACGCAAGCACTTCGGAAATTATAATCGCAATAGATGCAGCATAAACGCTGGCATCCCCGAATAGTGCTGGAGGCAAATTCCTGACCAGAGATTCCAGGTAATGAACTCTGGATGCTGGTTCCAGGGATCATCTCTTGTGCAAAGTATGCTGGCTTTCACACGCAATATTTAAAATCAAAGAGTTTTCCTGTCAGCCATGTGACCGAATTTGAGTTTCCTGTGACGCGGACTGTGTGCTTGCGCGCGTACTTGTTTCCTCGCATGTGGTGGCCCTAACCTTTCATTTATATAAGAAAACGAGGGACCACGAGGCTCACGTTTACCATCAGCAAATCTTTCAGGGAATTATCGAGAGAAATTCATTCAAATGTCAAACATCATGCAATTACTGTAAAGTATGTACAGTTGTCAGGGTATTCCAAACCAATTCATCTAGCGATAACAAGATTATTTGTAGTCAAATCAAAAATTATACGTTTAAATTTCTATTAAAACGTTTAACCGAGATAAACAAATATTTACGAAATATATCATTTTGATGGTGTATAATTTTCTTTGTCAAGATTAAGGGTAGTATTAATTTTTTTTTTTTAATTTTATTAAAATTATATATATATAGGCAACTAATTGTACAAAACAATGGCAGTCCATGGTCCTGAGGGGGATCTGTTGCTTGGGAACATTTTGAACAATTTACACATTGTGGTTTCACTTTCAATTTGGGCCAAAGTAACTGTTACTGCAATTTAATGCAGAATAGTCTGGACAGTCGTGTCATTTTAAGCACAGTTATGACTATTGTCAAGTCTGATCGCTTCTCTTCCTTCTCTTCCCCTACTCAGCTCTCATAAATTGGAATTGCAAGTGCAAAGGAGAATTAAATTTTGGATGGAGCCGTGTTGAAGATTGATTTTGAACACTGCTAGTTGGTTAAGAGAGCGTTACAGTTATGTTACAGTTAATTGTAATAAACTTCAAATTGCTGGAATCACGTGGACATATAGTAGTTAAGTGGATGTTCTATGCCAATCTTCTATCATTTTTCATTCTGTTAAATCTTTCGTCATGTTTCTCATCCATACTTTCTTATTTAAGTAAATTAAGTATGGTAAACCATATGTAGCATGGTTTTTTCTGGAAAAGTATGGCAAACTTATCACAGTATGGGTAAGGTAGTCGGTGATTTAATCACTAGCATAGGCATGACTTAATTGTCTTTTTGTACTTAACCATGTACACTATATATTTGAATGATAATGCATCATTTATTTGATTCCAACACCAGACAATTTATCCACTATTACTCTTTCAGCTATTGTTGTCTTCATTGTCTGCAAATCAATTAAAGGCAACTCTGCAATTAGCCTATTGCTTTGTGGTTGAACTAAGACTAGTATCAGAGCTTCTAAAGGGTCTTATAAGACCTGTGGTGAGTGAGGGAAAAGAGAGACACACGAGAGGTTGAGTGAAACACTTGAGATTTTTAACCAAGTGGTGCAGGATAGCAATTTGAGATGGCTTCTACAAACTTCACACCTGTCTCTCTACCCAAATTTTCTGGAGAGAATTACATGCAATGGTCTGTTATGATAAAAACATAAAGACATATGATCTCTGGGATGTCATTGAGAAAGGGGATGATCCACCAGCTCTTCCAGCAAATCCAATTGTCGCTTAACTAAAAAACCATAGTGAGCAAGTAACTAAAAGTTACAAGGCTCTGTCATGCATCCAATCGGCAGTCACTGATGTTACATTCAATAGAATTATGACATGTGAGACACCAAAAGAAGCTTGGGAGAAGTTGAGAGATGAGTACAGTGGTAGCATTAAAACTAGAAACATGCAAATTCTCAATCTAAGAAGAGAGTTTGAAGTTTTAAAAATAAAGGACTCGGAGAGTGTCAAAGATTACAGTGACAGACTTATGAGGATAGTGAATCAAGTCAGGTTGCTTGGAGAGGACTTGCTAGATAAAAGGATTGTAGAGAAGGTACTGGTTAGTGTGCCTGAGAGGTTTGAAGCTAAAATCGCTTCCTTGGAGAACTCAAAGGACTTCTCTCAAATCTCCATGGCAAAACTAATCAGTGCACTCCAAGCTCAGGAGCAAAGAAGGACCTTCAGACTTGGAGGAGTAACAGCAGAGCCTTCAAGGTCAGCAATAACTTCTGAAGGTCCTATGCAGACCTCCTACAAAGGAAAAACT
This sequence comes from Rhizophora apiculata, assembly GCA_037832385.1. NCBI lineage: Eukaryota > Viridiplantae > Streptophyta > Magnoliopsida > Malpighiales > Rhizophoraceae > Rhizophora > Rhizophora apiculata. The sequence continues at coordinate 5,823,942 of CM075441.1, read as the reverse complement.
TCCTATAGAAGGTCTCAAACTGAAAGAATACAACACAAAGATGCAGAATCCAGCAAGACAGGAGGGAAGAAAATCTATACTCCATGTGAACATTGCAGCAAAACTTCACATCTCTCCAAGGATTGTTGGAGAAGGCCAGATGCTCTTTGTTCCTTCTACAACAAACGAGGTCATATTGACAAAATACGCAAAAGCAAAAGGAAACACTTGCAGAAGCAAAAGAAACAGCAAGCCAAGGTTGCAAAAGAAGAACTATTTGTTGCTAGTTGCAACACAATAAGTTCTAACAATCAAACATGGCTCATTGACAGTGGTTGCACACATCACATGTCCTCCTGTCCATCAGTCTTCAAAACATTAGACAAATCCTATGCAACCAAAGTTAGAATTGGAAATGGTGCCTTACTTGAAGCACATGGAAAAGGCACAATGATTGTCTCAACTCTCTTAGGTGCAAAATTCATCTCTGATGTATTGTTTGCACCTGAAATTCATCAAAACCTACTTAGTGTTGGTCAGTTGCTAGAGAAAAACTATGCACTGCAGTTTGAAAACAATGGTTGCACTATTTTTGATTCAAAAGGAGATGTGATCATCAATGTTCCAATGAAAGCAAAAAGCTTTCCGTTAGAACTTGACCAGATGACACATAAGGCCTTACCTGCTGCCTATGATAAATCTAATCTTTGGCATAAAAGATTAGGACATTTTCACTATGGTGTACTGCAAAAGATGCAAAAAAACTAGTTGGTAACTGGTTTGTCAGAAATATCCAATCCATGAGGAGTCTGTAGTGCCTGCCAGTAAGGCAAGCAAACCAGGCAGCTCTTCCCTACCAATCAGGCCTGAAGAGTTAAGGAGAAACTCAATTTAATCCATTCTAATGTGTATGGACCTATGTTTATAGTATCTTTGAATAGAAGCAAGTTTTTCATCCTATTCATTGATGATTATACTCGATTTTGTTAGGTGTATTTTATGAAAGTTAAATCAGAAGTTTCATCAATATTTCAAACTTTTAAGGCTCTTGTTGAGACTGAGACAGGAGTCAAAATTAAATATTTGAGGTTGGATAATGGCACTGAGTTTACCTCTGCTACTTTTGAAGAAATCTGCAAAATCTCAGGTATAAAATATCAATTTACCGCTTCATATACTCCTCAACAGAATAGAGTATGTGAAAGGAGAAACCGAACAATCATTGAGATGGTGAGAAGTCTTCTTTATGAGAAAGGCATGCCAAAATTCTTTTAGGGCTGAAGTTGTCAATACTTCAGTATATCTTCAAAACAGACTCTCATCCTCAGCCATTCCAGGGAAAACTCCATGTGAGCTTTGGTTTGGTGCAAAACCTTATGTGTAGCATCTAAAAGTTTTTAGATGTCTTTGTTTTGTCTTGATACCTGATCAAGAAAGGCAAAAACTTGATCAAAAAGCCAAAGCAGCTGTGTTTGTAGACTATATCATAATTTCAAAGGCTTATAAAGTTTATGATGTAGAATCCAAGAATATAATAATCAGCAGGGAGGTCAAATTCAATGAGAATCAAGGCTGGAACTAGAATACTACTATATATGATGATCTAGATGTCGATAGACAGCAAATAAATCAACCTGAGGTTGTTGGTCATGACAGCTCAGATGAGGATACAGAGGATGATGCTTTTGATGATGTACTTGTAAGAGTAACAAGGCTTCTCTCTAAGATTTATGATAGAAGCAATGTTACTATCTCAAATCTTGCAGATCATAATGAGACTGTTAAATTAGCAAGTTGGAGGAAAGCTATGCAGGATGAATTTTGTGCAATTCAGAAGAATCAAACTTGGTTCCTTACACAAAGACCTAAAGATAAGAATGTAATTGGAGTCAAATGGATTTATAAGACCAAGTTGAATGCAGACGGCAGCATCAACAAATTAAAGGCCAGATTAGTAGCCAAAGGCTACTCACAACAAGCTGGACTTGATTTCTCAGACACATTTGCTCCTGTTGCAAGGCTTGACACCATTAAACTTATACTAGCTCTTGTTGCTCAAAAGGGCGGGAAAGTTTATCATCTTGATGTCAAGTCTGCCTTTTTAAATGGTTATTTGCAGGAAGATGTCTTTGTGGAACAACCAAAAGGCTTTATAATTGAAGGGGAAGAGGAAAAGGTCTACAAATTGAGAAAGACCTTGTATGGCCTTAAGCAAGCACCAAGGGTCAAGTTTAGCAGAATCAACAATTATTTGTTATAGTTTGGTTTTGAGAAAAGTAAAAATGAAACAACTTTGTATGCCAAAGCTGCAAAAGACCAAATTTTTATAATATCCATCTATGTTGATGACTTGCTTGTTACTGGGAGCCATCTTGAATCAGTCCAGTAGTTTAAAGAGGAAATAGAGATGATATTTGAGATGTCTGATATAGGAGAAATGTCCTTCTTCCTAGGTCTTCAAGTGAAGCAATCAGACCATGGCATTTTCATTTATCAAAGGAAATATATCAGCGAGATTCTCAAAAGATTCAGCATGAATACTTGCAAGTCTGTCTCTACACCAATGGCTACAAATGAGAAGCTCACCGAGGATGATGGAGAAGAAAAGATCAATGAAGGACTATTCAGGAGCCTCATAGGATGTCTGCTTTATATTACTGCTTATAGGCCAGACATTGTTCAAGCAACTAACTTGCTTTCAAGGTTCATGCATTCTCCTAGTAGGAAGCACTACAAAGCAGGTAAAAGGATTCTTAGGTATCTCAATGGCACCCGAGATCTTGGCATCATGTTTGGTAAGTCAGAACAACTTGAATTATCAGGATTTGCTGATAATGATTGGGGAGGTTCAGCAGATGACATAAGGAGCACTTCTGGTTATTGTTTTACACTTGGTGGAGGTTTCTTTTATTGGAATTCCAAGAAGTAATCAATGGTTGCACAGTTAACTACAGAGGCAGAGTATGTAGCTACCACTGCTACAGTTAATCAAGCCATCTGGTTAAGAAGAATTCTCATAGACCTACAATAAACACCAGCTTAACCAACATCTATCTTTTACGACAACCAAGCCGCCATAGCCATATCCAAAAATCCAATACAACATGGGAGAACCAAGCATTTCAAGATAAAGCTCCAATTTCTTAGGGAAATGTAGGAAAATGGAGAAATAAAACTGGAATATTATGAAGCAGCTATTCAAATTGCTGACATCTTTACCAAGGCGCTCCCTAAAGCCAGATTTGATTTTTTAAGAAGGAAACTTGGTGTGCAATGATGCAAAATCAAGGAGGAGTGTTAAAGATTGATTTTGAACATTACTGGTTGGTCAAGAGAGTGTTGCAGTCATGTTGCAATTAATTGTAGTAAACTTCAAGTTGTTAGAATCATGTGGACATGTAGCAGTTAAGTGGATGTTCTATGTCAATCTTCTATCATTTTTCATTCTGTCAAATCCTCCATCATGTTTCTCATCCATACTTTCTTATTTAAGTGAATTAAGTATGGTAGACCATATGTAGTATAGTCTTTTCTGGAAAAGTATGACAAACCTGTCACAGTATGGGTAAGGTAGTTAGTGATTTAATCACTAGTATAGGCATGACCTAATTGTCTTTTTGCACCTAACCATGTACACTATATATTTGAATGATAATGTATCATTTAATGGTTCTAACACTAGACAATCTGTCCACTATTACTCTTTTAGCTATTATCTTCATTATCTGTAAATCAATTAGAGGCAATTATACAATTAGCCTATTGGTTTGTGGTTGAACTAAGAAGCGGGCTTGCAACCATGAGGCTAATTGTCTGTCATTTACTTAATTTTGCGTGGATGCTACTTTTGAGGCCGTGGAAGTAGCCTTATCCTAAAAATTTAGATGGGTTGATGCTGCAAAAGCAAGATGCCTCAAAATTTGGATTTTATGGGTTATATGTTCCGATCAAATTCTGAAAACCTAAAATTCTGGCTTGAAACCAAATAACCATATTTTCATATCAATTCACTTTTGCTAATATGGAATGAGGCCTATTTATACGGAAAAGGGAAAACGATTAACTCGGATCGAAATAGTAAAAAAAGGTTCTGGTTCAACATTGAAATTGTCAAGAAACCATGTCAAAAAATCAGTTTAAAGTTTTTTCTTCGATGATATAATTTCTTAATATGATATTTTAGTGATTATAATTAAATAATCATGATTTTAAATTTTATTATTTTTATATTCAATTATAAATTAATTATAAAGTTATAATTTATACATTATTTAAGATAAAAATAAAAAATTTAATTTGTTTGGATGAATTTTATGTTAATTAAAAAAATAATAAAATTTAAAATACGAATGATATATTAAATTTTAACTGAAATAATGTACTGAATGTCTTGCGTGTTGACGAAGTTAATCGTAGATGTATGTCTGATAGGCCTAGCATGTAAACTAGATGTTCAATTGGACCAAAATTCCCCTCCACAGATATAAAATCGGAATAATTTGCAAGGGACAACAGATCAATAATCTAACAGGACCAGTTTCAGTTGGTCCTCGCAAATGCAGCATTATTTGTTTCAGCACAAACTGTTGCTTGATCGTGATTAAAAGAAAATTAAATATTACCCGTGTGTTCTAAGATTTTGGGGACTTTGATGAACGTCTCGAAAAAATTGAAAAATAAAAAAACTGCTCATTGTGAAGATTATTTGCAGGACCATTCTATATATTTTAGTTTAAACCTTGGATCATTGTCCCCATTCCAACTGGCGATGTTCAGTTCAAGGAAATAGAGATTAATGATCAATTGATAGTCCTGAATATAGCAAATAATCCTAGGTCCTCCATTTACGTAACCCCCCAGGTAACCGGAATACATTCAAGTCAATTATGTATACATCAAAAAAAAAATTACACTGCCCCTTACGAGCAGATACATGCTGTAGACAAGACAAGCAGTGAGGGGAACTATGATGGGTGTCTGCCAGCCATAAGATTTATTTTACTTCTTGAGGATTGAACAAGCGGCGGCAAGCATTCCTCAGGATTTGTGTAGAAGTAATCTTCTTCCTTGGGTTTGCCTAAAATTTTCAGTCTTCGAGTTGGGCTCCCCATTCGATTCGTATGAGCTGCTGCAACTGACTGGGAGAATTCTTCCCAACTTAATGTTCCATTTTTGTACTGATCTATCAACTTGACCAGAACCACTCTGTCTAGGCTAATTGTGACCTTGTACCCCAGGTACCTGCATTAACCCAAAAGAGAAAAAAAACATGAAGCTACACTGGAGTATTTTATGATATCAACATTTACAGGCACGAGGAATCCTTTCTGTAATCAGAACTTGGCCTGAACTTAATAGTTCCTGTGCTACAGGGCATAAGATTTATTCTCCAATAGAATTGCCACAACTTTTTTCAAGAGAAGAAGCAAATGCTATTGAATTGGGCAATATTTTTTGCGGTGTGAGAATCCAAGATAATAAATAAATCTTAGGATCCATACGAGAATCAAGCAGAGTAGCTGCTGCATACCTTCTGTGGCCTTCAACAACCTTTGCCATGTTTCCACGGTAGGTTGCCACAAATATATCACTTGCTAATGATACAGTATAATCCAATGCAGCCATCTGGTTTGAGTAGTTCTTGAAGGGCTCAAGGTCCGAGGGTGGCAGCAATGTTTCCTTTTTGACCTGTTTTACACCAAGAACGGAACTAAGCTAAACTAAATGTGTGTATGTGTGTGTGTGGCTAAGAATTACAGACATTGAATTTTCTTAGCTGTAGAGGTTCAGTTATCTGACCAAATTTGGATAAACTTCCCTAAGACCAGCCATTCTTCTTTCACCACCATATATATCCCCTGCAGCAATGTAAACTTGGATGTTGGGGTTAATATCCAATGCCTTCAATGTAAGTGCTGTTTCCTCTGGTGTCAATGGGCACAAACCAGCTTGCCTCTTTTTATCAGAATCTATCTGCTTTTCTTTCCACCAGGGATAAGCATATCTACACATTCACAGAACAAAAGTTGAGTGCATGAAAAGAGCAATTCATTTCTTGCGAAAACAAGCATTCCTCACCTCATCCCTGTCAATTCTTCCACTTCTTTCTCATTGCAGCCTTCAGTGCAGCCAGAGAAGGCTAACATGTCCATTTCATATCTAAGATGCAGAACCACAAAAGGGCCTTTCTGCCTCAGAATATTAAAAATCTTCCGACCCAACTCCTCTATCGGAGGAATGAATCGCAGTGCTTTGTAGTTAACTCGACAGCGCATTTTTTGAACTTCGTCAGAAAGGCCATTGTTTGCAAGCCTGGCATCAGTCTTGGTGAAGTGGATGATCACATATTGCTTGAAAAGCGTGAGAATCTGTAAGCATGCAGATCCAGAAATTATCAGAACATGCTTACAATCACCACCTCAAGTATGGTGATCAGAATTCAGATGTAATAACATTAACAACAAACCGTGTCATAGTAATAGGACATATTAGACCAGCTAATGGGTGGCATGGAGTACAGTGGAATTGTCTCCAGTCTTCTGTTCTGCATCTGGGGAAGCTCTTTAACTATTCGAACCTCGTCCTTCAATGATTTGATGAAATAGTCCACGTTGAATACATCTTCAAATTGGCTGCCAATAACATGAGATGCATGATCAACCACCATTTTTGCCGAAGACTAACTAAAATGCATCTTTCTGACAAGTTTGATCATTCATTAAGGGCTTCTTCCATGGGAAAGACATCGGCCAGTTTATATGTTATCTTTTGCTCTACAATTTAGTTGATAGTTTTGGCTGATAAACAACTGACGAACATGATGAAAGAATGCCCACCTGCGATCACTCCAAAATGAGTTATTGTCCAATTCAGGAACAACAAGCGTGACGTTCAAAAACCTTGCAATGGTAACCATGTCACAAATCTGCTGGCCAAACAAAACCCAGTCACCAATTACTTACTGTTTAGCAAGCTAGCCAGTCTACAAACATAAGAACACTGCAAGAGAAGCAATTTACTTACACCAGACCGCATTTGGTTCAATCCTCCATTGGACGAAACCATCAAATATCCTTTGTTCCTATAGTCCCCTGGCGACAACGAGAATAAAAGCTTGACACAATTAATTACAATAGAGCAATATTGTTCCCAGGAATACATTCTACACGCACCTCAAAGCATTTTAGCTTCTATCCATGTTCTACACAAATATGCACCATGAGCTAAATATAAAAATGAAATTACCAATCATATATGCAGAAAATACTTAACAGAGAATCATAGATACAGAAGGTGAGCTTACTATCATGTGGAAGAACAAACGGAGTCTCATATTTGAAGGTCCTCGACGCCATGGTCTCTCCCAATGTGGAGTACTTCATTCTACAGGCCAGCATTACAAGCACTATGATTGTGACTCCCACCACCCCGAGCTGGAACCGTGCCAATTGGTTACCCCTCCCGCCCATCAAGCTCTTCAGCTTTTCTGGTTTAAGTGCCCCCATTATCATATTCTTCAGCTTCTCAGCTTTGATCCCTCCGAGGGTCACCATATTGCACTTGAAGTCCGTCAGCTTGTAATTGCCTGGCTTCTCTTTCTCCTTTACCTCTACATCTACAAACTCCGACTCTTCAAACCCAACCTTGCAATTTTCCATTCCCACACGTATACTACGGGTTACGTATGCTACTACAAAAATATTAAGTTAATTTTTTCAAGAAATATGTGAATCACTTTTTGATGATTGCATGGCTTGCTACCAAATTCCGGTGAGTAATTCCGGAAAGTGGATTTGGGGTCACCAATCCGGCAAGCTCAGCAGCGCAAGAAGTTTTTTACATCATGTATTGTTTTTATAAAGGAATTTAAACCAAAAAAAAAAAGGAAGAAAAAAAATTCTCGATAGTTAATGGGAAAAAGTTGGTCAATATGTAAAACATCAATGTAATAAACCAATGGACCAAAAATAAAAATAATAAAAAAATAATAATAAAGTAATAAACCACATGTCTTCGTGTCTTTTTCTCCATGAGACGTGTGATTGTTGCCCTAATTAATTCATTAGATGGGGTGTCGAAATGTAAAACGAGTGTAATCAATAAACATGATTGAACATCCTTTTGGGTCTATTTATCGTCAACTATCCTTCGGGTGGTGTAATTTTCACACACAAAAAAAGAGAGGAATTGTTTCTTGTAATAAAAGCCGGGAAGCAATGGCTCACATTTCCAACTTCCGGCTCTCCCTTTTTCCTGTTTTCAAAACAATTGGTTTAATGTTGGCAATAAAGAGAAGATTTGACAGAATGAACTCCAGTTAATTGTGCCAGATTGCGAAGGTTTGAATTCGCATAGAAACGTCACCGGCTATTTGGTAGCTTGACAAAAAATGTTAGGAATTGATCCTTTCATAATTTATTTTGGATGCTCTATGTTTTGATTGCATATGTCAAGATTTTATTAATGTTCACTATTGTCTTCACTAGTTTTTTTATTTATTACCCATGATCCTTCACATTAAACACTTTTCCTTGAACTTTTGGTGGCATAATTTATGTAAATAAAAATAAATAAATAAATAAAATTGCATGAATCAACGGTGTAATTCCAATATTTTTCTTTTTAAGTGAAGAATCCAATGTCAGTGTGGCTAAGAAAGAAAAGTTGAAACTAATGGAAAAAAAAATTGACTTAATTTTTGATTTTATCTCCATTTAAATATGCATATAATCAAATAAATTTTATATAACAAATTTTTAAAATAAATATTATTAGCATGTATAAAATGTGTCTAGTAACATTTATTTTTTTTCATTCATTAGACTATAAACCATATGACATGCTACAAAAAGCATCATGCTATACTGTTTATTAACCACGCTTTTGAAGTCAATTTTTTCTCTGGACAACTCAAGTGTAGTGTAATTTTAATAGAATTATTACTTTTGTTATGTCATCAACTCATTTTAAGCACAGTAAAAATTTCATACTCCAAGCTTTTCCGCACTTTTATCTATGATATTATTTATGTAGTCAACTAATGTTACGAAATCTTAGAGTGCAGGAAAATTAACTTAGAAGTGTAAGCACATGTCCTTTTTTTTTTTTTTTTTTTTTCTTTTGTAGTGAAGAAGGATATATAGTTATTATTATTGTTATTATTATTCATAAATTTTACATCCTAAGAATTCGAGCCTGATGTATAGACTTTTAGTCATTAAAAATATCTCTCTAAATTCTATCACATTTTGTCATTGGCCACAAGACTCGAGTTCTGTTACATATATATATCATAGTTTTTTTTTTTTTTTTCCTTTTTGCAGAGATAATGTGTAGTAGTTTATTGCAACTGGTTGTGTTATTTATATAATTTACTAATAAAATTTCTCAACAGGAATAACTAGTCCATACAACCCAGGTTATGGTTAATGAGCAAATGCTATCTAGTAGCTTTAACACTGCTAAAGTGACAAGCATTATTTGTGAATGAATTCTTTTGTTGATTAATTTTTCCTTGGATTTTTTGACACGCGCTAGCCAATGCGGTGGAGTTGGACCTTAGGGCCAAGAATAGGCTTAGATTAAAAGCATAAATTGTCGCTATCAAGTTAAAAATAGAGTTTTAATCGTCATTACCATGTCCAATTTTGCACATTAATTGAGTATACTGTTAATTATTATTTTAGAGTAAGACTGGATACTCGCATTTGTTAGCATTAACCATCATCATCCTTTATGTTTGTCTCCCATCATCAATACTATCACTATCGTTGCTACCCCACTATCATTCCTTGACAATTGCATCAATAATATTATCAATATATATATATATATTTTCTCCTTTTAAAATTATTGGAAGAATTGCGACCATCCAATGGTCGATGTGCTTGCTTTTGCACGCTTGTCCATTTTCTCATAAATTTATTTTTCCTCAACAAAACGAGGAAAATACTTTGCTAACAAATTTCAAAGCCTTTCTTACTCTCTCATTCTTATTAGCTAATATTATATATATATATGTATGTATCAAAAAACTAAATTATAACATATTAAATGTCATAGAAAATATTGAAAGGTTCCTTTTATATATATATATATATATATAAACTTTTTTTTTCTTTTTCAATTTTGAGTTATCTTTACTATTTTAGGGTCTCATGTTATTTGGTGCATTTAATTATTCGGCCCGGTCCATTCCTTTTCTTTGTAAGATGGGCTCAACTTGGTGCATACAGGTAATACAATTGAGGAAATAGCTTGACACTTTTTTTTAAAGATTGAAAAGAAAATAATTTCTCAAGTTTGAGGGGTTCCTACAAAAAGGACTCGTGGAACTTTTGTGGCTACGACAATGCGAAAACAAATTGCTAGCTTGATAAAGAATTATTGTGTGGATTTTCTTTTTAATCTTGGAGCTGAAAGTGACGTCGTTTTCATGCTTTTTTTTCCCCTATTTTCCAGGTTGTTAAATGCTAATCTACCTGCTTTTTTTCACTTTTTTTTTTTTTTCTCTTCTTTAATTTTTCTTTGAAAGTACCTTCAAAAAAAATGAAAGAAAAGAGACATTCCGCTGCCGAGGTTGGAACCCAGAATTAGTTCCACCTTAGAATCTTAAACGTTGTGCTACAGCGGATTTGCACAATTTTAAAGAAGAGTAAAATGTATAAAGTTTTATCATGTTATTTTTACAAAGACTCAATGCTCAAAAAGTTTTTTAATATACAAAAATTCTCGCATTTTTTGATTTTTTTTAAAAAAGTAAAATGTGTAAAATTTTATTATGTAAAGATTTTTTTTTAGCTCGATCACAACGGAGTTATGTGTATTATGACCACTAAAACTTCCCGGACCCCACCGTATGAAAATTACTTGTTTACCTACTGTTCAATAAAGGGATTTTTTTTTTTGGGGGGGGGGATAATTAGAAGAAAATATATTTTCATAGATAAATGAGCTGCAAATAAATATCCCCTTGCACCCTCAAGGGAATATTATATGCACAGAAAATTGGAATTTTCTCGGACAAGTGTACCTCCCAAGGATCTCTCAAGTCTTCTCAACGCTCAACCCCTAATTGAAAATTAATTTCATGGCGAATGAAGGAACATCCCCCACCAGCGCCACAATAATGGTCAAGCACTGGTGAACAGTCAACGAGTGTTTGTCCTGTCCTATGTTTTCATGGTTCATCAAGTGGAGGTAAACATTCCTGTGGATTGGTGTAGAAGTAGTCCTCTTCCTTGGGTTTGCCTGGAACCTCCAATCTTTTAGTTGGGCTCCCCATGCGATCAGAGTGAGCTTCCTTCACTGCTGATGCAAATTCTTCCCAGTCAAGCATTCCACTTTTATATTGATCAGTCAGTTCAACCAGAGCCTTTCTGTCCAAAAGTATAGTTTTCTTGTGTCCCAAGAACCTGAACATGACAATTAAAACCTTGTGACCATAATGTAAGCTTCATAACAATTGCTTGGAAGGACTAGTAAGCAATTTACTTGAATTTTGTTAGCATCAACCAGAAGTGATTGATTCAAGGAGAAAATATGGAATCAAAGTAAAACATGCCTTCTGTGACCTTCAACCAGTTTTGCCATGTTTCCTCCATAAGTAGGCGCAAATATGTCACTTTCTATTGCCACAAAGTAATCCAATGCTGCCATCTGATTCGAATAGTTCTGGAAAGGCACAAGTTCTGCTGGTGGCAATAACGTCTCCTTTTTCACCTGGTTTGACAAATTAAAGAGCAAGGTCTAAACCAATGATCTTGATGAACACGTAAAAATATAATTCTGTTTTTGCATGTTCTGTTACTCTAGGATTTTCCTCGAGTAGAAGTTTTATCGACAGACCAATTTTGGAAAAGCTTTTCTCAAAGTAGCCAATCTCCTTTCTCCCCCATATATATCTCCAGCCGCAATGTAAACTTGAATCTTAGGATCAACGTCCAGTGCCCGCAATGCAAGGGCAGTTTCCTCTGGAGTTAAAGGGCACAACCCATCTTTCCTTTTCTTCTCGGAATCTATTTCTTTTACTTTCCACCAAGGGTAAGCATATCTGATTATGTACAGGAACACAGTTAATCAAGCGTCAGTGATATGCCATAGGTAGCATCGATTATGAGAACATTGAAAAGTACGAGCAGGTTGCTCACCTCATTGCTGTCAACTCTTGAATCTCTTCCTGGTTGCAACCTTCATTGCAGCCAGAGAATGCCAACATATCCATCTCATATCTTAGATGGAGGACTAGGAATTGACCCCTTCTTCGCAGAATTCTGACAATCTTCCTGGCCAAAGCCTCTATCGGAGGAGCAAATCTTAGAGCTTGATAGTTCACTCGACAGCGGAGCTTTTGGATCTCTTCAGGAAGACCATTGTTAGCAAGTCTAGCTTCAGATTTGGTAAACTGCACTACTTCATAGGTCTTTATGCGAGGAAGGATCTGCACTTACAATATGTAAAAAAACTAATTTAATGTAATCAATATCTGGCTAGGCATTCAATGTGAGATGGGAAGCTTACCACATTGTAGTAATATGTCATGTTGGACCAACTAACTGGAGGCATGGAGTAGAGTGAATCTGAATCTATTCTTGTTTTCTGCTTTTCTGGTAACTCTCTTAGAATCCGAACCTCATCCCTCAAGGATTCTATGAAGTAATCAACATTGAATATATCGGCAAATTGACTGCCAACAATGATTGGCGAAGTTTGTTTAGGATTAATTTTAGACTAGCAGGTGAAAACTGCAGAGGACTAGAACTAGATGGAAGCAGAATTGATATGCAAATGAAATTAGACAAGATCTGAGCAAAACGAGAAAGAGTTAACCTTCGATCATTCCAAAATGAAGTGTTATCCAATTCAGGAACTATTAGAGTGACATTCAAGAACCTTGCAATGGTGACCATGTCACAAATCTGCAGAGAAGAGAGTGAAGGAAAGAGCAGGTGGTCATTGAAAATCAACGGCAAGCACAGAACCTCTGAAAACTTTCGTGCAGTGGAATGGTAGTAAGTAACCAAAAATTACTTACCCCTGATCGCATCTGATTCAATCCTCCATTTGATTGGATCATTAAAAATCCATTGTTTTCATAAATCCCTGTAAATGATGGTGGACTTGTGATCAACTTACATCAAATTGAAGCAAATGGGAAAAGGATTCTTGTTGCTTCTCATATTGGAAATTTGTATGGATATGGAACCAGGACTATGACTACAATTTATGACTGAATTTAATCTGACTCAAAGCCTACATAATCTTTACCAAATTTTCAGTCTGTAAAGGTGAAATCATTGCACAAGCTCATTCTCCTAGCAAAACTTGTGTACTAATTCAATTCTAACATAGCCAAGTTTCTCAAGGCTTAGAATATCGCCAGTGCACTACCATTTTTGCAAATATTTGTGAACGATGATTTCACTAGGCATGAAGGGGTCGATCATACATTATAGCACAATAATATGAACATGATTATATTGTTTTAGCGCTTACTTTCTGGAGGAAAGGAAGTAACGGGATCAGACGGATACCACGGCCCTCTCACGGTGTCACCAAGTGCCCTCAATTGCACCAAAATGGCCCAAAGAAGCAGCATGCTGGTGACTCTGAACGCCCACAACTGCAGTCTAGCCATCCTAATCTTTGCAAGCATTAGACCCCTCAATTTTTCAACTTTCATCATGTTAATATACTTGATCTTACTGTATGCTTTCTTCTTCTTCTCTCCTCCATCATATTGCTCATCGGCTTTTTCCAAATCAACCTTTGTGTACTCCATTAATTCTACGACTTAACACTTGAATAAGAAGCAATGTGATTAGAGTAACACTAGACTAGATGAATGAAGCTTGTTCTTCATGTATACGCAAGTTTTGAAAATCCCCTTGTCTAAGGGATCTCAAAACTTTTCCAAGCAGATTCTTCAAACCCACCTGAGTTGGAGGTTTGAGAATGCGGGCTTTATAGGGAGAAAGTAAAAGAATCAAAAGTTTGGAGGTAGAATCGCCGTCAGCGTGGAACATACCATCCCTATTCTTCAGGACTGTTATTTTCTTCATATCGTAGAAAATACTTGGACCCACCCAAGATTTTTTTTTTTTCTTTCCTCCTTCAAAAAGAATTCATTCGTATGATATTTTTCCTTCTTTTTTTTTTCACCGTCATGTACCCATTAATATCCTAAATTGCTTGGATAGGATCTATTGTTTTGAGAACATTTATTCTGAAAAGAGCAATGATAAATATCGAAAAAAAAAAAAAGGTCAATATGATATACTTTTTTTCATCCAATATATGATATGCTTTGGGAATGAAATATCTTTACCAATTATCTTTATATAGCAATAAGGAAAAATAATTTTTAACTAATTAATAATCAGCAATTGCTAGCCAATGCAATAAGGGTTGACCTAGTCGGTAAGGGTGAAGGGCATATCTTCGTATTGTCAACTAGGATTAAAGAACTCTAAAAGTAAATTCTTGAATGCAGGACTCAACGTGGAGAATATTCCTAAGATTACTTGAAAAGGGACTAAATTTCGGTAAAAAAAAAAAAAAAAAATCTTGAATAGATAAAGCAAATAGATTCTTTGAGGAAGATTTTGAGATATGAAAAGTTATATATATGTATATTATTTTGTTTCTCATTAATTTCACACTACTTTTATATATTGCATTATTAGAATAGTTGTCTAAAATTTAAATATAAGCAGTTGAATATTGTGAATAAGGATAATTGATAAATAATTTAATTTGATGGTCCACTGAATTTTCCAAATTATAAATAAAATTTCAATATTTCCAATGGCATCATGATCATCATCATAATTGCCCCCCCCCCCCCCCCCAAACCCCCAAAATTCGTTCAAAGGCTTTGGAATGCGAATATCACTTCAACGGCTTGGTTACCGGGATATCAAAATTTTTGTATCAAATTTTATTATTAATTTCTAAACTTTTATGACTTTTTATATTAGTTTAAAATTATTTCTTTTCATACGTGTCCTTTCTTGAACGATTAATTTATTAAAAAAATAATTTAACCAAATAAAAATTATTAAATAAAAAAATATGATCATTTTAAATATATATATATATTTAAAAAATATGACATGTGTGTATTTTTTTGTTAAAAATCTTCAAACTCTCTATTCAAAGAAAATTAAGAAAAAAATAAATCCTAAAAAATCATTCGAAGATCCCAAAAAAATGAAACATTAAATGATATTTGTGTTAAAAAAATCCATTTCCCAATAGTTGCTTTCTCTTTTAAAAATTGGTACTTTTACTTTATTTTGTCTCTTAAATCTCAATTTTAAAAAATAAAAATCTTTAAATCAAAAACTTTTTATCTAAATCTTCCAAGTATACTTTTCACCAAAATTCTCCTACAATTAAGATATTCACGTTTGCCGTTAGAGAGTCAATGTAATCTTTATTCTATTTTTTCTATTGTCTTATACATTTGAGTAAAAATTTTGCTCGAAAACTGCTTGTGAGTATTAGATATTCAAGTCCAATTTTTAAGATTTTAAAAGTATAATTTATATAATGCCTTAATATATACAATTTTTTCTTTTTGTATTACTGTACATATTATTTTAATTTTAATAAATGATTTGTTATTATTTACATGATTTTAAACAAAAATAAATTTCAACAACAAGACTGTAGATGAATTCAATCAAAATATATAAATATTACCTTACAACATGTGAATGAGACAAATCTTATATCAAAGTTTGAATCAGTCCAGGCTATTCGCACCACTGCCTCCTTTCCACAATAGCAGAATATTTTCCACTTCTTAGTCATACCTTAGCATAAAAGTGGGTTATTTGATCAGTGTAATGGGAAAGGGACATGATTTGTAAAAATGATAGAATAATTGGTTAGAACGAGGGAGCTAATTGTACGAAAGGGGTACATGTGAAGGGTTTCTGATGGTTTTACAAAAATAAGAAATTTTTCTTTTTAATTTAGGATTTTGTAGAAGAGTTTGAAGGTATTTAACAAGAAATATGGACGTGTTGCATATTTCTTTTGAAAAAAAAAAAAAAAAATTTAAGATGACCATATTTATTTTTAATTAATCCTATTTTGTCAAGTTACTTTTTTTAGTTAATTGACCGATGAACCGTATTTCCTTTAATGAAAGATGTATATAAAATGTCACAAAGATTCAGGATTTAATTGTAAAAATTGACATAAGTTTAGAATAAAAATTTCTATGTTCCGCTGGGTTACCCTTGAAGGCCACATTTCTTTAATAAAAGTTGGTAATAAATTGAAATTTAGTGCGGCGAATAAAGACCTCTGCGGCAGAATTTTGAAACCATTTCCAAATTTATTAGTGAGAGTCTCGCGGGTGCAACTCTCTATCAATCTTTGCCCTACAACAATTTATGACCGAAAACGAGGAAGTTAACGCGTCAACAGAAGGAATGAATCGATTCATTTAAGGTTGGTTCTACGCCTTCAACAATGGTCGTGTTTCTCTTTATTATTTATTTGCACCTGACATTATTGTTGTGCCTCCCTCTCGTCCCCCACATGTGCCACGTGTCAGAAAAATTCCTCCTCCATCATCTTAATCCTAACAAAGCATAAAAATTTTCTGATTACTTTTTCTTTAAAAAAAAAAAAATAAATTTAAGACCCAGATGAAATTTTTATTTAAAAGGAATGGTTCGGTACATCATTGGCAATAAAATATAAGAACATGGCCTAAACTGGCTCTGTTCGAAATTGTCTCACCAACATGTGAAATTGCAACTTTTGCCAGGGCATGTGCTACTGAATTGTCCTGCCTGGGAACGCGTTGAAGAGAGACGGTGGCAAAACAAGGGGCCACAACTCTGAAATCCTCTCCTACATGTTCCAGCATGGAATGCTCATCTTGTGGATTGTGGACAGCTTGGACGGTTAGGAGGCTATTTGACTCCACACAGACCCGAGTGATAGGAAGCTCTGAGGCTTTCTGCACCGCCAATCTGATTGCCATAAGGTCCAGAGTATCTGGAGAAAAAGAGCAATCCATACCTTTGCTAATAGCAAGTGCAGCTTCCCCGTTGCGATCCAAGAAGACCACCCCCATACCTGCCTTTCCCGGACTAGTAGCGGCATCAGTGTTGATCTTGGTATATCCTTCCTCTGGTTGTTGTCAATGGTGTTCCGGTCTGGGTGCTTTGACCGGTCCTTGCTTCTCTTGTACTGGCTTGTCCTCACTATATAGCCCAACAGCCATATCAATGATCACTCGAGGACGTGTGTCTGTTCGCTCCATAAAATCAGGAGGTTTCGTGACCTCTAGATGGCCCAAGCGGTCATAGCAGCAAAACCGTGGATCTCCTTCTTTGTGCCTGCTTGGAGAGGGTTGAACCATGTGAAAATTCGGCCGGCTTCAATTCCCTTATCCGAAGGCCAGAGGACATGGTAACCAAATTCCAACTACCATGGGCAGTGTAGCAGAGCATGTGATATGGTTTCTGAAGATGAAGTCGGTGCTGCTTTCCATCCAAGTCCAAGATTCCAGTTTCTGTTAAGATGCTTACGAAAGCTTCAAAAGTTAGTTAAGTTAGAAGCTATTGCAAGAATTTAGAACTCCTTTTGTTGGTTTCTTTGGCAAGTAAATTTTGTATTTGAATTTGAATTAGTTTGAATTAGAAATTTTAATTCAAATTCTAATGTTGCTTTTTACACAAACTGGTGGCATGTCACAACTTTGTGTTTTTGAATTTGTAACGATAATTGTAACTTATAGAATTGAATTAATCAATGAATGTTGCTGTGTTGCTTTTGTATGTCTCTCTCTTTGCTCTCACGTCAAAAACCACAAAACAAAAACAAATAACAATAGAAAGGAAGATTGTAGGCTCTGCATTGCTCCTATAATTCTTCTGCTTTTGAATAACAAAATTGGTATTAGATTTTAAATTCAATCTTGAGAGACTTTAAGTGAAAGAAACACACTGTAAAGTCTAAGAGATTGAGAAAAACAAGAGTGAACCTCATAAACAAACCTCTTTAGACCACAACAAATGGTTTTCTAAATTTTCACCAACTCTACCTCTAAAGTTCTTTTTCTATTATGATAAGGGTTATTTAAAGGCTTTTAATCATTGGGAGGTCACAAAAAAAGAGGAGCATTGCCACGACTACGTACAAATCCCACGATGACATAGCTCGAAAATCAAAATGAGCAAGTATCCAAGTAATGTAAAGCTTTAACCTGCATCCATTCATTTGTCACTGTAGTCAATTTTAATAGAATAATGACTTATGAAACAACTTAGGAGGCATGGGAAAGGCTCGGAGAAGAGTTTACAGGAAGTGAGAAGATTAGAATAATGCAACTCTTGAACCTAAGGAGGGAGTTTAAGCGACTTAAAATGAAAGAGAAAAAAAATAATCAATGATTATAATCACAAATTGTTGAAATTGGTGAACCAAATCAGGATTTTGGGAAGTGATCTTCCTGATTCTAGCATTGCACAAAAAGTTCTAGTTAGCATACCTAAGTGATTTAAATTGAAAATTTCCTCTTTAAAGGATTTAAGGGATCTCACCAAATCTTTCTAACAAAGCTTGTGAATGATTTGTAAGCTCAAGTGCAAAGAAGACTCATGAGACAGGAGAAGGAAACTAAAAATGTCCTTCGAGCAAAGCACATTAAAAAACCATAACAAAAGAAAAAGAAGAAATAAGAAGGAAAGTAGCAAGCTAAAGAGGTTGATGGCAACACCTATGGTGATAAGAAGTCTTGTCCACTTTGTGTGCATTGTAAGAAACCAACATATTTTCCAAAATGTTATTGGTGAAGACTAGACATTGTGTGCATATGTTGCAATGAGAAAGGGTGTAGGGATAGGGTTTGTCCAAAGAAAAAACTTTCATAGCAACAAGCTTAGGTTGCTAATATGATGCACGGGAACCAAAGGAGCAACATTTCTTGGTAGATAGATGCCCAATTACAAGAACACTGAGGTTTGGCTTGTTGATAATAGATGTACAAATTACATGTTACCAAATCTATGTTTAAACATTTGAACAAAAGCTTTACCCCTAGAGTTGAGATAAGTAATGAAAGCCTCATTTTGGTGCAAGGCAAAGGAACAATTGTATTTCAAACCAAGTTAGGTACTAAACTGATTCTTGATGTTCTTGACATTAATCAAAATCTATTTGGTGTAGGACAACTACTTTAGAGGAATTACTTAATTGAATTTAAAAACAAATCTTGCATAATTCATGACTTTGTTAGTATGGAGATTGTAATTGTTCCTATTAAGGGGAAAAGTTTTTAGGTTAATCTAAACCAAGTAAGGAATCATGCAATGCTTACAACTTTTGATGCTTCTACATAATGGCATAAAAGATTGGGGTATGTGCATAATGCTTGCCTACAAGGCTCAAAAAAAAAAAAAAAATCATTTAATGCTTGACCTCCTAGAAATTAGAGAGACTGAAGCTATTTATGAAGCATGCTAACAAGGAAAGCAAACTAGACTCTCTTCCTCTAAGGATCAAACCTAAAAAAGCATGAAGAAACTTCAACTTATTCATAATGACATTTGTGGACCTATAAACAAAAAGGCAATAAATGGAAGCAAGACATAAAAGATTGAGACATGTGCATGATGCCAACCTATAAAGGCTTAAAAAAAAATCATCTAATGCTTGACCTACTAGAAATTAAAGAGACTAAAGCTATTTATGAACCATGCCAATAAGGAAAGTAAGCCAAGCTCTCCTCCTATAAGGATTAAACCTAAAAAAGAATAAAGAAACTTTAGCTTCTTTATGATGACATTTATGGATTTATAAGCACAAAGTTAATACATAGAGGCAAGTATTTTATAACATTTTGATGACTTGACTAAGTTTTGTTAGATCTCTTTCTTGAAGGGAAAGTTAGTAACTGTAAGCATCTTTAAAGACTCTAAAGCCTAGGCTAAAAATTAGCTATAAAGAAGGATCAAAGAAATCAAGTCAAATGATGGAGTGGAATTCACATTAAGTTCCTTTAAAAAAATCTATACAAGAGTTGGAATTCAACAATAACTCATTGCTCGTTGCATGCCTTAGCAAAATGGGATGAGTGAGAGAAAGAACAAAACAATCATAAAGATGTCTTGATGTCTTTTATTTGAAAAAAAGGGCCCAAAAGTTTTAGGTTGAGGTTGGCATAATTTTAAGCCCTTAACACGTTATCTTAAGGTTTTGGGTGGTGTTTATTATGTCCTAATGCTTGAGAAGAGAAGAAGCAAACTAAACTATAAAGTTGAACCTTGTGTGTTCATAAGCTATACAAACACTTCTAAAAACTATAAAATCTATATTCTTTTAATTGGTAAATTAAGCACTAATAAGGAGTTAAGGTTTAGAGAGGAGAAAAGGTAGGATTGGGAAAAAAACAAAAGTTAAGTTCGTTAAGTTCCAATATACACTGACACAAGATATAGAGTTACAGTATACAAACTCCTCTCTAATGATTTAGATGAAGACTATTCAATAAGAGGAACTAAGCTTCTAAAAGAAGTCTATGAGAGGAGTAATCTTGCCATAGAACTAGTTGATTATGATAAAACTTTTAAATACAATAATTAGTGAAAAATGGTGCAAGAGGAGATGGATGCCATAGAAAGGAACTAAACATAAATCTTTGTTGATAGACCTTGAGGCAAGTGGCCAATAGGAGTAAAGTGGGTTTAAAAAATTCAAATAAACTCAGATGGTTCTATAAACAGGCACAAAGCTAGGATGGTTGCAAAGTGATACTCTCAGCTAATTAGTATTAATTATGTTAAGACCTTTGCTTTGGTAGTTAGACTTGATATAATAAAGTTGCTCTTGGTCTATGCTATACAAAAAATGTTGGTATGTGCATTAACTTGATGGAAAGTTTGCATTTTTAAATAAAACTCTAGATAAATAAGTTGTTGTTGAATAGACTTAAGGCTTTCAAAAGAAAGAATAAGAGCATAAAGTCTAGATGTTGGAAAAAAGCTTTATATGAATTGAAGTAGACTCCTAAAGCATGGTATGTAAAGATCAATAATCACTTTATAAAGGTCTCTTTCAATAGAAGCAATAATAAGGCTACACTTTATGTTAAAGAAGAAAATGGTGAGATATTTGTTGTATCTCTTTTTGTATGTAATTTATCGATTTTTAGCTGTGATGATCAATCAGTTAAATAATTTAAAAGTGAGATGATAAAGATCTTTGGGATGATAGATTTAGGAAGAATGACTTTCTTCCTTGACTTAAAAATTCACCAATCTAAGCAAGGCATATTTGTATGTTAAAAAAGTTATACAAAAGATATCCTCAAAAATTTCACATAGTAGATTACAAATAATTAAATACACCCTTAGTAGTTGGAATAAAGGTACAGAGACTTATTTTATAAGATTCAGAAACCTTATTGGTTGTCTACTATACATATCAACTTCAAGACTTGATATTAGACAAAGTGTTAGTCTCCTCTCTAAGTACATGCATAAGCCACGTAAAGTTCATTTAAAGGTTACAAAGAGGATTCTAAGATATGTTAAGACAAAAACAAGATTGACATTATGTCTGAGAAAGCAAAAAAACTTGAATTGTTGGGATTTACAAATAGTGACTAGGGTGGCTTTCAAGATAACATAAAGAACACCTCAAGTTATGTATTCACATAAGGGTTAACCTCTTTCTATTAGAGTTTAAGGAAATAATCAATAACTAAAGTTGAGTATCTTGTTATTGTGGCAATAGTAAACCAAACCATTTGGCTTTAAAAAATTTTATTATATTTAAAAGAAGAGCCATTTGAGGTAACTAAAGTCTATTGTGATAATCAAGTCATAATTGTCATCATTCAAAACACTATTTTGCATGGGAAAACCAAGCATTTTTTAATATAACTTCATTTCATCAATGAAACATAAAAAAGAAATGAAGTAAAACTTGTTCATTATCCTACTGAAAAATAATTGATAGACATATTGACTAAACCTCTTTACAAATAAAAGGTTGAATGCTTTGATAAACATGCTTGGAATGCACTGTATCAACGTTAAGGAGGAGTGAAGATGAAGTTGGTGTTACTTCTATCCATCTTAAGTTTAAAATTCTAGATTTGATTAAGATACTTATGAAGCTTGAAGAGTTAGTTAAGTTAGCTAAAAGCTTGTTGTAAGAATTTAGAGCTCCATTTGTTGGCTTTTTTAGCAAGTAAATTTTGCATTTGAATTTGAATTTATTTGAATTAGAAATTTGTAACTCAAATTCTAATGTTGCTTCTTACACAAGTTGGCGACATGACACAACTTTGTGTTTTTGAATTTGTAATTACAATTGTAACATATTTAAGTGAATTAATCAATGAAATGTTTTTGTGTTGCTTTTGTAAGTCTCATTCTTTGCTCTCATTTCTAGAACCATAAACAAGAAACAAATAATAATAGAAAGGAAGATTATAGGCTTTGCATTGGTCTTCATTAACTTTACTGTAGTTTAGGCATATGGAAACAATAAGAACCCTTTGTTAGCTAAAATCACGTTTGTTGGAAGGATATCCTTACCAATTTGCCACATAAAATGCTTGATTTTAATTAAGAATGTGCAAGTGTCATAATCTTTTCCACCTTTCCATACCAAGAATTGAAGAACTAAAGTAAGCTGAAGCTGTGAAAGCCATGGACTTGGCAAGGTTGTAAGCACTCTTAACCATATATGAGCCCAAATAGTCATAATGCCAAATTAATTTGTCTTTATACCTTAAAAGCTAAGAGATATAAATAATATTTGCAAGCTTTCACTTGGCATAAAATGTCATTTGATCAAATGTTCTTACCACCATTTTATGTCCTACTCAATTAAAGAGGCCATATTATTATTGTTAAATTGTACCTTTAAAGAAAGCACTTGAAACACATTTTGTTATGAAGCTAGGGATCCTTCCATATATTGACATTTTCTTGTCTATAATCCTACAATAAAGCCTTATTATAACAACGGGTCATGCCTTAAGGATGTTGCATCAAGTAAAGCTCAAATTATATCCCAATTTTACTTCTAAGAAAGTGTTATGAAAGAAGTAATATGTCCCTAGAATGTGGTGCAACAAAGAACCCTCAGTAAACATTAAGCGCTATGTCTATTTGTCTAGCATAAATCAATTAAAATCATGAAAATCCTTAAAGCCTAAGCCACCAGCATATGTTAGCATAGTCATTTTGTTTAAAGTCACAAAATGAATTTTTTTTTTAGTTATTCAATATATTCCACCAAAAGTGATTAACCATATGAACTACTTCTTCACAAAAGGTTTTAAGTAAGAGGAAGCAGCTTAATATACGATTGACTAACTTAAATTATTACTTTGATTATAACTTCCTCACTTGCTCATAAGAGACACTTATCCTTCCATAATGAGCTATGATGATCAATAAAAGATGAGAGAGAGATTAGTTTGTACCTGATATGATCACATCTCTCTTGTTGCCATTTTTTTTTATAGAATTATTCATCTTTCTATTTGTTATTATTGTATTTCATCTTCTAGTTTTGTTGGTCATTTCTTTATTTCCATAAATTAGATAAGTTCTTAGTTTTAAAAACTATCAGGCATCAAAGTAATGTAACATTCAAGTGACCAATAATTTATGGAAGAGAGTTGAAAGTGACTCGAATACTTGAGTGAGGAACATAAAACCAAGAGTGTCTTTCACTAAACCAACTTAAAACTAGTAAATGACTTTTGCAATTTCCTAATTCTCTTTTTCTTAGGTGATTACAATTTATAAAGGCATCAAAAGCTTCTTTTATCAACAATTTAAGGAAAACTTTTGTAATCTAGCAATGTTATGATCTATTTAAAATAGTAGAAGAACCTCCATTATAAGTTTAGGAGGAGAAAAAAAAAAATAATGCACTTGGCTTTAAAGACCCTCTTTAACTCTAGAGAAGCAAAAATACAAAAGTCATCCAATATCCTTTATGGCTTAAAAAAAAAAAAAACTAAAAAAGTCAAACATTTGTTAAAAATTGATTTTAAAACGAAAATATTTGAAGGCTCTATAAAAGTCAAACACATTTGAAATTTGGTTTCCAAAAACCAATAAGTTTTAGGATTCTAAATCAATCTAGCACATTTATAAACTAGTTTCATAAAATTAAAAAGAGAAATGAAGTTTCTAATTAGATTCTTCCTACAAAATCTAATCTATCATGTTTAAGACATTAGCATAAAGGAGGAGTGATTGAAAACCAAGGTATTGTTATTGTGCAACCAAGTTAAAGTTTTAACTTTATATTCAAGTTTTTCCTTCCAAAATTTGAGTGCCTGGTATGATTACTTAGGATCCTTGCTAAAGAGGCTTTACAACTACTTAACTAGTTTATTTTATACTCTTATTTGAATTTAAAACATTTTAAATGTTGTAATAAAGTTGTTAGTTGTTTAAATTTTAATTTCAAAATTTGTATTTGAATTTTGAATGTAAATCACTTGTATATAATGAGTTGTGATAATCAATAAAAGATGAGAAAGAGATTAATTTGTATGTTATAAGATCTCTAATCCCTTATTGCTTTGTTATAAGATCTTCACTATAGGCTACTCATTTTTAAATTTTTGTAAAATGATTTTTGGATTCTTAATGATTTTTTAAAAAATTATTTTAATGGTTGAATTTTAGGTTTCTTAGTTGTGTCTGAGAATCTTTACATTTCTTTATTACTCACAAATTTTCATTATCTAGAATTTTTGTTTTTCTTTTCCAATTTTTATGATTTGTTACTATTTTTATTCTAGAAAATTTTAATGGTTGATGCATGGTTTCGTGACTACTTTTGAGAACCTTAACAACTCTTGGTTGCTTACAAATTTTAATGTTTAGAAATTTGTTGAATTCCCATTTTTTATTGATTTATTAGTATTTTTTATTTTTATTAAAAAATATTGTTTTGAAAAAAATTGGGTCAAACCAAATTTAGTAGAAGAGTATGGGATAATATATTAGTCCTAAATATAAAGAGATTAAAAATACTGCATCTTTTTTTTTTTTTTGGACAGAGTACGAGGTTATTAAAAACCAAAAGTAAATATATATATATATATATATATATACATATATATCTTTTTTTTTAAAGGGAAAGAAAGTCTAGGCGCTCAATGATTTTTTTTTTTTAAATTACTTTTTCTTATTAGTAACTTTCCTATCAGTAAATAACAATTTTTAAGAAGTAGTAAATACATAACACGTTACTTTTCTAAATTGAACAGCAACAATAACCCTCTTAGTTATCTATATGATATACCTAGTTATCTATAATATTGCTATATCACGTCGCACGTTTCTCTAATTTATTTTTTAACTCTTTTTGAACTGCTAACCTGAAGGTAATAAATGTTATTTTTATTTTTTAATTATAATTTAATTTATAACACTTTAAATATTATTTATTGAATTACAATAAGTGAAAATGACTTTTAGGAGGTATTAATAGTATTTATATTGTGGAATGCAAAGAATTTCACCCAATGAAAGTTGGGTCAACTAGAACATAATCATAACTAATGGTTTAGAATCTCAAGAGCCTATGCTCAGCTTTCATCTTTAATTCACATATTGTAAATTTTCATTTTAGTTGACAATTCATGAGGTATCTTTTCATTTCTCAATTTCATTATCTTTTCCATCACATGTTTTTGTGCTTAATCTCTCAGGTACATTTTGAGTATCTCAACAATAATTTGAAAATTTGGACAAGCTACTGCTGTCGAGGGGTTGTTGCTAGTAGAGAAAAAAATCAATCTTAAGACTTCGTAGATTTTTTTAATGTAGCTTTGTTACTTTTTATTTTCTCAAATGAGTCCTGTAGCTCTATCTTTTGTTTCCTTCTGATTCTTATTTTGAATGAAATTTGGATTTGTTAAAGCATATTCTGTTGAGTTAAATACGTCTTTTTTTTTTTGTCTGATATCTTTCCAAAAATAAACCCAAATGCAATAAAAAAAAAAAAGGTTTATAACTCATTCGATAAAGTAAAAAAATAACAGAATTATATTGAAAAAATCTACATGGATTTAGGATTGATTTTTGGCTTATCATCTCGTAAGACTGTGAAAATGATATTTAACGGAAGCTTGAGCCGTTCTGATTCCATATTAAATCTGACCATCGGTGAAGCTCTGGACCAGTTGTGTAGCCATTTTCTGTACATTGATTAAGTGGAATAAAATTGAAAAAGTTTTCTATCAAATGTAACACAAATAGGAAAATGGTATTAGAACTTTTGACTAAAACCTCATGAAATATGGTCTTCTATCTCTAGGCGTCCAAGGCTATTGGCCATGTTTCGCTCATCATATCGTCTACCGAGAACGCTTGCTTGAGTTTGGCCTATATTGCCTTTCTCTTTTTGGTCACAATTACATGGCCAACCACCAGTGAATAATTCTATTCTCACTGTAGCATATTCACAGAATTCACTATTACGTGTCAAATAATCAATAGTTGTTTGTAATATTTATTTGTATGTCATTAAATAGTTGTTTTTTTTTTTTTTCTTTTTCGGCTCTCTCCTTGGCATTGAAAGGGTCCTTGTGGATCACATGATAGCCAATTCGTTGTGATATTTTTTTAACGGCTTAATATTGGTTGTAAATCATGATGGAGTTTGTTGTTAAAATCTACATGTTGTTGATCATTCGTGGGGGTTGAACATTCATTTTCCTTTTCAAGTTCTTAATAAAAAAAAGATATGCAACTCATTTAATTTGAGTTTCTTTTCTTCTTTTTTTTTTCTTTCTTTTTTCCAATTTGACAATTTTGAAAAGTTGATAAGGTCAATTTTTTAGCGTCCTTTAATATTTCAATAAATTTAAATGAGCATAATTAAAATTTTAATTAATTTCATATACATTTCAAAAAATTATTCATGTAATATAATTTTTATTATATATTTTTTTATTCAAAAAAAGTATTATTTATTATTTAAAATTATCTTTAATACAACTAAAACAAATTAAAAGTTGAAATAAATAATTCAGTTTATTTTATTTATCAATTCAATTTAATTTTTTTAAAATATCATTATTATCTCAATTTGGTCTAAAACGCGTTGTGTACTGTTTAGACAAATTGCTTACATTTAGATTCATGCATTTTATTGAAGTGTGATGTGAATATGAGTTACAAATAATTGTACAAATCTATATAGTTTCCACATCAATGAATCACTCATCCAATTGCGCTCTATTACTTGTTTTCTTTTTAGTGACTTATACTTAATATAATTCATGAAATGTTGGAGAAAATTAAGAATTTAGTTAATTGTCACATGCAACTATTAAAATTATTAAGAAATATGTGTTTTTTTTTTTTTTTATTCATGATGAGAAACGTATTATTTAGAGGTGGTAAAGAGGTTAGTCCAGTAAATTTTGACTCTTATTAATTTGAATTTCAAGCTATTCAATTCCCATATTATTTAAGTTTTATCACGTGTTAAACTGTTTAGTCAAAATAAATCATGTCAAATTAAATTTTGAGTGGATTACTCGTATTAAATCAACTTTTGTCACGTCTATAAAACCTTGTAGCAACAACTTCAAAACCAAAAACCATATAACCTAAAGCATACTTACCGACAAATCTATTGTAACTTGGAACCTGCTTATCCACGAAGCTGTCATATTAATTATTCGGTTTTGGCATGGTGATTGAATATGTGATGTTTGTACATTGTAATGTATCCTTAAATACTCCTCATTAATCTTTAGTTTCTCATTGGTGTATTGTAGTATGTGATTCATAGCATTGGTTTTAGAAAATAATAAAATTGAATGTGTATGAATGCAATGCAAGTAGATTAAAAAATAAGGAATTGAAACATGTAAAGTACTATGCTTAAAAATATATTTTATCCTACTTAAACAAAAGGTTACAGTGATAGATTATGCGACAATTCTCTTAAAATAGAACAAACTTGTACACTCATGAGTGAGATAGAAAAACCCAACTAGTTTCAAAATGTAAGGTAATGACTAGTAATAGCTATTGTGATGAGAATCATAGAGATGATGGGTGGAAGGTTCCAATGGTTGCAAGAGGTCCATTGCACATCCCAGAAGACCCAATAACACGAGTTAGAGCCAAAAAGATTAAAGAAACATTAAATGGGTTGATTCAGGACATCCAAGCCAACCCAGTTTCAAATGGGGCGAATTCAAGTTTGACAAGGAGTCCAGTCTTAATTAATATAATTAGAATACTTAAATAGGTTAGAATAAGTAATAGCATTTCTTCCTAAATAAGAGTTTATTATTTATGTAGGAATTTATCCTCAATTAGGAATTCCTCCAAAATAAGGATTTGTCCTAAGTAGGAATTTGTGCCTCTTTAGAATTGCTATCTTAGCCTATAAATAGGCTCCCCTTGTAAGCTCTGGAAAGTCAGACAACTTTGAGTGAAATAAAAAGTAAGGGTTTTTCTTTCGGTTCTTTTAGGGACTAAAGAACTTATCAAGAGGTACTTCTTGTGGCGTTCTAATCAACTTATCACTCCTAATTCCTTTCTTTTCTGGAGTGTGGCGTCCATATCCTTCTTAAATACGCTAGGTTCGTGTTCCTTCCCAGAGTAGGTCTAGGGTTGTGATATTAAACTCTGGTTTAGCTTTCCTGGTTATTCTTTGATTCCCTGTGTGTGTTGGGTCCCTAAGCCACGTCTTTTTGGGGTTTTTCGCATCAGTTGGTATCAGAGCAGGGTTCTAAATCAGGTTGAATCCACTCACTCTTCAATTTTCTATCTTTCGATTTATCTATTGTTGTTTAGTTTGTCTATTATGTGCATTATCATTCAAATGCACAAAATCTGTTTATTTGCAATCCTTCTCTCTTTGTTTGTTTGTTTAAACTCATAAACGTGCTAATTTCAATTCCAATTGGTATGTTCAAGTATTCTACTATTTTTTTGTGCTAAAAAAAACCCAAAAAAAAAAAGGGAAGGAATAAAAACAAAAGAAAGAAAATATCAAATTCAAAGTTATTGATAAGGTTAACAGTTTGGTCATTTTGGCCACAATAATAATAAAGTTTTCCTTGCTCAACTCCAATTCTACCATCTGTTCTCCTATTTTGTTACCCAAGTTGTCCTCTAGGTTATATTACCCCTATCCTGATTTTTGTGAATTTAGTTCATTAAATCCGTTTGTGTTGACATCCTTTTTCGCTTGATTCTTGTTCTCCAATTTGTTCAATTTTACACCGTTTAGCTTATTCTGTTCAAAATCAATACCCTTGATTTACGTTGTTTAGCTCTTTATAGAGCTGAAAAGGAAAATCTGAGTGGTAAAAGGTAAGAGTGAAAGTTCATATAAAGAAAAAAAAAAACCATAAAGAGTGTAAACACGAGGGAGTGTGACATAATCTTTTGAGTGAAACACGTGAGGGAGTGTTCTGTGAGGTATCCCATTTATTTTGTGCAGAAGTAAGACTATGACGTCCAAAGACAAAGGTGTAGCTCAAGAGGGAGCTGGTGATGTGTCCTTCATGATCAAAGCTATGCAACAACAATTTGAGCGCATGAATACCAGATTTGATGATATAAGGGAGAGGATGGAAGAGCAAGCTATTACAATAGCAGAGTTGCAAAGGAAACATAGGGAATATAAGGCTCCCAAAGCAAGAAGGCAGTTGACACGTGCCTATGAAGATGATGTAGAAGATGATGAAGTTGATGATCAAACTACGATGGTTAGAACTGGTAACAATAGAAGGGATCGAAGAGAATTTGGGAGGCAAGGCACCTACGATCATAATTTGGGTAGTATTAAAATAACAATTCCTTCATTCCAAGGTAAGAATGATCCTGATGCATACCTAGAATGGGAAAAGAAGGTTGAATTGGTTTTTGATTGCCACAACTATTCCAAGGAAAAAAAGGTATAGCTTGCTGCTGTTGAATTTACTGATTATGCTATTATTTGGTGGGATCAACTTGTTTTGACTAGGAGAAGAAATCATGAGCGGCCTATTGATACATGGGAGGAGATGAAGGCTATCATGAGGAGGAGGTTTGTCCCTGGTCACTATTACAGGGAGTTGTACCAAAGGTTGCAAGGGCTCACTCAGGGCACCAAAAGTGTGGAGGACTACCACAAGGAGATAGAGATTACCATGATTAGGGCCAATGTAGAAGAAGATAGAGAGGCAACCATGGCTCGATTTCTACAAGGGCTAAATAGGGACATAGCAAATGTGGTTGAATTGCAGCACTATGTAGAATTGGAAGACATGGTGCACATGGCCATGAAAGTTGAAAGGCAACTTAAACGAAAGGGCTCCACAAGGGTTGGGCAGAATTCTAGTTCTACCTCATCGTGGAAGCCAAACTGGAGTAAAAGGGACGAGATGACCAATTACAAGTCCAAGGCCGAGCTACCCAAGCACAAGAATGTGGGTTCTAGCAAGGAGACAGGTAAATTCGAACCCCAACCGAGTAGAAATAGAGATATTAAATGTTTTAAGTGTTTAGGCAGGGGTCACATTGCATCTCAATGTCCAAATAAGCATGCAATGATCCTGAGAAGTAACGGTGATGTTGAAACTGAAAGTGAATCAGATGATGATTCTGTGCCACCGTCAGAGGGTGAATGTGATGGAGAGGAGTTTCCAGTTAACGGAGTGACTCTCGTTACGAGGCGAGCATTGAATGTACAAGTAAAAGAAGAAAATGAGGTGCAACGAGATAACATCTTTCAGACAAGGTGTCTCATCAAAGATAAGGTATGTAGTATGATTATTGATGGTGGGAGTTGCACTAACGTTGCTAGCACAACTATGGTTGAGAAGCTGGATTTACCTACTATGAAGCATCCTAGACCATATAAACTACAGTGGTTAAATGAGAGTGGTGAAGTGAAGGTAAATCAGCAAGTGCTCGTATCATTTTCTATCGGAAGGTACCGTGATGAAGTTTTATGTGATGTCGTACCCATGCATGCGGGACATATTTTATTAGGAAGACCATGGCAATTTGATAGGCGAGTTATGCATGATGGCTTCAAGAATCGATATTCCTTTGTAATGAACGAAAAACCTGTCATTCTTGTACCATTATCACCTCAATAAGCATATGAGGATCAATTAAAGATTAAAAATGAGAGTGAACAGAAAAGAGAGATTGATAAAAGAGAAGAAAGAGAAGAAAACGTGAGGACACAAGAAAAAGAGAAGAAAAAAGAAAATTTCTATGCAAAAGGAAGTGATGTCAAAAGAGCATTTTATGCCAAACAACCTATGATTATACTTTTGTACAAGGAGGCTTATTTTAACACTAACAAGTTTGACTCATCTTTGCCTAGTGTTATTGTTGCATTATTGCAAGAATTTGAAGATGTATTCCCTGACGATATCCCAAGTGGATTGCCACCTAATAGAGGAATTGAGCATCAAATTGATTTCATCCCAGGTGCATCCATCCCTAACCGGCCAGCATATAAGAGTAATCCTGAGGAGACAAAGGAGCTTCAAAGGCAGGTTGAGGAGCTTATGTCCAAAGGATATGTGAGGGAAAGCATGAGTCCATGTGCTGTGCCTGTCCTACTTGTACCAAAAAAAGATGGGACTTAGAGGATGTGTGTTGATTGTCGAGCTATCAACAAAATCACTGTAAAGTATCATCACCCCATACCTAGATTAGATGACATGTTAGATGAATTGCATGGGTCATGTGTTTTTTCTAAGATTGATTTAAAAAACGGATATCATCAGATTAGGATGAGAGAGGGAGATGAGTGGAAAACAGCTTTCAAAACTAAGTATGGGTTGTATGAGTGGCTAGTTATGCCATTTGGTCTCACTAATGCACCAAGCACTTTTATGCGACTAATGAATCATGTTTTACGTGCATTCATTAATAAATTTGTAGTGGTGTATTTTGATGATATCTTGGTCTATAGTAAAACCATAGAAGATCATCTTGATCATTTACGTTCTGTTATAAGTGTTTTACGTTCTGAGAAATTGTATGCTAACTTACATAAATGTTCCTTTTGTACTGATCAGATCACATTTCTTGGCTATATTGTCAGTGCTAAAGGTATTGAGGTTGACGAGGAAAAAGTTAAGGCAATTCGTGATTGGCCTACACCTAAGTCAACTAGTGACGTGCGTAGCTTTCATGGTCTAGCTAGTTTCTATAGACGCTTTGTTAAAGACTTTAGCACCATTACCGCACCACTCACTGAGCTTATCAAAAAGAACATGAGTTTCAGGTGGGGTAGTGACCAAGACAAGGCTTTTAATTGCATCAAGGAAAAATTAAGTTCTGCACCTTTACTTGCTTTACCTAACTTTGCAAAAGCTTTCGAGATTGAGTGTGATGCCTCAGGTATTGGCATTGGAGCTGTTTTGATGCAGGAAAGGCACCCAATTGCTTACTTTAGTGAAAAGCCAAGTGGAGCAAGTCTTAAGTATCCTACTTATGATAAAGAGATGTATGCATTAGTACGGGCTTTGGAGACATGGCAACATTACCTTTGGCCTAAGGAGTTTGTCATCCATACTGACCATGAATCTTTGAAGCACTTGAAGGGACAAGGAAAGTTGAACAAAAGACATGCCAAGTGGGTTGAATTTATTGAGACCTTTCCCTACATCATCCAATATAAAAAAGGTAAGGAAAATGTGGTAACTAATGTGTTATCTCGCAGGTATGCCCTTATCTCTACACTTACTGCAAACTTATTAGGATTTGAACACATTAAGGATTTATATGTGAATGATCCTGACTTTGCTAATGTATATAGAGCATGTGAGGTGTCAACCTTTGAGAAGTTTTATAGGCATAAGGGTTTCTTATTTAGAGAAAATCGTTTATGCATGCCTATGAGTTCTTTGAGGGAGTTGGTTGTAAGAGAAGCTCATGAGGGTGGTCTAATGGGTCATTTCGGAGTTAGGAAACCCTAGATGTCCTAAATGAACATTTTTTTTGGCCACGAATGAAACGAGATGTTGAGAGGATATGTGCGAAATGCATAACATGCAAACAAGCTAAATCTAGAGTTTTACCTCATGGCTTGTATACCCCTTTACCCATACCTAACCATCCTTGGGTTGATTTATCTATGGACTTTGTACTTGAATTGCCACGAACAAAAAGGGGTAGGGATTCTGTATTTGTTGTTGTTGATAGATTTTCAAAGATGGCACACTTCATCCCATGTCATAAAACTGATGATGCAAACAACGTGGCTGACTTATTCTTTAGAGAAATAGTACGTTTGCATGGCATGCCACGAAGCATTGTTTCAGATCGGGATACAAAGTTCTTAAGCTACTTCTGGAAGACTTTATGGGGTAAGTTAGGTACTAAGCTATTGTTTTCAACTACTTGTCATCCACAGACTGATGGGCAAACTGAGGTAGTTAATCGAACTCTTTCTACTCTTTTGCGTGCTATTATTCGAACAAATTTGAAAACATGGGAAGATTATTTACCACATGTTGAGTTTGCGTATAATCGGAGTGTTCATTCTACTACTAGTTACTCTCCATTTGAAATCGTATATGGTTTTAATCCATTGACTCCTTTGGATTTGGTACCTATACCTGTCAATGAGTATGCCAGCTTAGATGGGGAACGCAAGGCTGACATGATAAAAAAATTGCATGAGAAGGTGCGACAACATATTGAAAAACGAACTGAGCACTACGCATCTCATGTCAACAAGGGACGAAAGAGGGTGGTGTTTGAACCTAGTGATTGGGTTTGGGTGCATATGTGCAAGGAACGGTTCCCAGCTCAAAGGCGTTCGAAGCTACAACCCAGAGGAGATGGTCCCTTTCAAGTTGTAGCCCGAATTAATGACAATGCTTATCAGTTGGATCTTCCTGGTGAGTATAATGTGAGTGCAATATTTAACATTTCTGATCTTTCCCCTTTTAATGTAGGTGATGATTCGGGGACGAATCCTTTTAAGGAAAGGGGGAATGATGAGAACCATAGAGATGATGGGTGGAAGGCTCCAATGGTTACAAGAGGTCCATTGCACATCCCAGAAGGCCCAATAACACGAGTTAGAGCCAAAAAGATTAAAGAAGCACTAAATGGGCTGATTCAGGACATCCAAGCCAACCCAACTTCAAATGGGGCGAATTCAAGTTTGACAAGGAGTCCAGCCCTAATTAATATAATTAGAATACTTAAATAGGTTAGAATAAGTAATAGCATTTCTTCCTAAATAAGAGTTTATTATTTATGTAGGAATTTATCCTCAATTAGGAATTCCTCCAAAATAAGGATTTGTCCTAAGTAGGAATTTGTGTCTCTTTAGGATTGCTATCTTAGCCTATAAATAGGCTCTCCTTGTAAGCTCTGGAAGGTCAGACAACTTTGAGTGAAATAAAAAGCAAGGGTTTTTCTTTCGATTCTTTTAGGGACTAAAGAACTTATCAAGAGGTACTCCTTGTGGCATTCTAATCGACTTATCACTCCCAATTCCTTTCTTTTCTGGAGTGTGGCGTCCATATCCTTCTTAAATACGCTAGGTTCGTGTTCCTTCCCAGAGTAGGTCTAGGGTTGTGATATTAAACTCTGGTTTAGCTTTCCTGGTTATTCTTTGATTCCCTGTGTGTGTTGGGTCCCTAAGCCACGTCTTTTTGGGGTTTTTCGCATCATATTGACCTCGCTTCATTCCAATAGTAAAAAACAAATAATTTTGACTAATAATAATTTGATAAAGTGTAAAATGTGGTTTATTATTTAAACCTTCTATTGGACCTGCTATATCAAGCTTGTGTCTCTTTTTTTGGTGTTAAAATAAATATTTGTTAAAAAAAATATATGACTAGGCTCACTTTTGCATATGACAGTGAAGTTTTTTAAAATATAATGATTTAAGACAATTTGTACGTATGAGAATTGAGTCACATTGATGCATTTTCTAGTTGTAGTTTTACGGATAAAAATAGAAATTTATAGACCTAAAACTCAGATTAATTCTAGTAATGATTTTGAACTTTCTTATCAAAACTAATATCTACATTGATGAATAGAAACTATATTGTGCCAAAAATTTCCACGAAAAAAGCGTGATTTAAAGCAAGTGGTTTTACCACCTTCATCGTCCAAAAAGTGGTGGTTTTTCCACCTTTACCAAAACTGATGGCTTAGCCACTGTCATAAAAGAGTAAAGAGGTGGTTATAGTCTCACTATTTTCTTTACAAATTAGTTTTCTAAAATTAGAAATGACAATTTTTGAAACTCTTTCAACAAATTTTTCTCAAACTTTTCAACTATATCTCAAAAAACTAAGTTTTTAAAATATTGAATTAATTGAAAGTAATTTTTATCGTGAAAATTCTTAAATTATAATCTAACATCTATTTCATACTTAATTTTACAAATTTTGAGATTTTAAGAAATCTTATCAATTTTATGAAATCATATTGATTGACACTTAGTTTGAAAAAAAGAAACACCACACCTATGCCAGAGAATATGCCTATTCTATTGTATAAATCTTTCAAATTATTCACCTAAATAAATGACCAACCTACCCAAACACATTAAAGCCTTTTTAAAATCTTATTTACCAAATCTCACCATTTGCTTAGTATTTTACATATTGGAATTATAAGCAAGCATAATACAATATTTTGTATTATCAAAATTCACAATTGAGGTATTTCTAATTATTCTTCTAGGAATTACAAATACAAATAATATTCTTATTATGGTTCATTTAATGATAGATTTAGTTTGAACTAGTTTTAGAAGTCTTTCCTATATCAATTTAGGAACATTTTCAAACATTTCAAGTTTGATATATAGCTCCATCTGATAAAGCTTCACATCTAAAATTATTATACTTTTGTTATTTGTTCAAGCTTCCATGATGTTGTGCATGAAAATTCTAGCAACAACCAAATCTATTTACAAGCATACCAATTCTTGGCAAAATCTACAAAATCAAGTTCTAGCATCAATTCTCTCCAAGCCATTAAAAAAAAGCACACAAAGTTAGTGTTTTACAATGTTTCAACCAACATCCGAATCATTCTAGCACCATTTAAGCAAGTACATCACAGTTTTTGATGCAAAAGTTCCAATTTTAAGCACGTTTGGTGCAAAATCCCAAGAGGAATAAATTCACTCTTTAAAATATGTCCTCAAAGAAGTAGAACAAGTACTAACTAAACAGACATTAAGCTCTTCATCTTATGAACCATTTGATACCCTAATCTAGATAAATATGTGTTTAACCCTTTAATTATTAAAGGTGAAAAGACTAAAAGTAAAAGTAAAGACAAACATGATGACTCATATATGAGTATGGACAGAGATAAAAGTAAAAATAAAAGATAAAAACATTTAATGAAATAAACTATTTTTTTTCCATTGAAAATACTTTTGTCTTTACCTTATGGAAAAACAAATGTATAGAGGTAAAAGTAGATTCTCTCACTAAAAGTACTTTTTTTCTATACTCTATTTGCTTTCTAACTCATTAAGCATCCAAAGTGACTCTTTACCTATAAAAGGACCTAAGCACTTCAAGCTTTGGTAAAACTCATCTTTACCTTTCCCTCAAAATATTTTTCTTGTATTAAATCTTGTAAAAGCCTTAAAGGACTTCAACTTCAAAATTTCAAAGCCTTATACAAAACCTTATAATTTTGTAAATTTTCAAAAAAAGATATTTAAAAACTTATTGAATAAAATAATTATACAAATAAAATTTTGCAAACACTTAGCAACCAACTTTCAAATATTGATGTCATAGTTTCAAGCTTTTTGAATTTAAAAGAGATTTCATAAAGATGCTCACAAAGGTTTTACTTTGATTTGTTGTACTTTCAAAGATTCTGTATTAGATACAAACACCTGTGAGGAGCTATCCTCAGCTGCAATTAGAGTCTATACCGCTTTGCTTGTTGATGCTTTAGATTTAAATTCTTATAAAGCTTGTAATCAGAGCATTAAGGCTTCATGAAATCCATTTGATATTATATTTGAAATTTGAAAAAGTTTAAAAATAGGTTTTGTAGAAAACTTCATAGCAAAGGCATTTGATTTTGAAATCTCTTCGGAATTTGAAAAGCTTGAAACTGTAGCATCAACATTTAATTTAACTACCAATTGTTTGCAAAATTTTATTTGTATAATTATTTTGTTCAATAAGTTTTTGAATATTTTTTGTTGAAAAATCTTTATACTCTTTATGTACTTTAAATGGTGATGTAATAATAGAAAAGCCTTTATATTTAAATTAAATTTCACATAGTGAAGGGTGAACTAACTCAACCTTAAAGTCATTTGGCAACTCTTCTTGTTGAGATGAGATTTGAGCCTATAGTTCATCTTCTTCTATAAAAGATGACCATGAATACTCATCCCCATTAAAAACAATATTCATTAAACCAATCAAAAAACAAAACATGATTTTTTTTTTTTTAGTTATCCAATTATAATAATTTTTTTAGACTTCCAATTTTTTATTTTGAAATTGTTTAAAAAACCATTCTTTTTTCTCAATATTATGTTGTACATAAAATTCTTTTCTTAAGACTTTTTTTATTTATCACAAAATCTTTTTCCAAATCATTGTACTTATGATATACCTTAGGCTCATCAAGAAATTAAGCTTATGATGTTGTAGCTTTAGGAGATCTTAGGAACTCTTATTATGTTGATGCATAAGCAACTTAATGAACCTGTCCACGTAGATCTACACCTATAAGATTAGATCTTATGCTTCCAGATTTAGCATAAGTACTAAATGGTTATCACATAAAAAGGTTCATTGAAAATAATTTGAAATTTTTGTTTCAAGATCTTCATCCTAAATGGATTTAGACCTAGTGCTTATAGAGTGCCTAGCAAATGAAATATTGACACTAACATCTCTGTGTTATGTAAACCTATTGACATTTGTTGTCATAAAAGGCTTAAGGTTGTAACATTTTCAAATTTCTAGGTGTTAGGCAAATTTACCTCATGCCATTTGATTTACCTAGGTGTTTATATGTTAGCTCTATGCATATCTACTTCTTACATAACTATTTCACCTCATACACCATGACAAAGGGCTTTGGTATTGAACGTAGTTTTCATAACTTTATTATTTATCTTATACATTAGGCTTAATGGAATCTATCCATCTTTAAATTAATTGTTGTGAAACTTGATTTACAGAGTAAGAATATCAAGAATATTCTTATCACACAAAGAAACTATGAAATTTAGAAAATAATTAAAATAAATTGGATCAGAATACAAACTTTTCTCAATAATATCTATGAAAAAATTATCAAAGTTCAAAAGACGACAATCTCTAAAGGCCATAATAATAAAAGTGTCTAACCCTTCTTTAGAAAGGGGCTTTACAAAGGCTTGGGAAAGGAGCTTTACCATTTTAAAAGAATTATAAAGAAGGCAGTCCCATTCTTCCATCTTAATTGTTTATTCAGTGCTCGATAGGAGCTTGAACTAACTTATTAAGTAGATTTGCCTTTTGGTAAGTTATGGAATTTGCCATATATCTATAGACTTATCAAAATCTTCAATTAGGACTTCTTCCTGATTAATGATTCTTAAGGAGGAGTCTTTAAAGTCATGGCTTGATGTAAAAGGTCAGAAGATAATAGACATAGTTAAACTTTAAGAGATAGACCTACAATTGGAGTGGTAAAAGATTTTTAGAGATTTCCCTACGTAAGTCCTAGGGCTTATCAATGATCTTATCGCCTTACCTGGGACTTGCTTCGTGAGACACCCTCATTTAGTTCCTTTCCAATCATACTTAACCTTTTGGTACTCACACTCAATTTTTCCCTTATAGGATAACTATACCTCTCTCTCTCTTCCCTTAACAAAATAAAATGGCTCTGATACCATTACTACACCCAAAGGATCAATAAAACATGGAAGAAATTTTGAATAAATGCAAATGAAAAATTTTTTTGTAAGAAAATCAAGTAAACAATTTGAAAAAATCTTTAAGTATTTAATTTTAAAGTAAAAAATACTTAAAATTACTTATCATTGTGTAAAAATATGTTTAGATGCAATGTTTTTAACATCTTTTTGTAAATTTTGCTACTTAACAATCAATATCAAGAAAAAATTTTTTATTTAATAAATCATGTTAAAATTTAAAAATGTATAAAACAATTGCCAATTTTTTTTTACAGTGAAATACCATTTTTGACAATTATTTCAATGCTATGATATAAAACGAACTAACTATTCTTGCTGATCCTTAACTAGTTTCAAAATCACTCCATAACCTAGTTCAAATGCATCTATCTCAACTATTTTAGGTAAGTTGGGATTGCTTATGTAAAGATAAGACAACTTTTTAACCTAAAGCTTGATTTCTTTAACTATGGTTGTATGTTGATCAATCCATGGCTAAGACTTGGCTTTCTTGGATAACCTATCATGTAAAGACTTATAAACAAGGTTAAGCATTGGATTAAAATTTGAAATATAGTTCAGACTTATTAAAAATTTTTACAATTAAAATTTATATGTATTATCATCAAGAAACTTATCTGCAAAGGCAATAGTTTTAGAGAAAGGTGTAAGCATACCTTACTAGATGTAATGACCTAAAAACCTTACCTTGGTTTGGAACAAGTGAAACATGGATCTGGAAATGGCTAGGTAAGCTTTCTTTGTGGCTTAAATGAAGACACTAAGATGTTTAAAATGTTTTTCTAGATTTTCAAAAAACATTAAGACGTCATCAATATAAATAATAATTAAATGCATATAGGCAAATAAATTTTATTTATAATTTTCTAAAATTTAGAGGGCACATTTTTCAATTTAAATGGCATAACATTTCACTCATACTAGTTAAAAGGAATAGTAATGATCATTTTGTAATAGTTCGCTTCATAAATTTAGATTTATCAGAAGTCAAATTTCATATCAAATTTTAAAAAGATTTGAGTTTAGGCAATTTTTGAAAGAAGTCCTTTTGAGTTGGAATCAAATACCTAACTCATTCCAAAGTATCATTTAACAATTTACAATTAAGTGTTAGCTAAGGTATGCCGCATTTTAATTTGTCTCTTAGTAAACTTTGAAATTTGCCACGTACCTATAAACTTATCAAAATTTTTAATGAGAACTTCTTCTCGAATGATTACTCTTAAGAATGAGATTTCAAAATCATGCCTTAATATAGAAAGTCAAAAGATAATTAATATAATTAATTTTTAAGAGATAGACCTACAATTGGCGTAGTATAAGATTTTTGATGATTTTTTGTGTATATTCACCTATTATAATATACGATAAAATTAAAAAAAAATTAGTAAAAAAAAATTATTTTCTTAAAAATTAGTAGGTTAACCGATTAACTAACTTGAATTCAAAGGCAAATGACCTCGACTTAATTCAACCTAAAACATGTGTGATCCAAAAGCAACTCGATCTGAAATAAATTGACCTAAACTTGCTCGATTCAACCCATTTAACACTTTTTATCTGTAGTCTTGGCTCAGTTATTTCTTCCAAATGACTGTTGGAATTGTCGGAGGGAATTAAAGATTGCAAGTTCATGATGGGAGCTGTGGAGCTATGGTAGGACAGAGATTGTGAGGACATAATGACATTAATTTAGGTTTTTCTTGAGAAAAACTTCCCTATTTCAATGTTATCCAAACACAAAGTCCAATAATTTGAGGACATAACCTTTTCTGTTAGGACAAATACATTTTATCAATAAAGTCCAATAATTTGAGCTAAGTCATTAGTAGAATATTTCTTAGGAATTTCATAGACGCAACCTAAATGGCATTTCCTATGAATTTTATTGCAACTCCGTTAGCGGTAAACAGTAAGTGAAGTACTTCGACTTCTCCTACATGCCCGGTAACTTGGGTTCACCCTGCGGGATATTAGGAATTAGTGTTTCATAAACTACAGTCATTGATGGTCCATACATAATTAATTGTAAAGCAAGACATAATTTCAGTAGAGCAAGACATTGATGAAACAATAAAACAAGCCTTTTTCTAGCAACCCAGTTGCATGCCCCATTGCGAAGCTTCGGTATATGGTAGAATTCGGTTAAACACATTACTCTAGGGCAGTTGTATATTTTCAGCCAGAGCTGTTTATGATTTGTTATTTTTAAACAAGAATTGACATTCTGGTTGTTGGACTTGGATTTGGAAACTGATGATAGTGGTTGGGTATGGAAAGGACAGTAAAATTGAGAACTCGTGGGTTATATGTTTAAATCTTAATTTAAGCGTTGTAATTTGTTGTTATGATTTTTTTTACCTCTACTCAAGCTTTGACGTTCAAACACGACTCTCTTAAATTTTGACCAAATTTGTATTGTATTTTTTGATCATAAAAATTTATGGTTCATATCGATGAAACAAGTAGGAGCTG
Source organism: Rhizophora apiculata (assembly GCA_037832385.1). Classification (NCBI taxonomy): domain Eukaryota; kingdom Viridiplantae; phylum Streptophyta; class Magnoliopsida; order Malpighiales; family Rhizophoraceae; genus Rhizophora; species Rhizophora apiculata. The sequence continues at coordinate 5,782,548 of CM075441.1, read as the reverse complement.
CGTCCTGCTAGCTGTTAATTATAAAAATTTGTATTGTATTTTTTAAATTATAAAACTTTATGTTTCAAACACAACTCTTAATTTGAGTTAAAGGGATTTCTTGTTATTAAATAATTATCGTCTCATTGTATTAGTGAGAAATAATAAAATTTCTCATTTTAAATAACTGTTGAGAGCCTGCACACTCCACTGTATCCATATTCCGTAGATCTTTATATTGCTCCAATCAGAAGCTTTCAGAGATAGATCATCCAAGTACAATATAAATTTATACGAAAATGGGAACAAAGTGAAGTTATATATTGTTGTTGAACTCAAATATTACTATAAATCAGAACAAGGTTAGGGATTAGGGATATTGCTACTTTTTGAAAGTAACTTATTAACTTATGTAAGTGAGATTTAAATTTCAAAGGTCATACCAAAATTGTATATGTACATTTGACTAAGTCGGTATGATCTTATATTATAATGGTTCTTGACTTCCATTGTGCCAAAAAAAAAAAGCTACAGATCTACCTTCATGAAGCTGTGGATCATTTGTGTAGCGATTCGCTGCAGATGGACTAAGTGGAAAAACTTTCGAAAATCTCTAACACATAAACACAAATAGGAAAATGGTCCTGGATTTGTCTGCAAAACCTCAAGTATATAATGATATTCTCATTTTAGCACATTAAAACTCAACATTACATGTCAAATTATCCATATTTGTTTAATGACACATATGTTTGTAAAATTTTTTATTATACTATAAAATAGTTTTTTTTTTTTTAATTATAGTGAGGGGTGTCCGTAATGATTGCATGACATTGTTCCAGTCAATTCTGTGTGATATTTTCTAACAATTGAAAATTGGTAGTAAATCATGATGGGGTTGGTTGTTCAAATCAACATGTGCTTTGGTAATGCATTTGAGCACTAATTTTGTTTCGTTTTAAGTGAAAAATCATTTGCAACTTATTTAAATTAATTAATTTATTCTTTTTAGTTTGATATTTTTGAGAAGTTGATGGCGTTTAATTTTTAATTTTATTTTTTTCTATTTTAAATTTCAATAGATTGAAACGGCCAGCCAAATTATATTTTTCCATTAATTCCCCAAACATTTTAGAGAGTTTTAATTATATTATTTAACTTTTACAATATTACAGAAATTTTGTTCAAAAACTTTAATTTTTATTTTATTTTTAGAAAACAAAACAATTTGAAATTAAACTAAAATAATTAAATTCAATTTTTTTAAAAAAAATATCGTTGTTATTTCAATCTAACCCAAAATAAGCAGTTCTATGTAAACCTAATGCTCACCGAGACTTATGTCTTTTATCCTAATATTTCATGGAAATGGCATGAATATTAGTAATAAATAGTTGTGCAAATCTATACAGTTTTTACACAAACAAATCACTCATTCGATTGTTCTAAACTATTTGTCTTCATTTTCGTTTGTTTATATCCAATTTAACTCATGAAATATTAGAGGAAACTAAGAGTTGAATTAATTGACTTTTATTTTCCAAAAACTTGAATACATGCTACAAAGGTAAACATTCAGAGATAGAGACGAATTATCTTATAATTTAAACAAGCAATCTAGTCATTAGATTGGAGAGACAAACAACTATAATAATGAAAAATATAATTGTACTGAATTGAGCAATTTGTTATTCTTTTCTTCTGTATGTGTTGTTCGGTTCCTTAGCTGATGTCAAGTATTCCTCTATGTTCCATTAACAGCCGTTTGAAGGAGTCAATTCTCAAATGTGACCGTTTTTATATATGAAATTGCTAAAACTACAAATCCAGCCACTGAAATGCTCTTCTGCATGTACCTTTAGTATGACTAAAGTTCATCGCTCGCATCCCATTCTTCACTGCTGATAATCATTCACGATGGTAGTAGAAGGTGGGAGTGCTATGGTCACTTAGCTTAAATGTATACCACGTTAGGATGGCTTTACTCATTCATTCATTTCCCCAAATGATGTAGGTTTCTAGTGGGGAAAAAGAAAAAAACAAAAACACCGAAGAAAAAAATTGTTCATTATACATATTTTGGTAACTCTATTGTTTCGCAGGAATAATATGCCCTTTAGTGTTCGGGTTTGGTCCTCTTCTATTGGGTGTCGATGTAATTTCTAATGCGCAAAACAGGAGCCTTTTCAAGTCTTTAGTTGCCAAGTTCTGCAATAATCTAGGGAAGCTTACAATAGAACTTATGCTGACAAGCTGTTGTGTTTGGACACCACCACCACTTGTGCCCTGCTCTCAAACTGTGTTGGGTACGGTGAATGCTTCATTAAAAAAAGGTTGCAAGACCAATGATATTTAAGATGATTGAGCTCATCGACCAAAGACAATATGATAGATCGGGGTAAATCTGGACCCTTGACTTTGAAATTGCAAGTACATCTAAATGCAATCGTGCGATGATCTAATAAGTTGATTACTTTTCTCAAATTTTTGAAAATGATCAAATCTCAATTTCTGGTTCTAATGTCAAATGCCAAACCAACCAAAGTCAACTAATTAGTTGCCTACAAGAGTAAGTCTCTTGGGGAGAAATTGAATGTGTCAACCACAACTCCCTCAATTTCTTAGAATCTATAAATTTTAATTTCGATTCAAAAAAAAAAAAGAAAAAGTCATGCTATCTTCAACATGAGGTGTAACCAAACCATTAAAACATAGAAGCATTTTGATTTTGGACCATCAGTCAAATGTAAGTGGGAGTGGGTCAAACATCTGAACCCTCGTACGACGGCCCATTGCTTGCTTCTCTAAGTGCACGTGCCAACATAAGGGGTCGCATTGTAAGATGAATACTCTCTTGATAACATAAATAAAAGATTGTTTACTACAAACGAGCATGTAATTAATATTGGATTTTAGCCTAAATACAAATATTTTTGGATTTTGTAACTCACGAGAATGCATGCCTGGTACGGAACGTTGGGTTCTGTTCCCCAAATTTGACTACCGGAACACTAAATTAACTAAAGATAACAGAGGAGATTCATAAAACAAAGAGAAAAAATATTTATATATATCTCACAACACACATGCACGAAGCTTTGGGGCTCCAAGTTTTGTTAATAAAATCATATGATTTTGCTCCGTAAAACAACAAAAAGGCACTCCCCCTTTCACCTTGGTAATCACAATAACATTACTCTACGCAAAAACTCTACCCGAAAAATAGATTTTGTTCTGTAATTTTTCACGGACCATCGGGCAACGACTTGTTATGTATTGGACGTCTTCTTCTAACGTTGGAATAATCCATTGTGAAAAAGTGGGATTTTTCGGCAGTCGTCTCCTCCAACCACTCTCGCCGTGTCCCTTTGCTTCCACGCATGAAGTCATGCTCCTTTTGGTATGTTTTATCTGGATACAACATTGCCAATTCAATAATTAAATCAATGAGAAAGACATAAGACTTGGGAATCTATCGATGTATGAATTTGTATATGGAAGGAAGCAGGGTCCTGACAAGACATCTATGAACTTTTGTGTGATTAGATATTTTCCCAAAATTTTCAATATTGTAAAAAAAACATGTTTGGATGATTTGTTTTTTTAAATGAAGTGATGGGGTTCTAGCTAGTGATGTGGAAGAGGACTGCTCAAGAGGGCGGATCAGTAGAGGCTTCATAAATTATGTTTTATGATATGCTCAATAAAATGGAAGGCAAAAGCCTTAAAACATTCTATCCTGTAATATGGCTTTAACATACATACCAGATGAATGTCCCTCCTGGATGTTGTGAACGGAACTTTGGCCACTGTAACCTTTAACAACCTGTGTTTCAAAAGTTGAAACATGCCACTTCTCAAATACAATAGGAAAGATGTCAAGTACCCAAATGTCAACTACGCACCCTGATGGGGTTAGAGGTATTGATGATTGTAATGTTTTGAAGAACATTACTTACAGCCGTTACATCCTCAAGGAGTCTAAGCTTCCTCGGTAGCGCAGGGAGGATAATTTTGTATTCATCACCAGCTATATTCAAGACGTGAAATACCAAAATGTCAGTAACCCCCGAAGATCAGAGTTATATATATGTGTGTGTGTGTGCTGTCAGGAAAAATTAAAAAACAGACAGAGGGCTCACCTGGTTCATGTAATGAGTGGTCCTTGGCTTGAACAGCAGCACAAGCTGTTGGGCCAAGCAATATAGAGAGGCAACAAACATAGAGAGCATTGACACTTATGATGACTGTGAGCTTCATCACTTAATTTCCCTGAGGAGATACCGCTTGCAGAGTACATACACACAAGAAGCCTTGCTTGCTGTGGAACAGATCTTATATCAACCAATGGAAGTCACCGACAGTCGAGAGACAATCGAGAGAGAGAGAGAGAGAGAGCAAACACAAAGCACAAAATGAAGAGTTCCAAAAAGTTGCATGGAAATCCTATATTTATACTTGCTTTTTGGGAGACTTCACAGTTCACACCATTTGGGTTGTCTTTGGTCACCCTGTGGCTAGTAGTATTATATTGTGGGGTTCCTTGGAATTTGTTAATAACTTAGCAACATATGTGTGTCCACATCACAAATCGGCACAAACGTACTCAATAAGATCTGCAGATGGTTGCTTGTATACGACAGCACAATCTTTCACCGAGTCATTGGATAAAGAGAATATCTTTCATGTTACGTGCTTCATTCTCCTAGCTCTTTCAAGCTTAGATAATGACAACACGTAGGCCAACTCAGTTACCATTGAATATCTAAATTTTTCTTTTTCTTGAACAAGGCAAATAAACCCCACAAAATACTCGACCTTGTTAGTTAATTGATAATTATCTTATTAATTTTATGGTTCCGCTGCCCAACTTAATTTTTCCAACTATAATCCCAGAAAAAGTCCATCTAAATGCTCAAAATCTGAGTTATAAATTAGTTTCTAAGTTTCATATTACTTAATTGTTTAGGTAGAATTATTTTGTTATTTGTTAATGTCATTCATTTTACACTTGACCTTACTAGATCCTTAATCAACAACAATATCAAACATTAATGACTTGAATTCCTACTTTTCTTTGGATTTGAGGTGTCTAAAACCCTTTTTGATATATAATTTTGTCACTTGTTTCAAAAAAAAGCATAATTGGTGAAGTGTTTGCAAGTAATTCGTAAAGAGTCACAGAGAATATATCAAAATCCTCTTGTCTGGTCATAAAGCGCCCGGGCCAGATAGCTTCACCATTGCTTTCTACAAGAAGTACAGGAATTTTGTAAAATTGGGGTATCGGTCTAGCGTTTAACGATTTGTTTTACACAGACACCTTTGCTTACTCTCTCAACTCTCTCTTCATTGTGTTAACTCCAGAGAGAGCTGTTGTGGAGGATATTAAGGATTTTAAACCTGTAAGTCTAATCAATAGTTTTTATAAAATTCTTTTGAAAGTCTTGTCCGAAGCTAAAAATCAGTGATCCACAAACTCATCTCTCTGAATCATTGTGCATTTCCAAGTGGCTGTCAAATTTTGGATGCAGATTTGACCATGCAGCTTTTGATTGCTAATGCTTGCATTGATTCTCGTATTAATAGTGGAAATTGTAATTGAAGCTTGTACTCAATGGCTTAAGGCTTTGGGAGACAGAAATTTGATCAAGGGGGCTTTTCATGAATGAACAGACACAGAATGTTGAGTTTATGCAGTTTTTATTTACAGATGATAGTTTGGTTATGTGTGATGCTGAAGAATTTCAGGCTTTATGGTTAAAGAAGGTGCTTGTTTGCTTCCAGGCAATGTCGGGGTTCAATATAAACTTGACAAAATCTGAAATTTTTCCAATTGGCTGGATTGATAATTTTGAGTACCTTGCAGATATATTGGGATGCAAAGTTGGCTCTTTGCCATCCACATACTCGGGTCTTTCCCTTGGCAATAAATCATAATCTTTAGAAGGTTGGAAAGCTGTAATGGAAAGGGTCCAGCTTCGCTTAACCTCTTGGAAATGTAAGTATTTGTCATTGGGCAGAAGACTTACTCTTGTCAAGAGCACCCTTCGCAAATCATTTCTCGTTGCTCCAAACCCCCAAAAGTGTCATTGCTTCTCTTGATAAAATTTGTGCCAGATTCACGTGGCAGGGCAGCTTGGATAATAACAACTATCACTTCTTTCGCGGGCTGAAGCTAAAAAGACAAATATCACGCTGGTTTAGAAATGAAGAACTTTCTCTCACGAACAAGGCTCTACTTGGCAAGTGGATATGGCGCTTCTACACAAAGAAAAATAGCATGTGGAGGTGCTCAATTGCTCACAAATATGACTATGTGAATGGATGTTGGGTACAAAGGAGTAATGCCAGAAGTAGCGGCAATTCATTTTGAAGGGATATCAATAATGCTAATGATGCCTGTTGGAGTAGAGCGCACATCAAAATTGGGGACAGGAATGATACTTCATTCCAGTTTGATGTGTGGATTGATGGGAGATCTCTTGCTTCTAGGCTGCTGACCTTGTTGCCGCTTGTTCTAATCGGTTGGCTAGTTTTAGATTTCATGTGCATTGATGGGAAGGTGTTGTGAGAACTAGCTTCTTTATTGTTCAAGCTCCCAACATTGAAGGAGAAGAAGAACCAAAAGCTGAGTTGCATCATGAAGATCACAGCAACTTCAGCAGCAAGGATGGAAGCTTCATTTTGTTTTTGTGTAATGCTTTTGGTTGTCTTGTAACTAGTCTTTAAGTGTTTCTGGTTGATGTAACCAATGAGTAATTGTGTTGTAATAAGAGTTAATGACTGTCAATCCAATAGAACTTAGTGAGGTTAGGTGGCAACTTAGAGCACTAAGTTGACTTAACTTAATATGGAAGCATAGTAAGTATGGAAATCATGACTTTTGATTTTCATTATTTTATTTATATTTTATACAAAAGCCCTTTATAAGAGCACCTAATTAACAATAAAAGATATTGAAAAATTACAACAAGAAAAAAGTGTGTGTGCTCTAAGTTATTCTAACTACAATTTTCATCTTCTTGCTTTTCTCTTCTGCTATCTTTGCCCTTTCTCCCATTAATAGTGGTATCAGAGCCCTTGCGATCTTACAAGACCTACGTTTTTAGTGTGTAAGTGAAGAAAAACTGGAGAGAAACCTTTGCTAGAAGACCTCAAACACTTAAAAAGCTTAAACGGCATCCAACAATTTATTCCTAACCTCAACTCTACCAGTATTTTATGGTGAGAACTATCATATATGGGTTGTTAAGATAAAAGCTTATCTAAGGTCTCTTGATCTCTAAAATATAGTTAAAAATGAAAATCAACTCCCAATACTATTTAATAATCCCATTATAGCTTAACTTAAGCATCATATGAGAAGATAGTTAAGTAATACAAGGGTCTTACATATATTTCATTCTAATGTGACTTATGTCATATTCACTAAAATAATGACATGTGTGAGTGCAAAAAAAGCTCACAAAAGGCTTAAGGAGGAGTTTTATGGAAATGATAAAGACAAGAGGCATCCAAGTTTTAAACTTAAAGAGAGAGTTTGAATCTCTTAAAATGAAGGATATTTAGTAAATCAAGAAGTTTGTAAAAGACCTCAAAGATTGTCAATGAGATCAAGTTACTAGGAAAGAACTAAACTAATTAAAGGATAGTGTAGAAGATCTTGGCATGATTGTCAAAGAAGTATGAGTCTAAAATCTCATCTTTGAAGGACTAAGAACTTTTGTAAGTTTACACATGTTACATTGATCAATGCCTTGTAAGCATTGGAATTGAGAAGGGCAATTAGACAAAATGACTCTTTGAAAATTGCTTTAATGGCAAGAAGTAAAGACAAGCCATTATTAAGCTTAAGGAGAAAGGTGAAGTTGAAATCATTAAAGAAAGACAAAATATGAAGAAAATGTGTTCTTTTTATAGTTTTGTTAAAAAAAAAAAACTCATGCCAAAAAGTACTATTAGTTTAAACCAAATGTACAATGCAAAATCTATAAGAAGTTGGGACATATGACAAGAGTATATAAGAATAAAGGAAATCAACAGTAGAGGCAATAACAAGCTCAAGCAACTAAGAACCAATAAGTAAGAGAAGCAATTTTTCATGACAATTGGAATGATGATAGGAGCAATGTAAAGAATTGATTAACGTATAATGGTTATACTTACAAAATATCAAATGATGTGTAAAAGAAACTAGATCAATCATAAAAGTCCAGAGAAAAGATAAGGAGGGGAGACTTCAATAGTGTGAAAAGAAGAGAATCTTTAATTGTTATGATAGTAACATATAATAAACTTATACATAAAGTTTTTTAAATTATTGGTATTAACAAAAACTTAATCAATGTTAGATAACTAATTCAAAGAGTTATACATTGCTTTTTAAGGATAGATCCTATAAAATCATTAACTTTAAAAATCAAAAGTTACTAACTATAAAGATAAATAACAAAAGCTTTATGGTTGATTGAAATCTTATACATAGTTAAACTCTTATACATGATGTTGATGACTCAACCTTATGACATAAAAGGTTAGGGCATTATCGTCACTCATCACTAAACCACATGTATGAAAAATAATTGGCTTTAGATGATCTTGCCATAATTGAGTCTCCTCAAATTTATAAGGCTTGTTAGTTTGGAAAGTAATACAAGCTACTGTTTCTTGTAAACCGAACTAAGAGAGCTACTCAAAAGCTAAAGCTTATACACATTTATGTGTGTGGCCCTATAAGCATTCCTTCATTGAATATAGATGACTACAATAGAATGTGATAGATTTTTTTATAAAGCTCAAGTTAAAGGTACCTAGGAAAATCAAGCTAATTACAAGTTTAAGATGTTAAGGTCAAACAGTGTTACTAAGTATACATCTAACAAGTTTTATAAATTTTGTCAAGAAGTTAGAATTTATCATTAATTCACTATTAAATACACCCTCATCAAAATAAAGTGAGTGAGAGAAAAAATAAAGTTGTAATAGAGATGATTAGGTGTCTATTATTTTAAAAGAGCATGCCAAACAAATTTTAGGTAGAAGTAATCAACACTATTATTTACTTGCTTAACTAATTACCTACCAAGGCTTTAAAAGAAAGCAAAACTCCATATGAGACTTGGCTTGGAACAGAGCCTTCACTCTAACACTTGAGGGTTTTTGGTTACATATGTTATAACTTTATACCTAAGATTAAAAGAGATAAGTTGGATTCAAAGGCTTAAATGGGAATATTCTTTGCTTATAATTCAAATGTCAAGGCCTACATGATTTATAGTTTGAAGATACATAAAGTATTTATGAATAAAAGTGTGAAATTTGGTGAAAATACTAGCTGAGATTAGAATAACACTTAACTAGGTGGTGAAGTCCAAGAATCCAACAGTAACCAACGTTCTATACAACTTGATATTCATGTTGTTGATAAGATGGCTAAGTTTGATGATGAGCTAGTAAGAGGAAGCAAGTCACTTACTAATATATATGAAAGGAGCAATGTAATTTCTTTAGAGCTTATCAATTATATAGAAGCCTTTACAACTTTAATATAGATGAATGTTATGAAAGCTAAAAATAAAATGATTTAAAAGAATAATACTTGAAATTTGGTTAAAAGACATAAACATAGACAAATAATTAGTGTCTTAAGAGTATTCAAAGCAAAGGTGAATGTTGTGTATTTCTTTGAAACTTCTGCATTAATCAATAGACTTGACACAATTAGGCTACTTTTAGCACTTATAACTCAAAAAGGACAAATAATGTTTCAAATTAATGTAAAATCAGCTTTTTTGAATAGCCCATTAAGAAAGAAGATCTACATTAGACAATTAAAGGGCTTTGTGAAAGAAGGACAAGAGAAAGTGTACCTATTTCAAAAAGATTTATATGGTTTTAAACAAGTTCCTAGGGTTTGATATAGCCAACTTGATGAGTACCTAATTCAACAAAGATTTAAGAAAAGTAAAGGTGATGTTACTTTGTACACCAAGACTACTTATACTAATTTATTAATTGTTACAATCATTATAAATGACTTGTTGATCATTGGAAGTTACAATAACATGGTTAACAAGTATAAAGCTAATATAAGGAGAGTTTTTGAAATGATAGACATTAGATTAATGTCTTACTTTCTTGAAATGCGAGTTACTCAAACACATAAAGTTATTTCATTAATCAAATTAGGTATACAAATGAGGTTTTGAGAAAGTTTAAAATGCAAAATTGCTAGCAAGCCTCCACACCATTCATGTTAAATGAGAAATTTAGCAAAGAAGATGGAACTAGGAAAGTAGATAAGAGCTTGTATAGAAGTAAAATTAGTTGTTTGTTATACTTAACAGTATCCAAACTTAATATCATATTTGCAACCAATCTATTTTTTAGATTCAAGCAAAATTTGAGTGAATTATACTTTCAAGTTGCTAAAAGGGCACTTAAGTATGTAAAAAGCGTAATTAATTTTGAGTTGAAATTCAACAGAAAAGGGAAGTTGATACTAAAAGGATACTCAAACAGTAACTAGGGAGACTCTTGTGAAATATGAAGAGCACCTCAGGTCACCTTTTCTCTTTTGGTTCAGCCTTAATAACCTGGAGCTCTAAGTAACAGTGACAAAATCTACCATTGAGGTAGAATATATAGTAGCTACAAAAGCTATAAATCAAATAATATAGCTTAAGAAGATATTAACTAGTTTCAAGTATATGCAAGATGTGCCTACTGAGATTATAGTGGATAAGCTAGCCATCTCCAGAAATCTTGTATTCCATGAGAGAACCAAACACATTAAAATCAAGTACCATTTTGTTAAGGAAGCTTAACAGGACAATGAAGTTGTTCTAGTACACTGTAATTCAAATTTGTAGAGTGTAAACATCATGACCAAGTCCTTACCAAGGATTAGATTTAAGAAGTTAATATATGACATAGAATTGAATAATAAAGAACTTAAAGAGAAGTGTTGAGAGGCCTAGCTTCTTTATTGTTCAAGCTCCCAACATCAAAGGAGAAGACAAACCAAAAGTTGAGTTGCAACATAAAGATGACAACAACTTCAGCAGCAAAGAATGGAAGCTTCATTTTGTTTATGCGCAATGCTCTTGGTTATCTTATAACTAGTCTCTGTGTGCCTAGTTGATGCAACCATTGAGTAATTCTGTTGTAATGTATTAAGAGTTAGTAGCTGTCAATCCATTAGAACCTTGTGTTAGTAGAGTTTGGTGACAGCTTAGAGCACTAAGTTAAGTTAGATTAATTCTCTTGATCATCGTTATTGTACTTCAATATTTGTACAAAGACCCTTTATAAGGGCACTTGATTAACAATGAAAGGTACTGAAAAATTACAACAAACAAAAACGTTTGTGTGTACTCTCTTCTTTTTTGCTGCAATCTTTTCTTCTTCCTCTTCTTCTTTCACTACCTTATGCGGCAAAGTAGCTGCCCATTCTTCCATCAACCGAAGGAAACATCTTGGAAGGTGCCTTATAAGATCAATCACCGAGGCATTGCTGCCAGACACATGCAGGGACTGCAACAACTCCTTGAGAATTACAGTACTTGGGTTATCCTGAGGTACATCTAATAAAGTTTCTTAGAAGTTGTCATCCACAAAAACTTCCCAGTCAAGAGTTTTTACCTTAGTCTACATCCTGAAACTAATGCTTCACTACCAGCTCATTTTCCCATTAAACCCATTTGGATGAGACATATTCCTTCAAAGATCTCTATATTCATGCTTTTGGGTGCAAGGAATAGAAACCTCACTATTCCTAACCTCCATAAAAGTGGCTGATCTATTGTCAATATGCGCTCCTTGTGTCGTAGAGATAATGAGGATACAAGTTACTTGTTGGTCTGATTGGATGTTCTCAAATGGCAAGTTCCTTTTCATCATCCGTTCTGGAATTCTTACAAAGTTGGGAGTTCCAACCAAATTTTTGGATTCCTAAGAAATTTTGGCTCTTTACCTGGAAATTATCTTGTAATTTACAATGGACTTCATTTTACTTATAGCAATAAAATTCATTTACTTTATCAAAAAAACAAACATATCAAACAGATTGTGAAAACAAAATTTCAGTTTTACTCTATGTATAATTAATAGTTGGAGAATAAATCTTTCTAAATAATTTTTTAAAACTTCGTGTACAGTAAATACTTATATATCTAAGTAGTGGTAGTAGTAGTAACAATAAATTGATAGTAATAATAATATAAATTGTACAAAAATTTGTATCTATAAACACCTAGAAAGCCTATCAAAGAGTCATCAACATGTCTAGTTGGGCTAATATGGTAAGGCTGTTGGTTTCATGGGTCGTATCACATTAGACTGGACGGTTAAAGTAGTTAAAATTTCACTAATACACTTATAACTTAAAATGATAAAATATATATATTTTATAATTTTAGTAAAATTTCTCTAATTCTATTAGGAATAAAACAATTAAAAATATTATCAATGCAAACACAAAATAGCTTAACGTGCATTGTATTGAATATAAAAATACGTTTGCATTTAGTATATATTTAATAAATATTAATTCAAAAAAATTCAAGATATTGATGAAGTTCAAATTCATGGAAAATTTACAAAAAGAAAAAAGAGAGAGAGAGAGAGAGAAAATTACTCTTATGGTATAACTGGAACTCGATGAGCCTCTTGTTAAATGAAAAAAATAAAAAAACAAAACAATTAACGAGCATGTCACAAGAGTTTTGAACTTAAAGAAAAAGGGTTCCAAAGAACTTTTTAATAAATAAATAAATAAGAAAGTAATAAAACGTGACGTGCAAATATAATCATTTGGTCATTGGCAGCGGCATTCAGTCGTTCATGTCTCCTGTACCAAATCGGCCACAATTGTTTCAATTATTCGAGTAATTCTCCAACTCAATGTTAGGTTGGACAATCATAAATTCATAACCAATAATGTAATTAATGATACAAATATTTTAAAATTTAAATATTATTGACAGTTTTCTCATATCAAAGTTACCTATCCTCTTTTTGCTCAATTTTTTTTTTCTAGTTATGTCATTATTCTTACTTATACAACGATTTTTTTTTTAGTTTCTAAATTACAAAAATAAAGAAAAAAAATTATCCTTAAATTTAATTTTAATATTCTTTAAAAAAATAAAGAAATCAAATATTATGTAACTCTTATTTTTATTTTTTTTAAAAGGAATAAAATAAAAGAAAATTACTTTTAAATTTTTTTATTGTTAAAAAAATTCATAATTTAAATTTATTTTTATTTTTTAAAATAAAAAAAAAATTAAAATCAAATTTTTTTAAAATTAATTAATTAATTAATTAAAATGTGTCTCCTCGCTTCACTCTTATTAATATTATAAAAATAAAATTTACTTTTTAATTTTAGATTTTAATTATAATTTAATTAAATTTATATTTTAAGTGAAAAGTATACATTAAAACAATGTGAGTATGAACTTAATTAATATAGTTTAAATAAAATGCATTTTGAACTTCCTATAAGACCAAACATATTTATTATTTTAAGATTTTCTTTTATATTTAACAAATCTAACTAAATCATAAAAGTCTATTAAAATCAAATTTTTAATTTTAAACTCACCATTTAAAGAGAAATTTTTGAAATATCACTATATTTTTAATTAAATAAATAATTACGTTATATTAGAATCCATTTTTTAGTCCAACTTAAAGACTTCCTTCCTTTGCACGAGTAAGAAACCAATGTATTTTCACGGTCGCCTAAGGTATACAAAGAAATAGATATTTTTGATTGTTTATATTAAAAAGAATCCATGCATTATTTTTGGTTTTTTTTAAAAAAATCATAAAAAAGTACGTTAATAATATGTTAATTATTATATCTATATAATAAAAATTTATCACCAAAATATTAATGAAACTAATTAAAACTTCTCTACAATTAATTATATCAATTATTAAATATAAAACTTGACATCCACATTTCAACCAAATTACTTAGTCTATTTTATTTAGGAACAACCAGCATATTTTAGCTAAGGGAGATCTCCCCCACCAATTCGATGGCTAGGTTGATTAGGCAGTGTCGTACTATTTTTTTATTTTTTATTTTTTTGTTTTCAATTTGGGGTCGGAGGAGGGTGCTGCCATTGAGCAAAGGATATTTTCGAAAGACGAAATACCGTTTAAATATTTCATGTTTATCATTTATAGAATGAAAAAAGTAAGATTACGTAGCAAACCTCAATTATATTTAAAATTAAGACTTTATTTTTATGTTTGTTATCATCCAAGTGCAAGTTAAATAGCACTATCAAAGTTGATCCAGCTCATTGCTTTTTTTCAATCTATAGTTGCCCTTTTTCTGAAATTTTTCTTTTTTTGGGTTGTGATGAATTGTCTGTCTATATTTCCATCCTTTAAAACATAGTTAAGCTGTAATGCTCAACCTACCTCAATTGAGAACTACACTTACGGGTTCTGAAAAGACCATGGCACGAGAAAAGGAATCTAGGCAAAGCCATGGACTATACCCTGAGCGCCAAGGCAAACGCAGGCCATGGCAAGACGTGGCTAAAAGGTTGCACAACAGGAAGAAAGAAACTGAGCATTTCTGAGACTCCCCAGATTTAAAGGGTCCAGTTAAATACCATTTAAGAAGTGATTTTTCATGCATGCCCATCAATGACAACAAAGAAACGTGAATGAGATAGAAAGCAAGAGGCCCCTTGGCAAGTAAATGCACATGCCATTGTAGTTGATTCATGGCGTGGACTGTGGAACAGCTTCACGAGGGACCAACGAGATCCGCTCCCCACATTTTTTTTTTTTTTTATTTTGGTACGTTGCTTCCACAAATTTTTCACCAGCAGAAGAACACGTGAATTAAAGTGGCAGCACGGTAGCTAACTAATATTATAACCAAATACCTTCAGAAAAGCCCTTAAAAATCTATATATTGCATAGTTTTGCTTATGGACACTCACTTTGATCGCCAACCCAGAGGCACAAAAGATAAGTATTCAATCTAATTTAACATGAAAATGTCTCATATGGATCTCAAAGTAGCAAACCAGGGAACAGAAAAACAAAACAGAAAGGGCTAAAGAGGAGCAATTCTTTCTATATTTTAAGTAAGTTTTATGTATGCATGAGCTGGTCACAAAGAAATATGGAAGTGATTCTACCTAACAAATCATTGGACGTCACTTAAATCTCTATACACACACACACATGATGCCGAACTAAACAACATAATCATGTAACCTACTGCAGATATACCCCCAACCCAGAAAAAGAGGAAATCTATGTCTATACCACACCCTAACACTATGAAGTAATATCTGAAATATTTTTGACTTCAACCTATGAACAAACCAGAAGCATTCAGAATTTACAGCAGAAAAAGCATTTTTTCCACCCCTTGTACTTCTGTCCAAATCTCTTGTCAGCTTTTGCCATTCTTACTGGACTGCTATTCCATTCAGATCGTAATCTGTTGCAAGTAAAAATGAAAAGAAAAAGCATTAGATAGACATTCAAAATTAGTTTAGGAAGGATTCTGACCGAGCAATAGATGGTTTAGCAGCAACATACATCGGAAATGCAAAGGAGCGGGCACTGGTATTGCTGCTATCCGATCTATGAGAAAGGCTGCCAGAGTATGCAATTGACCCTGAATATGTTATCAGGCCTGACAAAGGACCTGCTGCAGAGAAACTTGACTCCCCCTGACTGTACTGGAATCGGCCAGAAATTGGTTTGGTGTCAGAATCTTCTAACCTCAATAAATTTTGAGTTTCAGAAGGTTCTGATACAGTATTTTGATGATTCCCTTGTTTCTCGCTTGCTGTAGATGCAGAGGAGTCAAAGTCAAAAGTGATGCTTCTGGGCTCCAGCTTACTATTGTAAGACAATTCATCAGTGGTTCTCTTGTTTGATTCTTCAGGCACAACATCCGGAGCATGAATAGAAACTTTTGCGGCATCACAACCATTTTCTGTTTTTTCAACCCCAGAGATCATAGCAACATTTAAGACAGCTTCCTTACAACCACAGTCACATTCGACAGCTGTAGAATTCAGGGCAGGAGTTTCCAAGATTGCTTCCTCAATGACATTTTCATCTCCATTTGGGCTCTGCAATGTAACCATTCAAAACATTATATCCTGTGATACAGCCTAAGGAATGACACGCCCCAAACCATAACCATTCCTATTCGCCCCAAACCATAACCATTCATATTCACCCCTCAGTATATCATCATACACCAAGTACTTATGGAAACAAGGGAGAAATAAAATTTTCAACAACTGGAGGATTGTACATTTACAAAGCAACTAGCATGGATATATATTGCAGGTTCTGCAGTCAAGATATTCACTAATGAAAATGCCTCCAATTATTTGATGCTTTACTGATGATAAGATGTATTTTAGTTATTTTGCCAGCAAAGGATTCCAAGACTTTCTACTACCAGAAATTTTTCATACCATCATCAATTGGTTTGCATAAGTGCAGTCAGAAGCATGGTGACATAAAATTTATTTTGCAAGCACCAACAGCCACACTGAGCACTGGGGGCCAAAATCAATAACCCCCAATAAAGGAGAAAACACTAAAAATGGAAATCCCACACCATTACTATGGACCAAAAGCATTAGCTTTTAGATAGACACAGCGTAATATGATTATAAAACCTTTGTCACATTTCAAACTTAACTCAATTGATATATTCATACCTGACTAAACTGTTCTTTTGCTTCAATTGTGCTTTCATTGGATAAGTTGGAATCAGAATGTTCTATATTCAACTTGGTCATTGAAAGAAAATCTCCAAGTGAAAAAATCTCTTTGGATGAGTCATTTGCTGTAGTCCTTGTTGCATCTTTCACTTCCCCACTCAGGATGGAACACTTGGAGTCAAATTCACAAGGCAATTCTCTTTTTAAGCCCTTGTCTTGTGACTTTGGAATACATGATTGAGAATTCACTTTTTCTCGTTCAGCTGGAGATATCACCACACCAGGGACAGATGTATCAAGATCAACTCCTTCACTTTGCTTCCTACTGGTTATGTCCTTCCCAAAGGGCAAGAATTTGTGTGGAGTAGTCTCATCTAGGCCTGTGTCAAACAAACACTTGTCCTGGGAAGGCACTCCATCATCAATGCAAATATCTTTAATCACATGGTAAGTGCTCTCTTCATAACAATCTATAAGCTCCGGCAGATCATGTTCCATGGCACTTTGGTCCAGATGGAAAGCTGAGTCCTCCAGTGATTGCAATTTCAATGAACAATGACTGGATGGTATTGATGCCACAAAATCTGTTATCTCCTTTTCATTGTCATGTGTAGAACAATTAATGTCTGAAGCAGTCCAGCCATATTCGTCATTCATCACAGTAAGTACCTGATCAGCATCACCTTTATTATCCTTGACATCACACGGGACTACATTAGGATCTTCCTTTATACCACACTTTTGGGACTCAATTCTAATGGATTTCAGGCCATTGTCATTGCACTCAACCATTTCAGAATCAAGCCTGCCGTTTGTAGTCCCACGTGAAAGTAGCCAGTCTCTATCTGCAGGGCACAAACATTCAACAGTCATGAAACCTAGAATTTGAGGCAAATCACTAGAAATATGAGTGATACAAAGGTTTACACTACAAAAACCTAAGCTTAAAATTGAAGATATGTATAACTTGTAAATCTAGAAATTTGACTTTCAAACTAAAACACTCACAAAAATATCAAGGATGACAAAACAAAAATGTTAATGCACCACCAGCAACATCAACCAACAACATATTGTGTCTTCCGACCACAGACGATGCCTTCATTTATAAAAGAACTTCCCTGGATAAAAGGCTCCTTTGAGCATTCCAATTACTAAAACAATATCAGATAGTTAAGGATACATATGACGTCACAGTAGTTGACACTTTCCTAATAATGCTTTAGCAAGACAAAAGCATGACTACTCACATATAAATGAAAAACAAGATGATACAACCAAAGTCTGGAACAAACGGAGTACTGACATTACTAAGTCTCGTTTTTCACAGATGCCAAAGACAAGCTTTATTGAATTCTTTAATCTATGTAGAGTGGTATTTTCAAACATATCACTCTGATGGGACCTACAGCCTGTTAAACAGATATTAAGAATCAAAAACAGCCGCGAAAAGGCAAGAGAACGAATAAAATCAACGCAAAATCACCGTCAAGTTGCAATAAATCCAACACCCATGTGCAACTTTTACCAATCAGTGACTAAAATGTTAACCATCGAGAAAAATGATGGATTTATTTTTGATAAAAAATGATGCTTTTAACTGAATCTTCGGTTGTCAGTTCGAAGACAGTGTGAGCCAGGAAATGGAAAACATTGGAAGATAACAGGACAAAATCTTGAAATTCATTCACATCACCAATTGCAGAAAAGAAGAACAAGTTCACGTCCGAAGATAATTACAGGCAAAAGATGTAAGCAACCGCAATCCACTCAAAATCATCAACCACAAACAAATTTTCTCATAAAACTAAAAATATATCAATCATTTAACTCCGCAACTACCTGTCATACCTAGGAAAAAAAAAGAACACTACAACAAAAAATAGGGTATTTATTGACCAACCACTCATGCATGCATTAGTAATGACAAGATTCCAGGCACCGGCTCACTTAGCAATCACCAAATTACAATCAACAGTAGAAATCAAGGAAGCAAAAAATAAAAGAATAAAAACAAAAGGGAAAAAACAGCGGTGAACCAGTAAGAGAAGAATAAAACATTTAAATAATTCAAGTTTGTGTCCAGCTAAAAAGCCTTAGCAATTAATAAAACATTTAAATAATTCAAGTTTGTGTCCAGCTAACAAGCCTTAGCAATTACCCACAATGACCCGCAACAACAGAGTACAAAACTTAACGGTATTATAAAAAACAAACATTAAAAGGCCAAAACTTTTGGCGAGCCATGGAATCCAAATCCAAAGCCTGTCATGTACCCACGCACAAGGACAAGAGAACAGTCTTAACTTTTAGGAAAGCTTACCGAAACTCTCAATTGTCAACAGATAAACAATAACTATGGTGTTTCAAGGCAAACAAATCAACGCTCGTGGGCCCTCTTTGATGTTGCATGATCATATCTAACCCATTGAAAATCTACAAAGTAGCAGAGAAAATTCAAGATAGGATTCAACTTTATTTAACCTTAATATCAGAGAAAACAGAACTGTGAAGTAAGAAGAGATTTAAGCATAGATCCTAACACACCCAACAGAACAGCCCCAAATGAAACCAAACATAAGAATCAATATGGCCAAAACAAAACCTTTCTGATCCTCTAAAAAGTTGGCTCCCTTGACTCCTTTCTGAAACAGAATCAAAACGGCACCTCAGTTTGTATTACTGCTGACAATATAGGGATCGAAAAGAAAGACTAACACTAAACAACACACCATTGAACATATGCATAAAACACACGGAATCTTTCAAGGCAGGAAGTAAAGGAGGAAGAGGGAGAAACCTCAAAAGTTGAAAAGAAGTTAAGCGAGAACCATTCCAAAGGCTGAATTTAAGTCTGAAAGTGAAAGAGATAATCAAGAAAGGCTTTTTGTCAAAGCTAAAGCAAGAGAGAGAAAAATAGTAATAAACGGAGAGAAACAGACAGAGGGGACAGAGAGAGAGAATCAAATCGAGAAAAGTGGGAATTGGTAATGTTTGGTCAACACACACACCCCCTCTCTCTCTCTCTCTCCCTGTCTCACACTGTCTGAGCATGGGTGTGGCTCTGTGTGCAATTAATAGGCCAACCAAAGAGCAGAACAGAGCAGGCAACGGCTTTGGGTATCTCCATTTGCTCGTTCCTCGCATAGTATAATATAATAGCAAACACCACCCCACCACTCAACCACCCACGCCTATTAATTAGCCTTCATCTTCGGCATTAAATGACCACCTTCCTAATTATATATGGTTTAAGACCAAACCGAATTGGCTTTCCACTTGAGTTTTCTTTTTTCTTCTTTTTTGGTTTCTTAATATGATCCTTCTTGCTTACTTTCCTTCCAGCCAAAGCCAAAAGAACACACACCCACCATCATCCTTATTTTCCCAAGAAAATTTCTACATAATTTCTCCCTTCCTTCTTCTGTGACAGCACCAATCTCGACCAGACCTTGACTCTTGTTTTTTCTATGTTATATTACATACAAAGATTTTTTTAAAAAATTAAAAAACAGAGGGAGAAAGAAGAACCGAACCTTGGAACTGACATCGATGTCAGAGAGATCCGGAGAAGCAGTACTTTCACAGATTGGAAAGTCAATGACAAATTTTTTTTTTTGAATTAATTTAATCTAATATTTTTGTTTTCTCGTTTTCACCTTTTGGTGGCGTGGCGCTCGCCAGAGAGTGTCGTTTATTTGGGTGTCCCGCGTTCGAAGTCTATGGCCGAGGATGTTTTGTGTTTTTTTTTTTTTTTTTTTTTTCTGGGTTTGCGGCTAAGGATGTCTTGTTACAGCCTTACACTGAGCGCGAGAGACAGAGACGCGGAGAGAGAGCGTGTGCGTGTGCGTGTGCGTGTGCGTGCGTGCGTGCGTGCGTGTGTGTTCGTAGGTGTAAAAGGGTAATGAGTGATGTTGATGATACCAGTGGCAGGCCGTTGAAGAGTTTTAATGACTGAGCTGGCCGCCCCTCTCTCCGTCTCTCTGTCTCGTTGTTTATGTTTATGCTTTCGAGTGGCCCCATAAAATTTTCAAGGTTTATCCTTCTACTCTCCATCCGCGCCCATTTATTGCAACTGATTTCAATTGTGCAATGTTATTTGCAATGGTCCTTTTTAGAAGTGACTGATGAATATCAAATTTTTTATATATTACCTCCCAAATTTTTTAAGTTTTAAATTTAAATTATTTAAATTTTATATCGTACAAGTGGGACTATTTAAATTTTCAATTAATCAAAATATTAGACTAATCGTTTTTGCTCCTAATAATTCAAGTTATAAGTTAGTAATCTTTCACTCGATACAAATTATGTCAAATTAGATTCTAAATGTGTTATTCAAATTATTTGATCATTTTATTAGACCTAAAATAAAGTAACATGTAAATCGTGTCTAGTTTGTGTTATTAATTGTTATTGCTACTTATAGATAAAATGAAATTGTTGTGTTTGAGCAGATTAATATTGCATATTACCATGAGCAGATTCAAATTTCATTATTTCTTGGACGAGAAATTTAAAATTTCAAAAAATTTAATTTCTAAGGTGTGAGATCCATATGTCACTTGTCTAATTCTTTATTTCAACCAGCATTCACCTAATAGCATAAATGTACTAACTAAAAGCTTCCTAACTTATATAGTCAAGTCTTAATTAAAAAACATATATATATATGTTAGATTGTGACGCACACAATTGACGCGTCTTCCCTGACAAAGTATTTTGTTTCGGACACACCAAAAAAAAAAAAAAAAGGGTTACAAAATGCGGTAGTAGACGCCAATGCAGTGCACCCAAGTAAAAAGGTAAGAAGATGAACGCAGAGGCTAAATGAGAATCCTACACCCAAAAGGTACGCCACATACGTCTTCCCCGAGATCCCCCAATTGAGTTTTTCTTCCTCAATTTTTTTTTTCTTTTTCTTCTTGTTGGGATTCTAGTTTTTCATGTACATGTTCCTTTATACTTCAAGAAAACTTCTTTCCTTCTCTTGGACCATAGCTCGCTCAGCCTAGTCATGTAAACTTCCTTAATATATTGATAGTGACGGTTCTACTCCTTCCATTCTAATAAGAATAAGAAAAGAAAAAAGCACCGTCCGTCCGCAGATAACCGGGGAAAGAGGAACAAGCTTGTAGAATTTTTGAGAGAAGTTGACTCTGCCTCATAGGTGGGGTATCTTGGTAAGCGTACTTATCAAGATAGGCTAAGTTCGTCCTTTCCTTCTCTAGGGGAATGGAAAGGAGGGCTTTCAAAGACAAGGCAAACGGGTGGATTATAGAGTTAGGGACAAAGATTTGTCCTTTGGGATTAGGCATGGAAAAGCCTTAACTGGGGCGGCATTGCTGATAAAATGAAAAATAAATAAATATGTGTGTGTGTGTGTGGCTGTGCGAGAGAGAGAGAGAGAGGGAGAGAGTTCAACTGATTGGTCACAACTAAACTTATTTTGAAGTATACATAATCTAATTAAATTTATTCTTATTTATAGTTTAAAATGAATGTAGTTGTTGATATTTCTTATATTTATTCTTTTAATTATTATTTGAATAGTCATGAGATGGTATATACATACATACATATATATATATATATATATATATGTAAGAATATAAAGGATCATATATCAATTTTTACAAAATAAATAGTCTCGTTATTATCCTTCCATAAATTCAACATTTCTTACGTTTTCAATCGTGCTGGAAGACACTTGAATGTCAGTGTAAATTCAACATATGGCCTCTTACTAAAAGTTTCATTATTCATACATGAAAGAATACATAATACTTTGGACCCCCCCCCCCCCCCAAAAAGAAAAAAAAAAGAAATGCTACGTAGACCGGCGATAGCTCAGCTTATGATGTTCAAACACTTTGACCACGGGTCCATCTCCGAACTAGGGAAAATAGAGTTTTCTATTTTTTTGTTTTTTTCCTTTTCATTTTGGAAATTTGCCCTGCCCTTCAAAAGAAAAAGGCACTTACGTGGCGTAATTGGTTTAGGTACCTCTAGATTATTTGTTTCAAAAACAAATGTTGAAATTTGATGGTAAGAAATTTTAGATATTTAATTTTTTTGTACTAATTCAAAACTCTACTTTTAATTTAGATTTTAAGGGTCTACATTTATTTTAAATAAATGGTTTTAACTTAGAAGAGTCCGACCTTGCGTAATAAATCCACCAAAATTCTAGATGCTGTTATATGTGTTTAATATAAATAGTTGAAATAGGGCAGTTCATTAAGACATGGTTTCAGAACTCTTGTATCTAATTAAAAAAAAAAAAACTTCTTTACGAATAGCATGGATACCACATTGTGTATCAAAAAAATAAGAAAAAATATATCATATTTATTTTTTAAGTGATTCTACTAAAATAATTTCATGTGATGGTATAAAATTTGTCAATTATATGCACAAAGTGGAATTATCACCATCTAAAGATTAAAATTTCTACAACAAAAGAAAAAAAAAAAAGAAAAATTAATATTGACCAATTCTTACAAAAAGTTAGTGGATCTAGCTAGTTTATACACCTATAAGAGTAACTGGACGGTCTTTTTTTTTTTTTTTTTTTTTTTTTTTTTTGTGAGCAAAGGATAACATGAGTAAGACATAATATCAAGTTCAACGGAATGGCCCAATTTTGCTGAAGTTCAAACCCTTTTTTCTGGTCTAGATTTTGGTTTGGTAAGTTAACTTTTTTTTTTCCTCTTTTTTTTTGGGGGGGGGGGGGGGTTCAATATATGCACAATCCCTAAACTTACATACTTTTTTAATGATATCTTCAAAATTTCTATTTTGAAACTTAAATGGTCAAAAAAAAAAAAAAAAGTATTTATTCCAATATACTTGAGCCCATGTCTCATACCAATTAGAATTATGTTACAAGAAGTAATGAATAGGGCCTTTGCGACACAACCAATAATTCACTCCATTTCCAATTAGGCCTATAGTAAAAAGCCCCTTTCACTCTCTTCATCTTCAAAAAAATCTCGATGCCAAAACTCAATTGTATCGCTTCTGTTGTTGGGTGAGGTTCAATCAAATATTCTGACTCCCATTTCTCGGTTACTACAAGTAATTTATATTAATTGCACAAACCTTTTCTAGAGGGAAAATAAAATTTAAAAAAAAAAAAAAAAAAAAAGCAGAAACAGGAGAATGAAAAATGACAACAGATCCTATCGAAGGTCGAACACTTTGCATGATTCTGTGCTGGAACACAAAACACAAAAGGGCCTAACTTTTTCCTAAACCTCAACTTGAATTTTGCAGTTCAGGATATTGATTGAATCATCAGTCTCTACAGCACGACGAACAACACAAAGTCAGAATAAAATTATACCGAAAATCACTTGCTTTTCACTTCTCAAAGACATTAGGATGTAAGAACAATATAGGCTCCCTCTCCTCATTGTTCTTTGTCACTTTACATTCTTTTTTATTTTATACATTTTAAGAGAGACTATTGAAGAGAGATCATAAAGGAGAGGTTAGGGACTTCTCAACTGCTTGCTCTTTGTAATTGTTGCCCTCTCACTCCATTACTATTTATGTCATATTTATTGAGTGAGGTTGAACCAATTGATTTGTCATGGATGTAATTCTAGACATATAAATCAATATTTTTTTTTTTGGATGAAAAATCATATTTAAAAAAAAAAAAAAAAAAAAAAAGCTTCCTCCCTTGACAAGAGGTGAGATTCTATTATACGGCTTTAAAAGTAACATTAATAAAAATTACTAGCACCTAAATCACTACAAAATTAAAGCCAACTAATAAAGCTAACTAATTGAAACCACCAGAAGCATAATTGAAAGTGCCGAAGCACAGGCATGTAAAGTTAGGGGGATGTCGTCAAAAGGGAACACCAAATAATTGTTTAGGAGTTTCATGGTGGGCTTTGTGAGCGCCGAACAGAAGATGCATGAATGCCCTTGCCTCTTGCTTTTGAATGGTTTGAGTCCTGAAACCAATTAATAGCCCAAAGAAAAAGACGGCACAATGCTAAGAAAATGGACCACATGAATTTTCTGTTTTCCAATGTAAGAACATTAATGGAATCCAATGTAAACGCCTACTCGAACATGTAGCGTTGACCCTTTTCTTGGGTGGTCCAGTTGTTTCGTATCATGCCTTGACACGGATCACACATCTTTTGTATTGTAGCGTGTTTAAATATTCGGACAACGAACTTACCAGCTTGTGTCGTAATGTGTTTGTGATCGATTCTTGTATGGGTAGTTGAGCTGATCTTTATGGGTAACTCGTATTGTATTTGTCATTATTATTATGTTTATTTCATGACATATTATATACTATACTTTTTGAAAAAAAAAAAAAAAAACAATTGCTTTGGACATTTTGAAGTGAAAATTAGTTAGTTTATATAATGTAAAAAAATGAGGATACAATTTAATTGAACTCCAAAAAAGTTAAATTTTAGTATTAAATTTGAAATCTAAAATGAATTACAATTGTAGATTTTTCAAATTTAAGAAAAAAAAAAAATACAAATAGAACATTTTTACATGAAATTTATTATGGTAATTTGTAATTGACATGGCCCAACGTTATTTATTACGGATCGTGCCCTGAGACGGACAATACCAGGCTAACCTGTAGCCAGCTAGCTTGCAAAATTCACCGAGTCTAGATGCGTGGAGTGGCGTACGACATGACGAAATTGTCCACTTCTTTCTAGATGTATTCGTGCGTGGCGTAAACAAAAATACTTTTTTTTTTTTTTTTGGGGGGGGGGACAATTTGTGCTGTACTGAATTCATCTTTGAATTTTTTTTATCTGAACATAACTAATTTGACAGATTTTTAAATTTCTTTTAGTACAAATTTAGAATCAGATGCATCCCATTTGATGTTAATATCATCATCTGTAAGTAACCATTAACCATTATTCAATTTAACTATTTTAATAATCCAAGCAACTTGCACTTTATTTGCTTTTCAAAAACGTTTATCCATGCCTGAACTAAAAGAAATTCTATGTATGCGAATAAATCCATTTAAATATTGATAAAAACGCGATGCACAATTACATTGAGATAATAATCGAATAATTATAATATCTTTAAACTTAGAGAAAAAAAAATATATATATATTTTAACATACATGATCACTTCCCACCTTCAAAGTGGAAAGTTTTCTAAGTTTCAAACAAAGAGGCCCTCTCCCTTCTCGTCTAAAATTTTGTCCTACTTCTTTTTGTACAACATTAAAAATCGGTATTAAATCAAATTTCTTAGTTGATATGTCTTTAATTATTCTATATTAACTAATATTAAACTTGTATTATAAGAGTTTATAACTATATAATTTTATATCAAAATTAAGACTACAACTATAAACTAAATATTAACTAAGTATTAGATATAATTTTTTTCACCGTATTATAGAGATTAATGATATATATATACCAATAAGTACATTAAAAATAAGATATTAAAGAGAATATAATATAATTTATTGTGTAGAAAAGAGACCGACTTCTTATCTTTATATTGAAATTCTAATTAAATTCACTTATTATGAGCTCCACAACAAATTCTATACCAAATAATTATCTTAAACTCATATTTAAAATTTAAATATATTCTTATTTTATATAACACATATAAGAGGTAAATATGACCTATTGAATCATTTTATAATATATAGGTTTATAATTGAACTATATATTTGATCTAATTTTTAAATCAATCATATCTCTAAATAATATAATATTTCATAAATCTATAAAAAGAATAAATTTTATAATTTATATAACATATGTACTTTTATCAAAAGAAAATTATAATAAAATCACTCTCACTAATTAATTATATCAAAAGAACTCAAAACATGTTATTTGAAAACAATGGGTGCAGTAGTCTTAGTTAATGGATTTATTAACATTCAATGGTAATATGTTCAATAAGAATGTCACTACTTTTGACCTAATCTTTGACTGTAAGATACTTAATCTCAATATATTTAGAATCATTGGATATTTTGTTATTCTTTAAGAATAATTGTTACTGAATTATCATAATAAATTCTTATAAGTTTAAAGATGGAATGAATTATCATTAAATCAAAGATAAAATTTTTGAGTCATGTGCTAGCACCATGACAAGTACTAAACTTTGCTTGCATAATAGAAGAAGTAGTAAGTGTTTGCTTCACACTTTTCTAAGAAATTACTTTGCTAGCCAAAAGAAACAAATACTAAGATATAGATTTCATGTCATCAATATAACCAACAAATTTAGAATTTATATACTCATCCACCTCAAAGTCATTGACCCTCTTATAAATAAGCATGTAATGATTTGCTTTATACAGATACCACATTACCTTTTAATAGCAACCCAACGTTTATTATTTAGATTAAAAAGGTATTTGCTAAGTACACTCACTATAAAAAACAAATCAGGCTTAGTATAAACCTAAGCATACATCAAATTGCCAATAATACTAAAGTAAGACTTATCCTTCATCAAACTTTTCTAAATTTCATTCTTAAGGTATTGATCTTTATTATATTTATCACCTTTATCTATTGGAATATCTCCAAATTTACATTTATCAATATTAAATCTCTCAAGTATAAAATATATATATATATATTATCTATGAAAGACTCAACAAGTATCGAGATCTATCCTTATGAATTTTAATTCTC
This sequence comes from Rhizophora apiculata, assembly GCA_037832385.1. Taxonomy (NCBI): domain Eukaryota; kingdom Viridiplantae; phylum Streptophyta; class Magnoliopsida; order Malpighiales; family Rhizophoraceae; genus Rhizophora; species Rhizophora apiculata. The sequence continues at coordinate 5,755,147 of CM075441.1, read as the reverse complement.
GAAACATAAGAAGCAAAACTAAGATCTTTCATGTCAAAGTGACTAAATATGGTAGATTTAGTCTCATGAAGTAGATTAATATTACTACAAGTAACATATCATTTACATGGAAAATAAGAATGATAAAATTGTTATGCATTGATTAACACTATTCTCAACAAAATTTAAGGAGGATATAACTTTATTAAACTTTAAATACCATTATTTGGATACTTATTTAAGATTATAAATAAACTTTCTTAATTTGCATACTAAGTGCACATTTTTACTTGCAATAAAACCTCCAAATTGTAACATGTAGACCTCCTCATAAAGATTTCCATTTAAAAAAACAGTTTTAACATCCATTTAATAAAACTCTAAATTATAATGAGTTACTAAAATCATAATAATTTTAAAGGAATCCTTTAAAGATATTAGTGAGAATGCATCCTTAAATTCTTCCCTTCTTTCTATGTGAATTCTTTTGCCACCAACCTCGCCTTAAATCATTGTATATTTCCCTTTAAATCTTTTTTGGGTTTTAAACACCCATTTACAACCTATGGGTTTAAGACCATATCAAATCTCAACAAGCTCCCACTGTAAATGGAACTATAGTCCTTTCTCTTATGGCTTATGTTCTTACAAAACTAACATTCATCTTTAGTCATCATAGGTTTAGAACTAGGGTACTTCTAACCAAGATTTTTTCTAGGACCACCCTTTCTTGGGAACTTAAATTTCTTCTTGTGAAAAGGCTTATTCAAGCATGATTGTTATAACTTCTAATAACTCATCCAATTTAGATTTTACATTCAATCTTTCATTCGGAAATATTTCAACAGGGACAATCAATGGTTTAGTAATTAAAGTAGATTTATTAATCAAAGATTCCTTTAACTTTGTTCCTTAATTTTTTTCTATTAACTTTACTTGTTTGATTAGTGTATTTGAAAGTTTATTTATATAATTACTTTGGTTTTGTATATTCTTAATATCTTTTAATGTAATAACTGTAGAGTTAAGGTCAACCTCTAATACTTTAAAAGGCATGACTATAACTTCTTTATTACATAATGAAAATTTAAATTCCTCCATAAGAGGATAAATTGATTTAACTATATCATATTTAGAAGTTATTAAACTTTTATTTACTTTTATATCTTATTAAAATGTATGTCCTCATAACTTAAACCATTCAAAAAAGAATATATGTATTTCTAATTAATTTAATTTTTCATAATATTTTTTTAATATTAATTTTTTTATTTGTTTTGAATAATTATTAAAAATAATATATTTATTAATTTTATTTTTTTTTAAATAAAATTTCTTAAGAAATAATTTTTTATTTAATATAAATTTATCAAGTATTTTAATTTAATTGATTAGTAAATTAAATTTCATTATAAGTAAGTGATACTGATGGAGACTTATCTTTCTTATAATATGTTTAAAGAGTGATTTTATTAAAATTTACTCCAATAAAATTATTTTTGATATAAATGGTAGGTCATTTGTAGAATTCCTTGCTTATGATATATTAATATATTGTCTTCATTGCAATGGAAATATTATGTCTACATTTTCTTTTTAATCTTAAATAATTTGAATTGGTTTGGGTACAAAGCATGATAGATTTAGATAATTATATATAGGGTAAGGTCTATTTTTCAATAAAAGAGATTTTTGACCTATTTAAAAGTTAGGGAGTATTTACAAATAATCTTTTAAAATTTATTTTTATTAATAAAATTTATCTTTTTAGAATTTTTTTATAGTATTTATTTTTAATATTAAAGATTAAATTTTATAATATACTCTCTATATTAAAATAATATTTTGAGATACAAATAACTTATTTTTAGATATTAATAAATTCAATATTAAGAATTTATTAATATTTGGATCAAATAAAAAGATTGAGTAATTTAGATAACAATTAAAATTATAAATTTGGTTTGACAACTAGATATCTACAAATAATTAATTTAACATATTTTACTTCCGAAATTCGTGTTCAAACTTAATTATTTGTAGTGTTTGTTGATTATAGTCCACAATATCCACCTTTTCTTCACGATTGAGAGCTGTAGAATTTCTTCTGCTCAGGGATTGCGTCAACCTAGACAATTTCTACAATCGATTTTCTGGCTGACCAGCGATATCTCAAGGAGTTCTTTACAAAAATTGTAAAATTGGTTTGACAACTCAAATTTAAACTGAATAAATCCCCCATTTGTTGATCATAAAAGAAGGCTGTTAAGTTCAGTTTTGGTCTCTTCTATTTTTCACATATTATGCTGCCATTTGAACTTGAGACTTCTAGATGTCTAGGTTTTTAAACACTAGATATCCTTGTGTACATAATTTAGTGTAAATTTTTAAACATTAAATTTTAATGATGTATCAAAAACAAGCAAAGACAAAATGTTTCCTTCAAGGAACAAGTTAAATTAATATGAAATTTTTACTCACAATGCTGACAGTACCATAAATGCAATCGGGGCAATGTAGAAACGAATGAGAAGACAAACACCATCATTTGCTGTTTACAACTAACATGCAACCTGCAGCCAGACACTCCTGCAAACCATAGCTAGGTCCTGGCAGATATCAAATCACCCAGCAATAAACAGTAATAGCCTCTAAGCCCCGTTTGGAAAGACCCCAGAAAAATTTGGAATCTTATCAACATGTTTCAGGGCACGCTCCGCAATCTGCCGTGTTCGATAGTCAGCATACTGGAAGGCATCTACGAGAGCAGTACTCACATTTTGATCACCAGAAGCTTCGCAAGCTATATCATCAGTCCGCAGAAGTCTCTCCACGGCCCATACAGCCCTCCTCCTCAGATTCTCTGTCCGTTTTTCAATCAACACGTCAAGTATTGACCTTATTCCCTCTGCCTCCCACAGGACCTTCACTCCCTGCTCGATATCAACACCGTCATCCAGCAAAGTAGATATTGCTGCCAATGCTGCCTCAACCACCTTCTCATTTATGTGGTCTAAAAGTGCCACAAGCTTCTCAACAGCCTGTCCTTCTAAAAGACAAAATGTTTCCTTCAGTGAACAAGATCCACGGTGGAGCCGACACAAACCAGTTATGACGGGTTGTTTGCTTAAACAAGGAAAGATTGAAGCACAAAAGCCGGGTGTGGGCAACTGAGGCAATCTTGTTAGATTTTTGGACTCTTGAGATAAGTTCTCCAGTGCCATGGCAGAAACCATTTGCACATTGTCAAGTCCATTGGACTGAAGTAGTTCAATGAACAGGGCAGCAAGATTTTGCTCGCGACAGAATGCAATTGCATCAGATTCTTCGGCCAAGGCAAATGTAACCCTTGCCAGAACCCGTACAAGCCCCTCTAAGAATGGTGTCAAAAAGCGCATGCCCCTAGTTTCCCCTTGGCGAATCCTTACAACTCCATCAATTACTGCCTGAAAGGCACCCTCATCCAGCATTTGCCTTGTGAGGCCCAAATCTCTCTCTGGGAGTTCAGCTAAGAGGCCAGCAGCAGCTGCCTGCTCTTCCGTAATTCCTATGTTCTCTGATATAACCTGAATCAAGCTGCCAAGCTGGCCAACTGTGCCACGAAGGGCATCAGCTAATTCCTGGCCCATGTATGGAGAGAGGTTCTGAAGAAGTTTTATGGAAGCCACACGCAAATCCTTCTGTGGAGCTTCAATAAACTGAGCCAAACTGACAATGGCACCTGAGCTTTTAATGGCAGCAACAACGTTGGAAACAGTACTGGGATAGCTAGTCAATCCCACAAGAACTTGCAGAAGTTTGCATTCAATAGCTGGACCAGTGTTGCTAATTAAATGGAGTAGGTTATGTACTGTCTCTTCTGAGACCAGTGTTTGATGGTCAGGTCCAACAATAATTGAATCCAAGTCATAGCCTGAATTCACAACATTGGCAAGAATTGTAGCTGCTACCTCTTTGAGATGCATGGGTAGCCGATTGGCACCAACAATAAAGAGGTCCCTAACAAGAGGAGGAAGAATTCCTGCCTCAATCAACACCTTGGCACTCACTTCAAAAGATGAAATTTGGTTTAAAGCTTTCAAAGCAGCTTCCCTTGACTGCATGTTACCGCTTCTCATAATATTGATCAGAGATGAACCCACCATCCTAGCCACAAGGACCTTAAAGTCATTGTTCAAAACCAGCTCACCTAGGTACGAAGCCATGGACAGTTTGGTTTCAGGCAAACCTGCACAATGCCACTATGATTACATATATCTAATAAACATTAAACAACTTGAATTGAGCAAACTTAATAAGATTTAACCAAAAAACACTCCCAACTGATACAGCTCAAAGTAAATTTTTCTTGTTTTAGTCATCTTATTTACTATATCAAAAGTTGTGCAATTTCATGGAATCTAAGCATATTAGATGGTGACATGGTGTCCTAAGTTCAACTTTTTGGCTTTGTCTAATAAAAGCCATATCCTCTTCTAATTTTCAGAAATAATTCAACTAATTTCAGGGGACGTTCAACTTTTCACAAGTTTCATGTCCATGAATAAGCAAATTCTACATTGCCCATCTACCCAGCCACCAGCTTCCTTAATTACAAGGCTTTTGTTGGAGTATATAAGACAAAACACAGATCACCCCATTCGCAGAGTCTGATAAGTAAGATGACAAAGGTTTTAAAATTAAAATCACAGGTAACTCAAACTCCTAAAAAGGGAAATATAGCTTCTTTCCAACAAAGAATGTGAACAGGCAAGCTTTTACAAAAGCTTATATAAAAGTACTATGCAATATTCATGATGAATTTGCGAGAAAAAGTTAAAGCTTTCTTTTCAGTGGAGGCACCTTCAAGAATTTGATTCAAGAGAGGCTGCAGTCTGCCACTTTCAGCCATCTGCCGAATATTGTTTTCACATGTTTCCAGATTTTCCAATGTTTTATTAGCTTTCTCAACAGTTGAGAGAATTTCAGATTTGCTGCTTGTCATTCCAACCAACATGAGAATCACTCCATTGATGGAACCAATTTTCTCACACAAAGATTCTGAATTTGAGAGTTCATACAGGAGGGAGACAGCTTCCTCCCTTTCTTTGGACTGCTCATGAGACAAGAACTTAACTATTGTACGGACAGTGTCACCCTCAGCCAATATAGCCTGAGAAACAATGAAAGGTCATTAGCACAATGAAAGGAAAACATTGACACCAATTATTCAATATAAGTTGCATAGAAGATCAGCAAACCTGGGACAACCTTATTATCAGCATCTTCCTCAACCACTATTCGAAGGGTTTCCAGAGCTCTACACCGAACCCTGCGGCTTTTGCTCTTTAACATGTCAACAATCATAGGTATTAGCTCAGCATTACGTACAACATGCTTATTCATTCGGCTCTTTTGGCATATGTGTTGAACATACTTCAAGGACTGTAGAATATCTGCTTCTGCACTAGAGACATATAGTGACTTACGTGCCATGTCAAGTTGAACAGCTTCATTCCTAGCAGTCCACTCTTCAATGGTGTTTCGCAGTGCTATGCTGGAGTTTAGGTCTGCACTTTTTAATTCTTTTTGTGTCAAAGGGCAAACCAACTTCCTTCCGCTATCCCTGCACTCCTTGAACCACTTCTCTATGGCTTCACGCTCAAAGGTTTGCCCATTCTCCAGGGAGACAGGATCACGCATAACTTGCTTTGTTAATGGGCAAACAAATGAATCATAAATAGGCTCTATGTGCTGTCTCTCAAAAGGATAACTCTCATCCGACTGGCAACCAGGGTCATAACTTCCATCCCAGCTTTCATCCATTTGATCTAAATAAAACTGCTGCTCTAAGCAGATTGACGATGTCATGTGGTCAGATCAATGTTTGGGAACAAAGCAGTCAAATGAGAAAAACTAAACTGATTGAAAATCAAGGAATAAAAAGGAGGCCAAAGATCCATATAATCAATCATCAAGCAGTGCAATAGAGAACTAGGAAAAAAAGAAGAAGAAGAAGAAGAAGCATGTCAAAGCAGAGTCAATAGCATGCCTACAAAGGAGAAAAGAAAGAGAAAAAAAATATGGGAAAGAATCTTTGGGTGTGGAGTCATAGAAAATCCGGTCTGAAACAAGCTCGTCCCAGGCAAGAATAGCCCATCTATCTTCCACATTTTCATTTATTAGGCTCAATAATCCCGAGTAAACTACACTCGAAAATCCAATAACTACAGTCTGTTGAGAGGGTATTACTTTAATTTTCACATCACATACACACAATTCATTCAAGCAGCAAAATTTCCGGTCAAAATTTGCAGATAAAAACCGCCTCCTGACACTGGCCCAAAAAAAAAAAAAAAAAAACCCAAGATTTGGACATTGGTGTGCGAAATACAGGTCCGTGCAATACCCTTTTGAATTGCTAAAAGGTCTCAGCTTTCAATTTGCAATAATATGCCACCGTTTTCTAATCTTTGGTAGCTTATGATCAGAACTAACCCATAATTCCCAGTAATGGAAAAAACGAAACTCAAAAAAAATGACTGATAAAATCCCAGAAAGGTTTCAGCTTTAACCCTAATATCAGCCCAAAAAAAAAAAAAAACAAAAGACCAAAACGAAGAGATATGAGAGATCCTAAAGCCAAGACCCTAACACATACAACCAGAGCAGCCCAAAATGGAGCCGATGATAAGCATCAATACCTTTTCACGTCAGCTGAAACCCCTTTTCCTCCTTTCTTCCTGTTACACAATCAAAGAGCACCCTCAGTTCAGTATACTACTACTGATAATCAAGAAATGGGACCCAAGCTTAAATGAACATCAAACATCGTACAAAGACGAACAGAATTGCACAAACTCTATAACTAACCCAATACTTTACGTGAAGAAGGAAAGCAAACAATAAGCTTCAATGAATGGCAGCGAGACAGAGAGCGAACCCTGATAAGATTTGGTCAGCGCTCGAGCAAAGGGATACTGTTCAATGGTCAATGGTCAATGGTCAACGGTCGACGGTCATCTCTCTCCCTCTCCATTTGTACGTGTGTTGTGTAATTTTTTTTTTTTTTTTTTTTTGGAATTAATAGGCTGAATCACGTCTTCAGTGACAACTAGCAGAAAAATAATGAAATATAATATTATTTTGAATAATTAATGTTAGAATATTTAAAAGGGTTGTGCGGAACATAGACAAGAAACAAAAGGGGTTTTCATAAGTAAACAAAATTGCAGAGTGTCTACCTAATTAAATTAAATAACATGTTTAGAGAAACACAAGTCATTAAAACTACGCTCAGTGGAGAGAGAGAGACGGTTAGAAAAATTGTGAATAATTTCCCTCCATGATTATTAATTTATTATTAAAAGTTTGCTGCAAAAAAAAAAAAAAAAAAAAAATCAAAAGGCCCATTCTACATTTTACAAGTGAAAAGTATAGGAAAGGGCGCAACATCTTGTCATTGTGAGAAAATTACAAAAATTTAAAATAAATACATTAACATATCTATTTTATAGTAAAAAAATAATTTATTAATTAATAATTTAAATATTTTTTAATCTTTAATTATATTATTATTATAAGAAAATGAAAATGAGATTCGTTTTTTCCAAATACTAAGAATAAAAATAATTTATTTTCATTCCCCAATAAAACTACCCTTAAACAAACACCCTTTTTATCTTTTTAAAGACGTTTAATGGGATCCGAGTGAAAACTAATTTTGTGAGGCTGAAGAATTACACGCAGAGGTTGATGTGCTGCAAAGGCAACAAGTAAAGCACGAACATCTTAACAAAGTTTGTGGGGTAGGCAGGTTGCCTTCTTATTCTTGGTTAGTTGATTGTGGCGATGGTGCTCCGGGGAATTGACACAAATTGCCGTCAAGAATTGTTCAGAGTTGCTTAGGTGACCCTTAGATAAAAGGTCAAGGTTGCAATGAGAAGAGATTAAGATTCCAATCTTGGCCTTCTCATCCTCTCTTTCTGGATGAAATGGTCTCCAAAAAGACAAAATGATAATAATAATAATAATGTCAAGATGTCATTGTGGTTATTTATTATATACTTAATGCATTAAAATTCTGTCTACAACGTACGACAAAGTAATAAAAAAAAAGCTATTTACAACCGGGAAAGAGAAAGAGAAAGGTAAAAAATAAAAAAAAATAAATAAAAATAATAAAATAAAACAACTTAAAAGACAAATTAGTCATGAGTACAAGATCATCATCAATTCACCAATATAAGTTAAATTGGCATAATTAACAAAAAGAATATTTGTTATGTGTTAGATCCAATGATCTAAATGGAAATTATCAAATCTTCTATGTTTATGTGGCTACTTTCATTCCTCTCCCTTCTTCCTATCTTTCTTCACTTTACTGCCTTTTGACTTTGTAGCCGTTCAAAACTGATAACATTTAGCTTAGATTGACCTAGACCGCCTGTGCTTTCCATATTACTAAAAATTCACATATTCCCCAGGCTGCAAAGGTATCAATGTTACTAAATATTTTACACACAACCAAAACCGCTAATATCATGATAGTATAACAAATAAGACATTGATGGAATTTCATTGCCATTCCCATCCTTAACCAATAGGAAAAAGTAGGGTAATTGCTATTGGATTACCCTCTTAAGTTATCTCCGATTATAATTGACCATTAATAAAGTATTATTTTAAAATATTTTTAATTGATATACTATTAAAATTAGACATTATTAAAGCAGTGAAACTAATATATGTTATATTTCTTTCTAATAAAAAAAGTAATTGATCTCATATATTGAAAAAAGCAATATGTAGGTACTTGTTAGGTCAACAAGTCCACTAAATTAACCCACTATAAAATTCTCAAATGAAATATTATGTGTATATCTATGGAATTACTTATATAATTATTATGTGAGTAATCCTTAGACTTTAGATCATTAAAGTATCTAATGTAGAAATTATTATGTTTTAATCTAATTTTTAGATTGTCCTAATTAAGAATCACTTGTAAGGACTTATATTAGGTATAATATGAATTATAAGAAGATAGTTGAATAATTAATAAAAAATTTATTATCTTAAAATAATCTTTAAGATATGTTTTAATATTCTAAATAGATATTGATTTAATAAATTATTTAATTAAATTAAAATGAGTATTTATAAGGAGTTATGATCTCATTCATAAAATCAATATTTATATTTGAGAATAAAATAATAAGATAAAGTTTAGTAAGATAAAATTAAGTATACACTAATTTCATAGTATAAATTTAATTGAAAAATTAATTTGATGAAATAATTAAATTACACTGAGAAACCATACATTAAAAAGATCTATCAAATTACTTTTTGATAGTCCTAACATTTTGGTAACCATGACATGTGAATATACGTAAATCATAATTTATGAATATGAATTGATTAATTAATGAATTAATGATAAATTAAAAAAGTTTAAATTATCTAATCTTTTAAGTTTATAATTCATATTCAGTACTAATATTTTAAGATCCTAATAAATCACTTACATAAGAATAATTTTAAAAATATAAAATAGAAATTAAATTAAATTTAATTAAAATGTTTAAAAAATCTTTAAAGCAAAATATAAGATCTTTAAAAAAAATATAAGGATTAAATGCAATTTATGAAAAAATGATATAAGTCTCTTAATTAGAGTTTAAAAGTCAAAATCTCTATATATATACTTCAACTAGTTAGTCAAAAGACATTGAGTTCAACATAATAATATTGACTTCTAGTTTCTCTCTCTCTAAAGGAGTTTAAAGTTGCTTAACTTGTTAAATGGTTGAAAGAAGAAGAATCAAAAGAAAGTCTTGCTAATGATTTTAACTTTTGAGCTAATTTTGTAATTATAATTAACAAGTAACTAAATTATTCTCAAGAACCAATTTTTTAAATTTCTATTTTTGCTACGTATTTATTGGATAAATATCTATTTGATTCATAATATTCTGAGCAATAAACAACATGATCTTTTGAGCACTCATCCTTTTCATATATGGCTCACATTACATGATAATAAGGGATGTCAATCAAATCCCAAGTTTTAGATAAAAACAATATTTCAAAAAATGAACTAATCATTGAATTAAAAATGTTATAGGTACAAAATTTAACTAGTTTAACTAATTTTAATGAAAATTAAACCAATTAAACCTATATGGTATCACACACATGCACGCACATTAAATATAAAATATTTGTGTGTAAAATATAATAACAAAAAAATATATAAATGCTAAACTATATATTATAATATTATATTTGATAAATTTTATTATACGTGATTTATAATATAATGTAATATAATATTAAATAATTAAGTTAATTTGTTAATGAATAGAATAATTTATACTTAATAAATTAAGCTTAAAGTACTATCTAATTCACCTTTTTTATAAAATAATTTATGTGTATATGATATTAAAACATTCTTAAATTATATGGTTCATATTTTTGTTTTTTGAAAAATAAAGGAAAAATAATATAATGTAAGATAACTTTTTTTAAGAAAAAAGAAATATAGTTGTATATTAATGAATTAAAATTTACTAATTTTTATATTTTTAATGTACATATAAGGGAAAAAAATAATATAAAAAATAGATTAAATTAATATTACAAACAAATTTAATGAAATTATAGTGGAGGACCCAAAACAAAATATATTAAGGCTTTTTTCTTTGAAAAAAATTGACAAACCAATTATTTGACTAATTTCAAAACCTTCTAAAGGTTAAATATACAGCCAATTAAGATGCAGTCAATCATTGAAAAATATAACAAATTTAATTCTTATACTTTTAACATCAAAAGAGGAAGAATATGCGCAACTTAGAGGTTTAACCTCTATGCCTTACCTGATATAACCAATAGCACCATTATAGATCACAAAACAATTCCAACATTCTTCATTCTTCTTGTCTTGTAAATTTATTCCTAATACTTTTATCCAACAAAGAATGAGAAAAGATACACATAAAATCTCCATTAGTTAGTGATGGTTGACTTTTAATGGCTATCCATGCATATCAAAATTTTGTTAAAGCATAATATATGATATATATTATGAATCTTACCTAATAATTTAAGTTTTTGAGTGGGACAATTTCTTAACATTGTATTAATGTCTTTACGATCAAATAGTCTTGTATTTGAATCAAGTTACCCTCACACATAAAGGAACTATAATATATAATCCATATCCTAAACCTTACCTAAAAACTCTATCTTTCTAATGAAATAGTTTAGGGATAAGTTTACATTTGATTCCCCAAATTTATGAATTGCTACGTATATGTTAATAACTTAAAAAAATCATCTATTTAAAAGTAAAATTATTACAAAACGTATATTAATTGGTCACTAACGTTAATTTTTTTTTTAAATTATCATTAAAGCATGATATCCATGTAACGTCTGATATCACTAATAGTATGAAGTTAAGTCAAAAAAACATACCACATCAAATCATATTCTCTCTCCCATATAGCACTAACCAAAACTCTTCTCTTATCTCATCTTCTCACTTTACTTTCTATCTTTCTTAATTGTTCTTTCCAACGTCTCTCTTTCTTTCTTTCACTTTTTAAGTTCAAAATTTGATTACTAACTATTACGTAGGTTTACAATTGAGATAACAATTTACATTTCAATTTATATTTTTGCAGAAAACAACCCTGCTTCAAAAATGAAGAAACTAACCAAGTTAAATTTAAAAAGAAACCTTATAAAAATAAAAATAAAAATAGACAAAACAAAGATGACCCACTTTCAACTATATTTCTTCCATTTTTTACAAAATTACACAAAAAGAGACAAAATAACAAAATAAGAAATTTTTTTTCCTTTTATTTTTTTTTGTCTAAAACTAATCTTAAATTACCTTTTACCATAACTCAAAATAATTCTTGGGAAGAATAATTAAATTATTAAGGAGGGACTTATCATAGGTTAGAGTCTAACTAGAGAAATAAGTAGTGAAGAAATGTGGTGTTAATGACAATACCTATAGGTAATTGATGATTAGGCCAATCCCTAATAAACCCATGTACGCCGCCACCAGCTTTGTCATTGATCTCAGCTTTTCCATTGCTCATATCATCTCATTTCCTATTTCTTTCTCTTATCTAAGTCACATATGGACCATAATCTGTTTTTTTTTTTTTTTAAAAAAAAAAAGGAGATCCAAGACTATGAGAAAGATAACAACAAAACAAATACAACATGTTGTGTTGAGCTAATTAATGTATTTCTTCTTTTTTTAGTAATTTTATTTTCTCTTTTTCACAAATATGAATTATTAATTAATAAATATTATTTTATATTATTAACAAATAAATGTTTAGGTAAAAAGTATGAGGTAAAACCAACTAGCGATTACTCCTCCAAGTTAACTTGTTTTCTATGTAATAATCTTTATGTTTCATTTATTTATTTTTTATTCTATAGCTAGTACCACATTCACTGGTTTTATTGGTGAGATGAAGTGTCGTACCACAACCCCTTCTTGTACCTCCTCCACCATCGGATAGTTTACATTAAATTCCTAGCTTAGCCCATCCGCTAAACCCAATTCAAACTTCAAGTTATCAGCGAGTCATTCTATTCTCTTCATACTATCACCGCATATGTTTTCTTTTTCAACTATTTTATTGTTTCTTTTTTCTCCAAAATTATATTGGGATGACAAGATTGGTGCCGGTAGAAACACTTGAATTGTACTTTCTTCAAATTATCGTCTAAATATAAATTAAAATATAAGTGAGTGCTCTAATTATAAATCTATACAATAGTTAGTGACTTAATTTTGAACACAAATGGTAAAAGAGAGAAAGAGATACATTAGAAATAACAGTTTAGAGAGAGAAAGTAGGGAGTGAAATGAAGGAAGAGTTTGGGTGTGTGCTACATGAGAGAGAGAGAGAAAAAGTAGTCTAATATAACACATTTTTTGTGACTCAAGTTTTTACTATTGACCACATCAAATGCTAGGTGAATACTACGTCACAACTTAATGATAATTTTTAAAAAATTAATGTTAGTGATCTATCAATAGATATTTTTAAATAGATTATTTTTAAGCTAATGGTGAGAAATCATAAATTTATTGATTTAAACAGAAATTTATCCTAAATAGTCCTTTAACAAAAATACTATTGAAGCTATCTCTAGAAGTTAATGGACCAAATAAAAATGCCCGCAGCGCACACCCACCAAAACCAAACCCATAATCTTCAGCAATTTGTTTTTTTTATTTATTTTCAACCGTTGGTGTATCAATTCGCTGACCTTATTTATACCCACATTATGAAGCACTTAGTTGTCAAGTTAAGGTGACAAGAGACGTACGACTCAAAAGATGCATTTTCAACTACCGTAAAATCGACAACTTGGCATACTTAGCCTTCTTCGTTTTTTCAATTTTTTTTTTTAAATTTAATTTAATGACCAATTCTTCTGATAGTCTACTATAACGAATACCTACCTACTTCTCAAGAAGCTTGCTTATGACATATTGATTGTGTTTGGATTGAGAGAATCATGAAGAAAAGAAAAGGATTGGAAAGAAAACGAAATAGAAAATAGAAAATTTACATCCTTACTATGTAGTATGTAAATAATTGTTATGTGAATGTACTTAAAGAAAAATATTTAATATAAATTGAATTTAATTAATTGAACTAATTTAATAAGTAAAATAAAAAAAAAGATATAATTACAAAATTACTCGAATATAATAAATGCAATCAATTTTTTTGTCAAAAATTTTCTCAACCATGACCATGTTTAAATAGAACAAAATGAAAATGATAAAATGCCGTATTTTTATTTTAAATTTAAAAATTATTTAGTCAAAAAAAAGATTTTACAACCTTATTTCTTGAAATATGTTGCATTTTCTTTCCAATCTACTTCCCAAACAAAGGAAAATAAATTTGGTACCTTATTTCCTTCTACTCTTTTTCTTTCCCATTTATCTGTCTTAATCCAAATACAAGCATTTTTCAGCCAAACAATTTTCAAATTTCTCAATAAAAACAACAATTTCTGTCCTTTTCTCATTCCCTCATATTATTCTATCAAGAAAAGTTAAAAATAAAAAAATATATATATTTTTTTCAATTATTTCTTTTCCTCTCAATTTTCTTTCCCTACACACTTTGTATCTAAACAAAGAGTAAAAAGCACCGAGGCGACATAACGAAGGCATATAGGTACAAAGGTGATCACAAAAGGAGCGTACATAAAATTGCTCAATGTTTAACCTGATCGATCCGACTAAAATAAATTGAAATCGCCGAAACCACAAAAAAACAAAATTGATTATAATTTATAATTTAACGAAATTACATTTAATAGTTTGATTGCAATTTTAAAAATCTAAAAGTCATAGGAAAACTCAAAATTACGTCTAAATCTAGGCCTTCAATTCATTTATATTTATGTTCAAATGTAATTAGTTTTCTTTAATAGTTTACTTAGGAAAAGGATTTTATTCATGTTATTTATATAACTTTTTTTGCTATTTAAATTTTTTAAAATTTATTTTTTCTCATAAGTATAATTTAAACCATCAAATTAACTCGTCAAAAATGTTTTGATTGGTTTTACCCTTGTGTTACCTTAGTTGTGATTTCAAAAATTTTCAAATTGCCATAAAAAATTTGGTTTGAATATATATATATATATATGTCAAATTGACCCAAACCGCCGGCAGACAACCTTAACCTTCACCACATGCATGGAAGAAGTCCACCCCATTAGCCTACCCACTTCTCAGGGTGGAAACCGAGCTCGTTGATTGTCTCCATATCTGAATGCAATGAATGGCGTCTTTTTCTTCAGTTAGCTTGGTGTCTGTTCTAAATACTTTTCATTTGCGTCGCAAATCATGCACGACATCGCGGCCTAAGAAATTTCATCTTACACAACATGACTTGTTCCCATGATACCGCGCATTACGTACGTGGTCATTGGTCACGGATAATTGGATTTGCTCGTTGAGGTGCACGCCCTGCTCATGCAAGTGAGCTACGACACGGGGGAGTGTGAAAACAACATAATCACGTCATCTTGTAGTTTTAATTAGTACACAAGCGCTTCAATCATCAAGCTCCCACACTGGGGCTTCGCGCCATGAAGTTGGCTCATAAAATGCTGCTGCAAATGTCACAGAGCTGCCGGGAAACTTCTCTTACCACCTTTGGGCAGTCCATGCCTTTCATTGCTTTTAAAAACCTTTCCCAAAGCTAGGCTCTTGAACACCATAAAGCTGAGGTCTAAAGATCTTGCCAACTAGCGATGTCCATTACGTGCTTTGGGCTTGTTTCAAGCTGAAGTTGACACTGGGGATTAACTACTTTACCACAATTTAGTTGAGATTCAGCTTTTCCATGGAAACAAAATCGCTACTGTGTTGCACCCTATAGTACCCCATCTATTTTGACTCTAAAAATTCATTTCAACCAACCACGGGAATAAGGTCGTCTTCGGCATTAAAGATTATGTTTATAACAATAACAATAGCTTTCCCGCATGCTATTGCCAAATTGGCAGCAATTAGTAGTATTAGTATTTAGTTATCTTCCACTGCTACTCATCTGCTGGCTGAGAACGTTTTTAGAAAGCTCTGTTTCAGCTAGAAATGAAATGGCCACTCAACAAATATCTTAAAATTGATCAGTGATGAAAACCCATCATACGAAAATGTTAGAGCCAAATAGTAACCCAATTTAGTTAGTTCGGTATCTCATACTATTCCGATAAACAAACATGCAAAGTTGTGGGGACTGGAGGGTAGATATAATGTGATGCAGTAAAAAGGAAAAAAGAAAAGCATTTAGCATTGTAAGCACATCACCCAATTTAGATTGCTACCCACAGTAGAATGATTTCTCCACTTATTTTAAGGATACTGGGGTGGGTTAAGAGACCACCAACTGTCATACAATCAAAGCTCCTTCCAACTCTGCACAGTTTGCAGACCTTATATGCTTAAATTTGTGACTATCCAAAATTCATAAATTTTGTTTTTCCCCACCATACTATCATATGAAAGTCATCTTTGCCAATCAATAACCATCCTAGTCAAAAAAAATCATTAGGTTTACCAACTTTGATGTTCTGCTCTCCAAGAAAACCCACAATAGCATTCTTCTGCCAGCTCTTGAAACTCCTGCCAAAAACGAGTTGCATCAGGCCACCTAAATAACTAAGAACGAGGTTTCATCCGACAAGTAATTCTGCAAGATAATTTTAACATGTGCATGTTCTCACACACAGTTCCTCCATTCCTAGGAGGGTCAAGAGCAGCATGTTCCACTATTCAAAATTTACTCCCAATAAACTTACTTGTGATCAAGGTGAGCTAAAATTTCCCCACCAGGGAAAGCTGATTTAGTAGCCTCAAAGGCAGCTTTAATTGCTTCTCTCCAAGTTCCACCAATGTCTTTCACATCTGATGATTTCTTCTGGCCTGGATCTTCCATGGGTAAAGAATAGCCTGAAAGTAAGTGTCCCACCCAAACACTGTCCTTCCTATAATATAACACAAGAAAAGCAATAAATAACTCTGTATAAAGAACCCATAACAGCAACTAGATTGCTTAGGCCAACAGAAGGACAGATGGTGACCCAATACTAATTCAATTTCAATGTGAAGAAGGGCATCTCATGAGGCTTCCTGCTTTGTGAGAGTAGGACATGCTTTGTCTATCATAAAAATGAAACATATGCAAAGCCAATAAAAATAGATCTCATAGAATTGGATCACAAGAAATAACTAACTGCACAGGTGGAGGCTAGGCTTCTGCTAATTTTGTTTCAAAAGTACTGAAAAAATAAAAAATATAATAATAATAATAATAAAGAATATTCAAATGCTAAAACAACATTCAGATAAGTATGATCAAGAATCCTAGTATAAAAATTTAATTTATTCACCTTAATAGAGTAGAAGAAACTGTAGAACTTAACAATTCAGAAAATGCGAGTTAATAGATGCTTCAAAATAGCAAGAATAATCAAGAATCAAACAAATGCCAACAGCTTATAAAAACTTACATAGCTATATCCATATGCCGAGGTGCATAATGTCCACCACCTATTCCAAGAAGGACCTTCTCTTTATCATTCTCACTGGGTACCGTCAAAAAAGAATTTAAAGTGAGAAAGCCCATTAAATAGGAAATGGCAGTTATTATGATAATCTCAATGGTAAAATCCAGTAGTATTTTTTTATATGTGCAGTATCCATGAATATTTAACTATAAGCACATACAATAACAAGGGGAAACAGTTGGGAGTAAAGAAGAAAAACAAATATTTATCAACAGCAAATGGAGAGGAAGTTCTTAGTAAAGTTTATCAACAGCAAATAGAGTGTAAGTTCTCAGCAAAGTTTAATGTGAAAATGCAAAAATATATCACAGATAAAGTGACCAAAAAGACAAAAGGTAGAAACATACCAGAATTACTAACCTTGGAAGATAAAAATGTAATTTTTCATCAGAAAAAGTTCTAACATTGTCTCAAAAGTACTCGCAAAACATTTGCTAGTTAGTGGCTCAAGATACTCTATCATTACCTGCTCCAGTTTCCTATCACAGGACCTCCTCCAATCCCGAGTCCTTCCCAGACCAACTTCAAGCAAAAACAGAACAAATTAGGGAAAGATATTATAACCAGGAAATTTCATACTATACTAAGATGGCACCAAACAGAAGCATTTGCCCAAAAATCTGCATAAGCGATTCTAGCAACAGTCATCAGTTAATTTGTTTCCAACTCAAAAAGAGCATATCAAATTATTTCTGCCACAAGAAGTTAAAAAAAGCCAAAATTTATAGTAATGGCAATGCCAATAACTGATAGTTAATGAATTAGAGATGATGAAAAATGAAAGTATATACCAGAGCAACGACTTGAGCAGCATCCTGCCTCTTCCAATACTCTTCTGTGCTACCTACATCCAACAAAAAAAACCAATCAAAACTGAATTAATTGCTTAGATTATTTTTACCTTTCAGACAACTGACAAGGACACAATTGCTGCATCAAAAAGCCAGATTTTTTTTATCTACAGTAACTTGAAACAGTGGTCTTAATTATAAATTTTTAAAATTGTTTTAAGTCAACAAAAAGAGAGGAAAGAAAAAAAAAAAAGGAGTGTCTCAGAAAGTAAGGCTCCCACACCCAACTGTAAGTTTTGGGAAGAGTGGAATGTAGGTAAGTTTACCCTTCCCTTCACAAAGTGGTTGTTTTCATGACTCAAATCTTGATTTTTTAAATTGTTAAAATGGCTTTTGTCAACCAATCTATTTAAGAAAGCAATTAGCATTTGTAAACAGTGGCAAAAAATGGAAGAAAATTACCAATTTCAATGAACATGGTCGGTTTACTAGTCACTGGTCCATGATGGGTGGCCTCCAAAGTAATCTAAATTCAGGAGAACAACCATAAACAAATCACATTGCCTAGAGCATGCACCATTCAAAAATCATATCAAATTCCTAATAATTACTTTCTTCAAGTAAACACTAAGAAACAAGCCGTATGGAGAGATTGAAAAAAAATACCTCAAATTCAGGAAGTAAATTATGAGACTTGGCAACTTTTTTCAAGAGTCTGATCCACGGCCCTATCTTGGGATCAGGGAGCGCAGCCCAACCTGGCTTGCCGCCTTGCGGCGGGACATCCCCCTCACGCAAATGAGGCACCCCTGCGTCCCCCACCATCCCCCCACCAAAAAAAAAAAAATTATCACACATAACACGACACGCAATCCTCCAATATTTACAAACAAACAACACAAAAGGGAATTTTGCAACCGGAGAAAATGAATAAAGTGGATGACAATACCGATTGGATGAACGGTGAGAGCCGGGCGATTCGAAACAGCGGTGTGCCGGCTGAAGAAGATGACCTCGTCCACCACCTCGCCTGTGGCCTCCTCCCACCGGCGGTCCAAGTCGTCCTCACTGACGATGCTCTTGTCATGCTGCAGCAGCCTCACTTTTCCATTACCGTAGCTCTTTATTTCCTACATTTCACCACCAAAATTGAATTAATGAAAGTTTGAGAGCTTATCTATGTGATAGGAAGTATTTGGGAAGACGATTCGCACAGGGGCGCCAAACCTGGAAGAGTGAGGGGCCCGGGAGCCAGCCTGGCATCGCGAGGAGGGCGGTCGCCGGGTTGATGGAGGCCGGATCCGTCGTGGTTGCCACCAACAGCGTCACCATGTTTTCCAATCAAATTTCATTTTTTCTTTCTTTCTTTAATGTTGGCCTGCGTTTGGCTGAAAGCGAAGAGCTTCCTGCGGCGCCCCCCTCTAGCTCACGCTTCAGGGAATTTCTTATATATAGGTTTAAGCGTGACAGAAAAAAACAAAATGGAAACGACAAAGCCACCGAATTGACAGCTTGGTAGTATTTTAATATATTATGAGCCTCTTTATTTCCGCTCGTTTCAAACCCTGATACTTGTGTCGAGAGGGATTCAGATAGGTTAAAAACTAGAATAAGTGTAAGAAAAGCTTATTTATAATTAATAGTAATTAGTTAATAAATTATTTTTATGATTATGATTAAATAAAATATGTGAAATAAGTAAAAAAATTTTAGTTTGGCCTAATATATTCATGATGTAATAATTTTTATTAAATAAAAAAATAAAATCTTTTCCTCTTACTTTATATCAAAAGAAAAATTATTAAAGAGATAAAAATATTAATAATTCTTTAATTTAATTTTAATAAAAAAATTTTTTTTATCTTTGTCTAAATTAATAATAAAATACTAATTTCTTAAATTTTCAAACTTATTGGTATTCATTCATTCATTAATTACAATAATTTTATTTAAATAACATATTCATCTCATTATAATCTCAAATTCTCTCTTTCCCTCTCATTCTTTTTTAAATATTACAAATGAAAGAAATAGCAACAATAAAGCATACAAGAAAATTAGAAAGACCACACCAACCAAGTTCCATTACAAAAGATCATTCAAACTCACTAAGGGCATATGACATAAAATCAATGAAGTTTCAGAAAACACATTCAAATTTATGAGGAAATTAACACATAAATAGCCCTCTCTTAGTGTGTCATAATCTCAATTTCTCTTTATCTCCCTAATTCTTAGAAAACATCTAATACTATACGTCTCCACTACCAACCACCAATTGTCATGTTCATCCATAATTATGTTTTCCTTGCCTCATAAGTTCCTCTTTTTCATATTGTTGTTTTCATCTGTAAAACAAGTTAAAACACAAGAATACTCTTTTCTCTTTACTTACTACCCACTTATCAATCATATTCCCCTTTACATCACCGTTACTTACTCAAAGCTTGTGATTTATGGTTTAATTTGACTATGCTTTGTCATTTTCTTTGAATTTTAAAATTGTATAATATATTAGGAAATGAAATATTTTTTTTCCCTATTATACAACATATATTAATATATGTTCACTAATATGATTTGTGTTTTCCTTTTTCAAATATCTTATTTCGTACCAAAAATTTGTATTATACTCTTACGAAGGAATTTGAATATTGCATGTTCTTATCTTCATTCTTTGGCAATACAAGATAATGATGATTGATTAACAATAAAAGTGCAAGAGGTGAATGAATATTTTTAATGACTTTACAATGTTGATACCCTTTTCATGTTGAAAAGTGACTTTATTTTTCTTTAAATATTTTTTAAGGTCAAAGAATGATGATGATGGGAATTGCCCACAAGATTATGAAGGCTTCAAAGAAGAGGCCTATTTATGAAAGATCCTCCTAAATAAGAATAAGTGGTTATTGTGGTATAATACCTTACCTTTTTTATTATCACTTACTTTTTTTTTTTTTTTCCAATTTCAACACTATAACATTTTATAAAGCAATTTATGTCTGGCTTTTATGGTTAAGATATTTTTTGGTGTATGCTTTAACTTTTTAGATCTTGGATGTAGATTTTATTCACATAATCTCATAAAATTTTCTCTTGTAATGAAATTTAAGCCTTAAGGAAAAAAAAAAAAAAACCTTTTTTTCTTCATTTTTTTAGGGTTTGTTCATACTACTTGCTCATATGTAGTTATTTTGTAAATGTTATTTTTAGTTTTAGGATCATATTTTTGACCTACAACATAAACTCTATAATATGTCTTCATTATATTCCAAAGTTGAGCTATTTAATGTTCTACCTCATTACAAATTAAGGAATAGGTAAAAGTAACATTAAATATTCAACTAGTAGACACAACACAAACTCTGTAACCTAAAGTAATTACTTGTCACAAGTTAACAAATAAAAACTCAATCCATCAAAGAGTCCAAACCCATTACCAAAAGCCCAATGGGCCCAAGAAGACTTTAGAGGTTCTATGACAGTTAAGCCCATAGAATTCTTTAAATTAAGAACTTTCCAGAATCCTATGACTTGTAGATAGTTTTAAAATATTGTATTTCAGAATATTTCATATAAATATTTAGGAATATTTTAAATCCAAGGTAAAGAGTTATAAATACCCTAAGTTTCGTTCATTTGTATCAATCATAGTTATTAAAAGCAATTAACCTTCTTTCATGTTTTCTCCAAGTCTTTTCTTACATTCCCCTTTGCTTATTCTTTAGGCTTACTAGCAACCTTCCCTCAAAGTTGTCTAGTGCCACACAGATTTTGAAGTGTCCACAAACTTATCTCGTGATAATTGGTATCAGAGCCTTGGTTGCTACCATTAAGCACCAAAGATGGCTTATGACAGTGAGGTTTGTGTGAAGGAGCAAAGCCGTAGATGTGAGGAATAACATGCCTATGTCACAAGGCGTGGTAAATCCAAGACTACTCTAATAGAGACTCTGGAGTTCCGTGTTGCAGAATTGGAGAAAAACTTCTCAAGGATAGAACCAAGCCTTGAGGAGCACTTTACCCGATTGACAACCTGGAGACAGAATTTGGAGAAGTCACAAACGTGGTGAAAGCCACCATTCGGGAGCTTAGCCAATCTTTCAAATGTGATCCTGATGAAATTTGATGAGAGGTATGTCATGACCATTTCTTCGCTGAAAATCAGTTACGAGACATTCGACGTGAGGTAGAGGGTGTTCGTGCTGATTGGGATGAGCACAAGCAAACCATTACTAGTGGTTCATGCTCCACCGACACCGTCAACCTTAGTACAATCCAAGTGCCTAAACCTGCTACTTATAATGCACTCAAAATGCTATGGAAGTTGAGAACTTCCTTTTCAGCTTAGAATAATACTTTAAGGCCAAGTTTGTTTGAGAAGTTACAGCAAGGATTAGCGCTACTCCCACATTCCTACGAGATGTCGCGCAACTATGCTAGCACTGTAAGTATGGTGAGGTTGACAAAGGTATTTACTTAATTGACACTTAAGAAGACTTCAAGAGAGAGCTAAAGAAACATTTTTGCCCAAGCAATGCCGAGAAAGAAGGCTGGATTACTCTCAATAACTATAATTGATACAAATGAATGAGACTTAGGGTATTTATAACCCTTTGCCTTAAATCTAAAATATTCCTAAATATTGACATAGAGTATTTTAGAATATAATATTTTAAAACTATCTACAAGTCATAGGGTTTTAGAGAGTTCCTTATTTAGAGATTTCTATAGACTTAACTGTCATGGAACCTTTCGAGTCTTCTTGGGCCCATCAGGCCTTTAGTAATGGGCTTAGATCCTTTTGATGGATTGGATTTTGATTTATTGGCCCATGACATCCTCCCTCACTTAATTTGGTGACATCCTTAGCGCTGTTTTATTTTTGTAGTGCTGGATTTCATCGGTGAATTGTCAAAGTGAGTCCTTGCGTTCCTAACTAACTTTTTCATGCGGATGTCCCCTCCATTTCACTAAGAACTTGGTATAGTTTGGCAAACCCTTTCTTCGAATCCTTCGATCAGTAAGGATACTCTCCACTTCTTCATTGAAGGTAATAGTAACGACTGTTGGTACTCACTTGAACTTGTTTCTCTCAGGGTCTTCCATGTAAGTTTCCTCAAATCATACCATGAAAACATGGTTATTAAGAGCAATCCAGCCTTTTATATAAATAAATTTATTTTTCTTTGTAGGCTTGCTTAATAATCAAGATATCATATTAATATAATTAAATTGATGCTATCAATTGATAAAATATAAATTAGAAGAAATTTTAATGCCTTTTCATATACATTTAAATAGGATTAACTATAGTTAAGTTAATTATAATTTTAGATTATATGTTTAAGAAGGACAAAACCACTTAACTTCATTTCTTTAATAAATATGATAGGAAAAATGTTTTACTATAACAATTGAGGTTCCTCTTCAAAATGGATCGTGGCTACCTTCTCAATTTGAAGTATAGTTTATTGTTTTTTTCT
The DNA here is from genome assembly GCA_037832385.1 of Rhizophora apiculata. Taxonomy (NCBI): domain Eukaryota; kingdom Viridiplantae; phylum Streptophyta; class Magnoliopsida; order Malpighiales; family Rhizophoraceae; genus Rhizophora; species Rhizophora apiculata. The sequence goes on along the minus strand of CM075441.1, from coordinate 5,731,761 downwards.
CCTCTCACATTTATCTTTCAAATTGTCCATAGCCATTTTTCAATAGTTCAAAGATTGGTTTACGGATAACTCAATCTATAGTCATAAATTTTTTTGTTATTCTCAATTCTGTTAGTTCTACTCAATATAGTACTCTTACATTTTGTCCGTGACTTAAAAAAAATGTAGGGCAAAAGAGAGGCATCGGAGATGTCAATTGGAGTACTTTCTGCGTCATTTTCAAGTTGATTTACAAGATATGGTACTATTACACTCTATTTCAAACACATTCCTTCCCATTGGAGACCTTCAACCTATTTGAGTTTACTTCTTAACCACCTTGAAATAGTTGACATATACCATTAAGGTTAGCAATGAGGCATTAGTTAAATATAAGCATATTGCACCAAATTTGTGGATTAATCTCCTCTTTAGAAATTAGGTATGTGACAATTGTCATTCACAATTTGTAGACAATTTTAAAACCAATAATTTTTTTTTCTTAACTTTTAACTACTTAATGTCTCAACTATTATTCTTTATTTTTGAACTAATTTTCACCTCGAGTATTTCAAAGAGATTTCTCCACCATATTGGATTTGGCTTCCTTTATGCTTTGTTTATCCAAATACAGCTTGTCAATAATATTAATAGAGTTTCGTTTAAAAAAATAAAAATTACTTTCCTAATTCGCATAATGGAAAGGAATTGTGAATTTCCTTTTGTTTCTTTTATTTTTTTCAACTAATGTGGACTTGATCTTGCTATTGTACGTCGACCAAAGAATTTCATGATTGTGAGATATCAAATTATTTAATCTGTGGGCTTTGCATGAGTAGATCAAAAGGGGGCCGAAAAAAACACAATAGAAGTCTCCCAATGGAACCACAAGGCTAAATTATTATTTATTACGATTATTATATGCATTAATGACAGATAAGTGGGGACGTAAAGGGGTAATTGTCCTCTCTTCTTTACTTACCCCTACTTGGATCTGCTTAAATTTTCCTGAGAATAAAAAGAGTTTAGCGTAGTAAACTTTAAAAGAAAATGTGGACACTAATAAATTTATAAAATAATTTTAGATAAATATATATTTAAGGAAAGACAGAGCAATCAAAAAAAAAAAAAAAAATTATGAGACAAGTTTGAAAAAATTTATATACCCCCAATTCAATCTCTTTATGAGGCTATAAATTTTCTTTAAGCTCGCCAAAATTCATTTTATAGTAATACTTACCTTTTTATATTTATAAGTTTAATTAAAATAGAAGTAAGAATGTGAAATAAATATTAAATGAAGTCAAAACGAAATTTAAATGAAAATAATAATATAAATCTACTTAAATTCATTTCAAGTGGGGGGCATTCCCCTCACTTCTTTGGTAAGTGGATCGACAGCTGGTTGCATTTTTCCCGACTGAATAAAACCAAAATTTTTGGTAGTTATAAATATAAGAGACCACCAACCATCATACACCCAAAATTCCTTCCAACTCTGCACAGTTTGCAGACCTTCTATGCCAAATTCGTGACTGTATCCAAGATTTGCAAATATTGTATTTCCACACCATAATACCACAACACTGAGGTTATCTTTGCCAATCAATAATCATCCCAGTCAACAAAAATCATTCGCTTTACCAACTTTGATGTTCTGCTCTCCTAGAAAACTCACAATAGAATTCTTTTGCCAGCTCTTGAAACTCCTGCAGGAAAACGATTTGCATCAGGCCACCTAAATAATAAAGAACGAGGTTTTATCCAACAAGTTGGTTTGCAAGATAATTTTAACATTTGCACGTGCTCACACACGGTTCCAACATGATCCTCCATTCAAAATTTCATCTCGATAAACTTACTTGTGATCAAGATGAGCCAAAATTTCTCCACCAGGGAAAGCTGAACTAGTAGCCTCAAATGCAGCTTTAATTGCTTCTCTCCAAGTTCCATCAATGTCTTTCACATTTGAGTTCTTCTTGCTTGGATCTTCCATGAGTAAAGAATACCCTGAGAGTAAGTGTCCCACCCAAACACCGTCCTTCCTATAATTTAACACAAGAAAAGCAATACATAATTCTGTATAAAGAACCCATAGCAGCAAATAGATTGCTTAGGCCAACAGAAGGACAGATGGTGACCCAATACTAATTCAATTTCAATGTGTAGAAGAAGGGCATCCCTAGTCATGAGGCTCCTTGCTTTTTGAGAGTAGGAGAAGCACTGTCTATCATAAAAATGAGACATATGCAAAGCCAATAAAAATAGAGCTCATAGAAGTGAATCACTAGAAATAACTGCCTAAACACACTCAAACAGTCAACTGCACAAGGTGGATGCTAGGCTTCTGCTAATTTTGTTTTAAACGTACAGAAAAATAAAATAAAATAAAATGGTAAACCAACATTCAGATAAGTGCGATCAAGAATCCTAGTATAAAAATTTAATATATTAACCTTAATAAGGTAAAAGAAACTGCAGAACTAAAAAATTCAAAAAATGTAAGGTGATAGATGCTTCAAAGTAGCGAGGTTAATCAAGAATCAAACAGATGCCAACAACTTAGAAAACTTACATAGCTATATCCGTATGCCGAGGGGCATAATGTCCACCACCTATTCCAAAAAGGACCTTCTCTTTATCATTCTTACTGGGTACCGTCAAATAAGAATTTAAAGTGAGAAAGTCCATTAAATAGGAAATGGCAGTAATTATGAAATCTCAATGATAATATCCAGTAGTATTTTTTCATATATGCAGTATCCATGCATATTTAACTAAGAGCACATACAATGAAAGGAAAAAACAATTGGAAGAGAAAAAGGAAAAAAAATATTTATCAACAGCAAATGGAGAGTGCATTTTGGGTAAAGTTTATCAACATAAAATGGAGTGCAAGTTCTCAGTAAAGTTTAATGTGAAAATGTAAAAATATACCACAGATAAAGTGAGCACAAAGACCAAAGGTGGAAACATGTCAGAATTACTAATCACGGAAGATAAAAATGTAATTTTTCATCGGAAAAGATTCTGACATTGTCTCAAAAGTACTCATGAAACATTTGCTAATTAGTGGCTCAGGTTACTTTATTATTACCTGCTCCAGTTTCCTATCGCAGCACCCCCTCCAATCCCGAGTCCTTCCCAGACCAACTTCAAGCAAAAACAGAACAAATTAGGGAAAGATTATTACCAGTAAATTTGATACCATACTAATATGGCACTAAACAGAAGCATTTGCCTACAAATCGGCAAATCCAATTCTAGCGACAGCCATCAGTTAATTTGTTTCCAACTCAAAAAGAAAACATCAAATTATTTCTGCCACAAGTTAAAAAGGAGCCAAAATTTATAGTAATGGCAATGCCAATAACTGATGGTTAATGAATTAAAGACAACAAAAGATAAAAGTATATACCAGAGCAACAACTTGAGCGGCATCCTGCCGCTTCCAATACTCTTCTGTGCTACCTATATCCACGAAAAGAAACCAATCAAAACTGAATTAATTGCTTCGATGACAACTGACAAGGACACAATTGCTGCATCAAAAAGCCAGATTTTTTATCTACAGTACCCTTCAAACACTGGTCTTAATTATAAATTGCTAAAATGGTTTACAGTCATCAAGAAAAGAATACAAAAAAAGAAAAAGGAGGGTCTCAGAAAGCAAGGCTCCCACACCCACACTATAAGTTTTGGAAAAATTCAGATGTAGGCACGTTTACCATTCTTTTCACAAAGAGGTTGTTCCAATGATTCGAATCTTTTTTGTTTTTTAAATTGTGAAAATGGCTTTAAATTGTCAACCAATTTATTTACAAAGGCAATTAGCATTTGTAAACAGTGGCATAAAAATGGGAGAAAGTTACCAATTTCAATGAACATGGTCGGTTTACTGGTCACTGGTCCATGATGGGTGGCCTCCAAAGTAATCTAAATTTCAGGAGAACAACCACAAACAAATCAGATTGCCCAAAGCATGCACCATTCAAAAATCATATCAAATTCCCAATAATTTCTTTCTTCAAGTAAACAATAAGAAACAAGCCGTATGGAGAGATTAAAAAAAAAAAAAAAAAAACCTCAAATTCAGGAAGTAAATTATGAGACTGGGCAACTTTTTTCAAGTGTCTGAGCCACGGCCCTATCTTGGGATCAGGGAGCGCAGCCCAACCGGGCTTGCCACCTTGCGGCAGGACATCCCCTTCACGCAAATGAGGCACCCCTGCGACCCCAAAGAAAAAACAAAAAATTATCACAGGTAACACCACTCACAATCCTCCAATTCTTACAAACAAACAACACAAAAGGGAATTTTGCAACCGGAGAAAATGAATGAAGAGGATGACAATACCGATTGGGTGAACGGTAAGAGCCGGGCGATTCGAAACGGCGGTGTGCCGGCTGAAGAAGATGACCTCGTCCACCACCTCGCCTGTGGCCTCCTCCCATCGGCGGTCCAAGTCGTCCTCACTGACGATGCTCTTGTCGTGCTGCAGCAGCCTCACTTTTCCATTACCGTAGCTCTTTATTTCCTAAATTTCACCACCAAAATTGAATTAATGAAAGTTTGAGAGCTTATCTATGTGATAGGAAGTATTTGGGAAGACGATTCGCGCAGGGGGCGCCAAACCTGGAAGAGTGATGGGCCTGGGAGCCAGCCAGGCATCGCGAGGAGGGCGGCCGCCGGGTTGATGGAGGCCGGATCCGTTGTGGTTGCCACCAACAGCGTCACCATATTTTCCTATCAATTTTTCTTTCTTTCTTTTGCTTTCTTTCTTGTTGGCCTGCGTGTGGATGAAAGCTAATAGTTTCCTTTGGCGCCCTTTCTAGCCCACTGGTTCGGGGAATTTCATTGGATGAAAGCTAATACTTTCCGGGGGCACCGCCTCTAGCCCATAGGTTCGGGGAATTTCTGTGGATGAAAGCTAATACTTTCTGGCGGCGCCCCCCAGCCCACTGGTTCGGCGAATTTCATTGGATGAAGGCTAATAGTTTCCGGCGGCGCCCTCTAGCCCACTGGTTCGGGGAATTTCATTGGATGCAAGCTAATAGTTTCCGGCAGCGGCCCCCTCAAGCCTACCGGTTCGGGGAATTTCATACATACAAGTTAGGTAAGGGATACAAAATGGAACGACAACATTACCGAGGCAGTAGCCTTGCAGTGTTTTTATGTGCTTTTTGTCTGTATTAATCTTGAATTCTCTTATCGAGGTCCGCTCTTTGTAAGCACGATTGAATGGAATAATACGGTGGGTCAATTTTGATAAGTAATCTGTCCAATTGGCGATTCAGCGGACCCAGCAGTGAGTCAATTTTTGTTTTTTTGTTTTTTTGTTTTTTTAAATAACTATTTTCTTTTATATTATATAACAATAAATAAAATAAATATATATATCAACCAATATTTTTAATAAAATAATATAATTATATATAATTTATAAAAAAACGCAATAAATAATTTTAAAAAAATAATCTAATACACCAGTCTAATCCAACAGCCTAACTATTTAAATTAGTCGAATCTATTGATTTTTTTAAGTTGACTTTCTTATTTGATTAGTTAAAAAGACTATGTCAGTACAAGATTTGAGTCATCAATTTATCGACACCGATTCAATTTTAAAAATTATGGATGCATGTTAGTTTTTAACATTTATAGCTTTTTTCTTATACACAATTAACAATTCTAATTATATTTATTTAATATAAGAGTATATATTCATATATATATTAATATTCACCACTTTACTCATATGTAATTTTAGGAAGGAAAATTGATGAGGCGATAAAAACTTTCAAAATACCTTAATTTACTTTAAGAAAAAAAAATTCTAACTTTTTCTAAATTAAAAATAAAAAAACTAATTTCTTAAATTTTTAAAATTTTAAAGTATTATTCACTCAGTAATTATATAATAGACTCAATTAAATATCATACTTATCTCATTATAATCTCAATTTCTCTTTCTTTTTTTTTTTTTAATATAGAAAATTAAGGAAGCGTAAAAATCATAACAATAATAATAATAAAGCATATAAGAAAATTAGAACTGAGCTAGTTGCCCTTGGGCATAAGCAGGGCCACACTAACCAAGTCTTAATACAAAAGATCATTCAAACTCACTGGAAGCATCTCACATAAAATCAATGAAGTTTTAGGAGACATGTCCACCTTTACGAGGAAATTAGCACATAAATAACCCTCTTTTAGTGTGTTATTGTATTTCTCCGCCGCCAATCACCAATTCTCTCATTCATCCACAATCTCATTCTCAACTTCCTTTATTAGCAGTTGCAACATAGACTCAAAAATCTAAACTAGTTATTACTCTTGGTCCCATTTCCTCATTTGCGACCTTAGCAAGGTTCAAATTTCCCTAGTATTATGTTACCATCAATATGGAAATATTGACAACTTTGGGTGATGGAATAGTTATTTTGTAGATATGCCCCCCCCCCCCCCACCATAGGCTTAAGCGGTGGCTCTCATTAAGCAGCACTTTGTCCCATAGGTTCAGGAGATGGCTTCCACGGTGTAGCACTTTGCTTTGTGTGGCACTAGCTAGCTCTTGCATTTTAGGTGGGTGTAGGCTTTGATACTCACACGTCATCACATGGTGATAAGACAAACAAGAGATTTCCAGATCAAGTTGAGCCCCGTAAGGCCTAAAAGGAATTTAATTGGCACCTTGTCTATCTCACTTATAAACCATTCCCCCCATAATTTTATTTTATTTTTGGACGTGGGAGGCATATCACAACCATGTGTCATAACAATTAAATGTTTATTAGGCAATGAGAATTGTGTTATTATTTTTTTTCTATTTTCACAACAACTCAATTTAACAAATGCAATCCCTAGTTTGGGCTATTTTTTTGTTGATTGTAATTTTAAGACTAATACACCAAAATATTATACTTACAAATTTAATACACTTTTCTTATAAGTGAGTACAAGCAAAGCCAATACTCACCGTTTCATCATTTATTCTGTTCACTTTAATCTACAAAAATATGCTCACGTAAAGCATGTTATAATCTATATTAGTATGTTTATAATTGTCTAAATAAAACACAATATAAGTTACATTAATTGAAATTCATATTGAACTCATGTTAGTAGATATTAAAAACTCATGCGATGCACATTCTTGAATTTAGTCTATTATACTGAGAACGTTAGGGAGAGCTTCTCCATATTTGTAACTGAAAATTCCTTTTAAAAAGAAAAAGAATATATCTTACATTATTACACTAAATTCTTACCTTTAATTATTATACTAGAATTTTTATTAAGATTGAATCTAAGTTACTAGAAGTACAGGCCAACACATCCCTTCCACGTAGCCTCCTGAGGGCTCGTCGCAACAAACATCAAGAACCATCACTCCAACTTAAATAAATTGCATTATAGGGACTGATAGGGATGGCAAATAAGTACTATAGCAATAGAAAAGCAAAATGAGATGTAATTTTCCCAACCCTCAACTAATTAATGGAATGTGTGATCATGGGAATTTAGTATGAAGCAAACATTTTTAATGTTAGTTGGAAATTAATTAGTATTGCAACATATTCGTGCTTTGTCTGATTTCATTTACAAAAAAAAAAAAAAAATTAAAATGATTGAAAATAATTATCAGTTTCATGAATTACAAATTCTCTATTTGATACACATAAATTATTTAAAATACAATCATATCTTTTTAAAACCACAAAAATATAAATCTAAAGTGTAATTGGTCACTATAAAATAATTGGTGAGTAGTAAATTCACCGAAATCAATAAAATGTATCGCTAACAAGAAATTAACATAAATTAGCAAAAGTGAAGATAACATTCATCACCTAATCAACATTGAATAAAATAGTTGAGAAATAATTGTTAAATAAAACATTAGAATCTCAAATTCACTCAAAAAATTCGAGTGAATGAATAAAAACAATTATAACTATCATAAATTATATTAAATTTTTATATTTTAGATATGTAAGACTTTTATACTCTTTTCAACAGTGAAGTAAAAGCTTGTAGACGACTAATAATTAGGGATACAAAAAATGCTCGCCAAAAATGTCAATTTCTGCCTCTTTGCTGGTGCCATCCGCATCACAACCTCACGGATTAGAAATGATTTTGTGTGTGTATGAAAAATATCACATGTTGGGCCTTCAGTTTTGCTAATACCTATTGGGTTTTTTCTTGGGCGGGCCTCAGTTTGTTGGCATTCACTTTTGAGGGATCATGTGCCGGATGTATCGACATTTTGATGGTTGGTGGCCGGCCCGGCCCCTCCACGGCTCCGTTTGCAAGTTTTGTTTCCCTCCCCTTTTTGTTGGTGCTTTATAAAAGAGCGGCAGGTGCCACCATCTACAACTACGTGATTGTTGAGCAGATTTGGATTTTATATCCAAGTCTGAAATGAAATCATTTATTTAATCCTTATTTTCAATAATCAGCATCAAACGCTGTTACCAATTTTAAAATTTTTAATTTTAAATAAGACTAAACAAGTTTTTTTTTTTTTTTTTTCCTATCAAGAGATTTATTCATTTATGAACTATACAATAAAAATAAATTTTCTTATTTCCATAAATTTTATATCGCTTTTTTTTTTTTTTGGAATTAAAATTCAAATTTAATTTTTTAATCACTAAAATGTCCCCTGAAAAAAAGAAAAAACAGAGGGAGTCTCATATTCTAGTTTAGATTTTTGAATTTAAAATTTTAATAATAAAAATTTAAATTCTTAATTACTAAAATATTTTTTTTTAAAAAAAAAGTCTCATTTTATCTCTTCTAACGGTGATGGGTGAATGGCAGTGTCTGTTTCCAAAATCCAAAAGAATTGGAATAGTTTCTTTAATCCGTCGACCATCCTTCCCATGCCAGCTGTGGCTACCCCAATCCCCACGTTGCATGCACAACTCATCTCTCTTTTTCAACCAATTGACCAAGTTGAAGTTGGGCAATTAATAAGCGGATCTATAATTCCATATTCTCAACGGCGGCGGGGACCAGGCAAGCTGCCCTCTCTGCTTTGCTTCGCTGTTTGTGTCATTTTTTTCTTGGGGTAGGGTGTGGGTACTGTACCACTTTGCTCCCTCATCGTTTTCATTCCAAAACGTGCCTCGCGTACGTCGAAGGCTGGCCTCCCGAGTGGTCCGCTCCAATTCCACACTCACGCACAAAAAAAAAAAAAAGAGACACGATTAACATTTGGTAGACTTCTCAACTTGTAAACAATGGCTTGATGTGGTTGGCAAATTTTGATAATGTAATTTGAGAAAATTTGCCAAAATTTTGATATAATTCAATCTATTCAACTTATTTGGCAGAGGTTATTAAATTAATAAATTGAACTTCTTTTTTTTAAGAGTACATGATTCTTCTTTTGTAATTCATAACACAAGCCCATCATAATTCACAAATTGTTTTTTGAAAAAATCATCTAAGCACTACATGTTGTTTAGAGTCAAGTTGTTTTTTATAGATCTATTATATTCAATTCTATAATAGAATTCATTTGAATTAATAATTGAATTCTAGTCTTTTGAGAGGAAACAAATTCACCATTTTTGTTGCTAGCAATTTGAATATATATATATATATATATATCATAATAATAATAATTTAAAATGCTATACCATAAACTCTAATTAAATGAGAGATATGACAGATGAAAATCAAATCAAAAATTCATAGATGAGACAAAAAGAACCCAAAATTTGTCATAAAAATTATCAATTCTGCTATGAAATTGCCTAATGACACTCGAGTCAGCTCGAATTTGTGTCGATTGACTAACAAAGATAAATCAAGTTAAACCATATTACAACATTTAGGTAAAATGGGCATAGAAAGAAAAATGATTGGAATTTGCTTACTGATATTCATGCTTAACAAAAGGGGCGGTTCAGAATTATGGTCATGTTCATAAGAACAAGTTTGATTTCAATGACACAAAGTGCAAGGAGACTTAGATGTGAACTGGAAGGTCTAATATTATCCAAGAATATAAACAACAACAAGGGACCCCATTCCTTAGCACTTAGCAACGTGGTCCCAATGTTACCCGGTCGATCGCCCCATCCTTCCAGTAGCTGTTAAAATTCTCTCTGGAAAGCCCCACCGACAAAAAATACTGATTATAATGATGAGGGAAAATAACTTACGAGTTTTGTTTTATTAGATAAAAGACAATTAAATTCGTTTTTTATTTCATACGAACATTAAGTACATCTTTGAGAAACTGTTTCATAAAAATTTTAAATTTTCTCCTTTTTTTTAATTATTATCAGTAATTCATAAATATTTACAGTATACCTATCTTTGATAATTATTTTAATATGTTTATTATTGTTTTCAGGTAATCAAATCAGATATTAATGTTATCCTATCATTAAATAGGATAAAATTCTCCAAATTAAGGAAAAAAATTGAGCTATAAGATTGAGGATTGAACCTTTTGGTTAAAAAAAAAAAAAATTGAAAAAAAACTTATTGGTCATAATTGACAGTATGTGAAGCTGGGGGAGAAAATCTGTTAAAAAGAAAAGCTGCTGTTTGCAATGGTCAGAGCTCAGAAATTGTCCTGCACCCCCACGATTCCGCCCTTTCCTTTTCCTTTGCCTTGTCCTGAATGTAATAAAATGCCACCGACAATGCCATGCAACCAGAACGACCCTTCATCCCCTTGAATGGATCATTTTTTTGGGAAGTGATAAAAGAGACAAAAAAAAAAAAAAAATGCCCTTTCTGTGGGTTATTTAGAGAGATAATTACATTCAACACAATCTTGCATTTTCCATTAATCGTAGTTTCTCAACAAAATTTAAATGTTTTTAAATTTTACGAAATATTTCAATTTGATTCCTTAACATTTTATTCAAATTTAATAATTATTAAACTTTTAATTACAAATACTAATTTAGAACCTCTTTGATCCAACCCTCTATATTTTGTTACTTTTCCTAACCGAATTATTACACAGTTCTAATAGAAAGATCACATTGAAATAATTTGCCAGTCTACATGTCTAAAATTTTTTAATTAAGATTTTAAAAAAAAAAAAGAAACCATAAAAAGATTTACTAAAAAAAATGGAGAGAGAGATAATATTCCATGCACGTGTTAAAGACGTGACAATTGTGCTGACTTCACGTGCAAAATGGTGAAATTTAATATGATGACTCCGATTCAAAAAATGAATTACGGGAATTAATAGTTATTATCACCATTTTTTTTTTTTTTTAAATTTTGATATTGCATTCAGGTGGTATCATCGGCCCGTTCCCGTTCATTATACTATAATTATCTACCAATTAGAGCATTCTCAGAATTAAAGGTCATACTTTATAAAAATTTGAGAAGAGGAGAGCAAGGCTTGAACCTCTTAGCTTCGTTCAAAAGTTTTGCTCTTGCTGCCTAAGTCTGGGGGATCGATCTCCGAATGATTTTAACGCTCCACCTTTCCACTCCAAACGGGAAGACTTCAGAGTGAACGGGACTGAGCCCCCACACCGGGATTTGCTAGCTGCCTTCGGTAGTTGGGCAGATCGCCACACCTGATAGCCTATACCCTCGGTTCTCCGTACGTTTTTTGTGCAGTAACAAAGCTTCAAATCGCACCAAGCAATTACACACATAAAGAAATAATAAACAATAAAATTAGTGATCTGGGATGAATACATCCGACCCGGCAAGGCAGCAAACTTGTGGAGTACAAGTCGAGCAAAGGAGTTGTTTTGATAAAGCAAGACAACACACCTGTGGACGTCATACCTTTTCCAAGTGATGGCTGATATGGACACCACACCCTACAAGAGGGTTAATTTCTCGTTTTGTTACCTCATGAGCGGGTGAGGAGGAGGAGGAGGAGGACATCACATGCTAATACATCATTAGCCTGGCCCGTTAGGCAACAACTAGCTGGGTTTGGTAGGTGAATTTAGGTGTCTCTGCGTGTGTCATTGTGCATTTGTGTCCAGTGCCCGTCGCATAGACTCGCATAGACATTGGCAATCTCACGGGGCCACTACCACTCTGCTTACGATTCAAATCAATCAGCTCCACGTGGGCCCACGCTTTTGGTGGAAGACAATAATTTCACACAACAGATTCCAATTTCTCAGGAGAATTTCGGATGAAGCCTTGGATAGAAATGGGGAGGCTCTAATTGTTGTTCGAGGTCTTAGGTTCGGTAAGAACTATTAAATGCTGGTTTTGATCGGATAGAGCGTAAATTCCCTATGCATTAGCCAATGCCAAACAAATTTATTGGATTATGCATGCGAATGAATTACATATTACATGTTAAAACTCATTGGCATGAAATTATGAATAAATATAAAAATTGAGAGAAATACGATTTAAAATTTAAGATTTTTAAATTATTAAGAATCTAATATTATATTAAAAATTATTTAATTTTAAAAAATCAAGTTGTTGAGTGAATTATATATATATATATATATATGATTCATGCATTGAAGTCTAACACCGGATTTAGCTGCTTCCCAATATTGATCACAAAAGATTAAATACCAAAAGCTCTTGCTCTTTGTCCAAAGAATGGAAGACATATCTTCTGACACATGAAACAAATCTACCTGCACGGAATATTATTATTTTTACATAATGGTAATTGTATAATACCAACATTAATCTAGGACCATAAAAAAAAAAAATGCTAGAGAGTGCTTATCCCTTTTTTTTTTTTGTTGCAAAAAATAGGAAAACACGAGTAATTCATATAGTCCCATAAAAAAAATTATATATAATCCAAAGAATAAATAAATTTTATGAATATATATTTAATTTTACTAAATATTTTGATATAAGAATGAACAACTTCTTATTTATTGAGATGAAAATAACGGTGCTAAATATTGATTATCGTAAGGAGGAAATGGAGTTGGGTGGTCCCCTAATAAAATTCGTAGAAAAGCCCGAACTGGGAAACAGAGAAAGTGAGAGAGAGAGAGAGAGAGAGAGAGAGGGGCAGCACGGCAGCAGACATGGGGCCATGTGCGAAGCACGGAGGCTTGCCCGGCAGGCGGCACGCACCGTGCGACACGCATGTGTGCGTCCCCACCATTTCACCAAGGAGACCCGAATTGTTGCTTTTAATTGCTTTAATTACGCATGAGTTCGTATATCTTCAAGAATTATATATTTGATCTCACAAATTTATGTTACTTTTTAATTAATTTTAATATAATTTTTTTATTTGTTGTTTTTATTAGTTGTCTCTGAATGAGTAGCCGTTTAAGATTTTAATACGTTTGTAATAAATATAAATTATAAATATAATTTTTTTCATTTATTATTAATTATTCATATTACTATATCAATATCAATATCAATATCAATATTTAATAACATATCACGATGATATTGCATTTTAAGTCACAATATTGTTATCAATAAATTCTCAAGATGATGTATAAAATGAATATACTTCATAAAGATACTTATGATGAGAAAAGAGAATGTTGATTTCAGAATTGAGTACTCTTGACTTTAACTCTCCAACAGTCGTTGACTTCAAATGGATCCGATAAAAAAGAAATGAAAAGGAGTCAATAATCTAATGATACTATACACGGAGTTGCATATCTCATCGGTGGAAGGACACGATTGACTCAGATATGAACTAGATCGGATGCCGAACTTTTGCAGCCAAGTTTTTCTTTTCTTTTCTCTCAACCTTTGTCGATAATGGTCTTGCATTATGACTACCCAATTCAAAAATAAATGCAGAGGGTGCCATCTCTTAATTAAAATGGAATGTTTTTATACTTTTTCCCCTTCAAATTCCTAGTGGAAGTGCGCGACATGCAAATCCCTAGGGATAGATCTTTAATTTTCGGAGTTTCTATGAGGCATAATTTATATTTGCCATTTGAACAAAATTTAGATGACAATATATTCGATTTTACGTCTTATATATTTACAGACATGCACGCGTACACACACACACACACACACAATCTTTTCTACTCAGTTTGATCAAAATATCAACTATTGCTTTTGATTTGAAATTCAAATGTCGTCTTTATTTATATTCTTTTGACACTTACGCAAATCAGTGAATTCAGTCATAATTCAATTTTGTTCTATTAAAGTGCGACTTATGTGCATATTCATTTTTGCTTGACAAGAAATTCCCTTTAAATAAATCCTAGATTGCCATCATCATCCCACCGTCAAGGCACTTACTTGTTTCATGTATATGGATTTGCTTTTTGGAATGTAATTGATCAATTTAGTTTTTACACTTATTATTCTTCGTGATTGAGCTTCCAATTAATCAATCCCCCCCCCCCTCCCCACACTAACACACAAGGTTTGTTCTTCACTTTATAAATCACAATAAATTTCAAATCATATCACTAGGAGGTGAGGTTTTTTTCTTTTTTTTTTTCTTTTTTTTGAATATTTTGATTTTGATTTATTTTTGAAGAGTCGAGTTCACATAAAGCTCATATTTCTAATATAATCTTACCGCCTGATTCTCACTTACTTCATGGAATGCAGACAAGGGATTTGAATTTGAAACCGTGCATTTAAACCATATAATCTCAAGTTTACTCTTATTAGTAAACTAGTAATCTCGGTGTTAATATTACGCTTTCAACTCCCCCAGAAATGTGAACATTAATATGTGCTACTAGTTGATCTTACCAGCCAAAGAAAGAAGATCTCCACCTGAAAGGCCAATAATCGAAGAGCAAACTGAGACCCTATAGTAGCAAGGATGAGGTCTCTACGAAGAAAATGATCGAAATATTTAGTAGTTTGGACGGTTTTATCCAGCTACATTGGATATACGAATACAAAGAAAAAAGAAAAAGTTACAATAGTGATCATACACAAGCAAGAAAATATGGTGAGAATAACATATATGCAATTAGAAAATGCAACAATTAGCTAAATCACGCAGGTACAATATTATCAAATATCAAGCATTTTGTGCCTAAAATGACACAAGAAATAGACATAAGTGGCGGTTGAGTTTAGTTTGGTCGTGACTCTAAATTCTCAAATCTGCAAGCAAGTCTCAAAGTCGTGGTTTTCCCAAATGGCGCTACCCGCATGCAATCCATTTTTGAACGGTTTGGCAATTTCAGTTTACATTGAGGTGTTGAAAATTTTGAGCAGTGTAATGAACAGCTTAATTTCTTGTTCAAATAATAAAGGTTATATTTCCAAGTAAATAGGGGCAAAAGGGTATAACGATTAAATGTTTATGTGGCTCTAACGGCAGGCACTTACCTAATTGTTTAGTCATATGAAAGAAATTAATGGTAATGTTAAAACTTTTTTTTTTTTTTTTTTTGGGGTCGGGACGTAATATTGTGGACGGGAATATAGCTTGAAGATTGCTTCGTACGTAATTTGAAAAACAAATAATAATGAGAAGCCCCTAAACTACTTATCACTTTTTTTTTTTTTTAAATTTTCTTTTCAGTTGAGTTGGGAACAAGGAAATTTTAACTATGATTGAGGTCTCATTTTATCTTGAAGTTTTAAAATACTTAAGCTTGAGTTTAAAATTAAATTATTAAAATTTTTAATTAAATTAAAATGTCTTAAATAAGAAAAAAAATTATTATATTAAAATAATTAAAATCATAAAAATTAACTATAAAATAATAAAAAGATATTTATGACGTACTATATTTTAAGAATTGATTTAGTGAGTGAGAGGCGAGCTTGTTATCTCATGCATGCTATTATTCTCTTACCTCGTTTGGTTTGCAATCAAATTGATGGAGACAACCGGCATTTTCTGGGGATTCAAATGAACAACACAAAGTGAGCCTAGTCGCCTGAGATGATGTATGTAAGCCTAAGTTGGCAGGGCGCTTTGGTCTGCGGCAAGCTCGGGATATGAATGTATCTCTGCTCTCTAAGCTTGTTTTGAAGGCCAGATATTTTCCTAATTGTAACTTTTTGCAGGCACATGAACCATCGAGCTCCACATCTACCTGGTCTGCAATCTTAAAGGGCCGTGAGCTTCTTGTCAAGGGGATTCGCTGACTTGTGGTCAATGGCCCACGGGTTCTCTTCCGCCAAGATTCTTGGGTCTTGGATAACATGTTGCGGGGGTGTGCCCGAACCCTGGCGGAGTGGACAGTGATTTAAGCAGGTCCTCAAAGTCGGGTTGAAGATAAAATGGCACTGGCTCTTAATTCTGGTCATGTTTCTGTGGCAGCAACTTACGATTTGTGGATGGGAGAGAAGACTAGAGGGGGCTTATGGATTTAGAAGCTCAAAGTTCCTCAGTATATAAAGACCTTCTTGTGGCTTTGTTCGAGAGGAAGACTTCTCACAAATGAACATAGGTTCATTCGGCAACTCACAGTAAATGGCAATTGTGAACAGGGGTGCAGTCACTGGGAGAACTTGATTCATGTCTTTTATGAGTGTCTGCAAGCTAGACATGCTTGGATTATTCTTTTTCAAAGCTTATCTATGGAGCATCGATTAATGGCCTCTTTCAAATCCTGGTTCATAGAGAAGGTTGCGGAAACGAAAGATTCACTTGCTGGGTTGCTCTTCCCCAGTAATTTTCATTTCTACCCATGACATCTCGGGGGATTGCCATAATAGGTATATTTTTACGGGTAAGGGTACCCACAATTCTTCTTACTATTTAATTATTTTGTTAAATGTTTAAAAGTTTTGAAATTCAAATTATTAAATAAAACTTAAAATATAAATTAAAAAATAAATTTATTATAAATATAAAAATTTATAATTAAATACGAGATAATATAATTTAAATAAAATAATTATTTTATTTATATAAATTTATAATTAAATAAAAAAATAATATAATTTAAATATAAAATTATTATATAATAAAAATTTTAATATTATATTAAAAAATTATTTATTTAGTAAATTATTTTATTAAAAATTTTAAATTATTAAATAAAACTTAATATATGGATCGTTTGTTAAACTTCAATAATTTTTATTATAAAGCGGGGCCGTTGAGATTTATGATTCGATTAATTCGGAGCATGATATGTTGGGTAAGGTTGATAAGCCCTAGTGTCTGCTGTTGTGAGTTGGCAGCATCTAGCGGTGAATCTCTTGAAAATTAATTTGGATGGTTGTGCATGGGGTACGCCTGGTATGGCGGGTGACGGTGGTCTCGCGAGACATGATTGCGTGGGACGGTGGGTACATGGATATGCTGGCCTTGGGGGTTATTACAATGGCAATTAGTGTGAAATCGAAAGCTGTTTGTGCGGCTCTTCAAAGTGCATGTAATTAGCTCCTTGGTTCATATTTTCTCTTTCCTTTTGTCATAAAAAAAAAAAAAAAAAAAAAAGGTTTAGCCTATGCTATTACATTAAACAATGACTGAGAAAGATCTGATTTTGAATTTTTAGAAATTAGCTCCCATGGTAATCAGAGTGTATTAGATCAACCCCATGAACTATTAATTCAAATCTACAGTTCATATAACATTAAAAAAATTTAGAATATTCAGTTCTCTAAAAATTTAAAAAATTAGTATTAAATTTGTATTACACATATATTTATCATATTTATTGAGAATTATATTTTTATTTATATTTTATTTAAATAAAAAATAGAAGAGATTTAAATTATACTTTTTTTTATTTTTAAAAGAATAAAAAATAAATTTCAGAATATATTTTTCTTTTTAAGAAATAAAAATGAAAAAAAATTTCAAATTAAATAAACTTAAGAAATAAAGTTAAATTTAGAAATATTAATTTTTACTCAAAAAAATAAAAATAAAAATTTAAAATTATGTTTTTAAAAGTTATTTTTTTTCTTTATTTTAGATATATATAGAAAATTATTAATATAAATTAAAATATATATTAAATTATAATGTAATAAATTGAATTTTAAAATTTTAATTTTATTAAAATATTATAAAATAATATAAACTATATGTTAAATTAAATATTATTAAATTTGTATTTTATAAAAATTTATCGTATTTATTAAAATTATTTTTTTATATTTATTTAAATAAAATAAATTATAAGTATTTTTTTATTTTTTTAAAAAATAAATTTGAAAATATTTTTTTATTTTTTTTTAAGAAAAAAAAGAAAAGGACTTAAATATGATAAATTTGAAAATATTTTTTCTATTTAAAAAGTAAAAATAGAAATTTAAAATAATTTTTTTTAGTAATTTAGATTTTTTTTATTTTTAATTTATTTTTATATTTTTATTATATTTTTTTAATTATTAATATTTATATTACGTAAATTTTATATATTTGTAAAAAATTATTAATATAATTAAAATAATTGTAAGATATATTTTATCTTAATAAAATAAAATATATAATGAAATCTTAATTCTAATAAAATATATTTTGAAATTATAATTCTATTAAGATACTTAAAATAATTATAAATTAATTATTAAACTAATTTAGAATACTATAAATGGTTGAAGTTTTGTAAAAAATTATAAAATTAAATAAACTTTAATATGTAAATGTTTTCCTAGTTTTGTCTCAATTTTTGTAATTATATTATAAATCTAAATATCAAATATTACAAATTATGAAAGTTGATTAAGAAAATTAAAAAGTTAAATCAAATATTTCAATAATTTTCTTAAATTTATTAATGTTATTATGTAAACTGATATTATATTTATATAATATGTAAATTTATTATATTTATTAATAAGTGTATTTTATTTGTATTTTATTTAAATAAAAAAATTTTAAAATAAATTATGATTATTATATGAAAAAATAAGAAATAAATTTGAGAATATTTTTTTTTAAGAAAAATGATATTTTTTTTAAGTTTAAATTATGAGATTTTTTTTTCTTTTTATGAAAAAACATAAATTAAATTTTGTTTCCCTCAAAACAATAAAAGAAAAATTTATAACTATTATTTCTTTTTTAAAATTTTATTTTTATTTTCTTTAATTATGAGTTTTTACATTAAGTAAATTGAGTAAATAATAATATTAATATCTTAATTATATTAAAATATTATTAAAAATTGTAAATTTATTATGAAATTAATATTAAATAAAATAAATTATGAAATTTTATTAAGAAAATTACAACTAAAATAGAATATTTCAATATTTTTAAAATGAAATAAATATTTTCACATAAATTTTTAATAAATTTTTCCTTAAGTTTAACAATATTAATATAAATACATTAGTATTATATTTGTGCAATTTTAATAATATTTGTTGACAAATTTATTTTTTTTTATTTTATTTAAATTAAAATAAAAAAATATTTAGAAATATATTTTTTTTCTATAAAATAGGTTAAAGCTAAATTTTTTTAATTAAAATTAAATAAAAAGTTAATTAAATGAAATTAATTTTAAGAGATTTTTATAAAATGTTCAAAAAATAAAAAGAAATTAAAAAAAAAGAGAAAAAGATCGAAAAACAATTCTTTTTCTTTGAAAGTAGTTCTTTGTTTATTTTTAACAAAAAAAATTGATAAATTTGAAATATTTATTTTCTTTTATTAAAAAATTTTATAAATATAAATATTTAATTATAATCAAAATAAGATTTTATAAATCAATAACATCTTTATTTAATTATAATTAAATATATTTAATTAATTTATAAAATCTTAGTTAATTGTAATCTAATTTTTATAATGATAAAACATTTTGATGAAAAATCACTATATAAATATTTCTACTCAATTTTTTGACATATGTTTACTTATAAATATTGATGATAATTAAATTAAAATTTTATTAAAATATTAATAAATATTATTAACTTATCATAAAATTAATATTAAATATCATAAATAGTAAAATTTTATTAAACAAATTAATACTAAAATGAAGTATTTAAATAGTTTTAAAATTAAATAAATATTATTATATTATTATTTTTTGAGTTGTCTTTTAGTATTAATAATATTAATATATATATATATATATATATATATATATTAGTATTACATTAGTAACACATAAATTTAAATACATTTATTAATAAATTTATATTTTTAATTTTATTTTAAAAAATTTTAAGAAATTTTTTAAAAATTTTTCTTAAAAAAAGAAATTAGAAAAAAAAAATAAGAGGAGGATTTGAAAGTAATTCTTTTTCTTTGAAAGTAGTCTTTTTCTTTATTTTTAACTAAAAAAATTGATAAATTTGAAATATTATTTTTTTTTATTAAAAATTTTATAAATATAAATATTTAATTATAATAAAAATAAAATTTTATAAATCGAGAATAATTTTATTTAATTATAATTAAATATATATTAATTAATTTATAAAATTTTATTTAATTATAATTTAATTTTTATAATTATAAAAATATTTGATTATAAAATCACTACATAAATATTTTTACTTAATTTTATTTACTTATAAATATAAATAATAATTAAATTAAAATTTTATTCAAACGTTAATAAAAATTATAAATTTATCATAAAATTAATATTAAAAATTTTGTTAAATAAATTAATATAAAAATTAAATATTAAAATATTTTTAAAATTAATTAAATATTATGATATGAATATTTTATGAATTTTTTAATATATAAATTTAATTATATTTGTTAATAAATGTATATTTTTAATTTTATTTTAATAAAATTTAAATGTAAAATATTATTTTTGAAAAATTTTAAATAATATTTTCTTGAAATCTAGTTTTGAAAAATTAATTTTTATTGTTAATTAAATTTTAAAAAATAATTTATTAATTTAAATTAATTTTAAGAATTTTTTTATTTTTTTAAAAAAATTAAAAAATATTTTGTTTTTGAAAAAAAAAAAGAGATTTACAAATAATTCTTTTTTTTTTTATTTTTTGACTTTGAGGAAATATAAAAATAAGTTTTTTTCTTTATTAGGAAAAGAAAAATGAAAATTTAAGAATTATTTTTATTTTTTTAAAATAATATTTGAGAATAATTTTTTTTCTTGTTAGTTTTTTTATTTTTTTAAAAATATTATAATTATAGATATTTAATTATAATTAAAATATAATAATAATATAAATTAAGTAATAAAATTTATATTTAATTATAATTAAATATATATTAGTTGATTTATAAAATTATATTTAATGATAATCAAAATTTTATTATGATGAGATATTACAATTTACGTAATCTATAAGTTGACGATGAGAAGCAACCATGTAAACAAAAATTAGAGATTTTTTCGTAAGTCCGATTATATATAAAAGTCGCAGGGTTGAAACTCCACAATCCTCGGAGAATCGGCCCTTGATTTCACAGCTGCCGCTCCGCTCTATTCGCTAGTTTGTTACCTTTTTCTCTCTGAACACCGTTTAAAATAACGCCCACTTGTACGTTTGCGTCGCTACCAGCGCACTGTAGCCGTACATGATGCTGCTCACTAAAATACGCCGGGGAGTAATTAATGCCCCTCCCTTCTGCTCCCACCTCTCCCATTATTTATAGGAACTTTTCTCTTTTGGTGTATTGAATATTTCCGATGTGGAAGGAAACGGAAATAGGTAACAGAGAGAGCGTGCTGCTGTGAGAGAGAGAGAGAGAGAGAGAGATTTGGTTACCATTTTTTTCTTTATTTTTTTTTTGATCTTTTTTTTTAACCCTTTGTACAAGTTAAGTTGCAGGTTTTTGGAGTATCGTGTCGGGGGTGATGTCTGATATATATAAAAATAATAATAATAATAATAGTAAATGATAATCAGTAATTATGTTATTATATACATTTTCCATTTTTGTTAGAGGGAGTGCCAAGGATTATATATTATTATTGATACACCCATGTGTGTATGTATGTCTGTATGTAGGTGGGTAGGCAATAGAACTTTTTTTTTTTTTTTTTTTAATTCTCTTGTGTTGAGAGAATCAAGAGAGGAGAGGAGGAGAGGCTTTTTTGGGGTTAAGTGGAACCTCAAATTCTCAAAATTTATCAAGAATTTGGAAATGGGTAGGTTCCAATTTTCCTTCTTTCCTTGATTCTTGCGTGTTTGCAATTTTCAATGGGTTTTTTCTTTTTTCTGGGGGGTTGTTTTGCCATCTGTTTTAAACTTTGCTGTCTGGGTTCTGTTGTTTTGGCCTTCTGGGTTGTGCTTAATTCTTTTTGGGTTTCTTGATTTTGATTGGTGGGTGGGTGGTTGGCTTACGGGTGTTATTTCTGGTTATTTGTTTTTTGGTTTTTTTAAGGATTTGGAAATGACTTTTGTAGGTTTTTATGGGGCCTCTCCGTAATCTGTAGTTAAAAATTTGCTCTGGTTTTTGTGCTTGAAATTTACTCTCTCTCTATTTCTCTCTCACTGGCTCTTCATGTTATTTATTGGCTGCTTTTATACTTATATGGCTTCAAACCGATTTTGTTTCTGCAGAGGTCACCATGAGCTTTTCAAATGATATGGATGATGTGTATGAGAAACTTTTTCGAAGATTGAACCCACCCGGGTATGCAATTTCTTATCTTCTTCACTTCCTTCGAAACTCCGCATAAAGATTTAAGCCTGTTATTTTCACTTTTCGCTTTACCAGGGTTGTGATTGATAATGATGCCTGCAAGAATGCAACTGTGATACGGGTAAGTCTTTGTTCTGCTTTCTTCCTTTTTTGTTTCAACTCTCTCTCTGTTTTTGTTTTTTTTTTTTTGGGTTACTTGTGTACTTAGACATGCCTCCAAGGTACTTATTAGAATTTTGTGATGCAGGTGGACAGTGCTAAGAAACATGGAATACTTCTTGAAGTTGTGCAAGTCCTTACTGATCTTAACCTTATCATAACTAAAGCCTACATATCTTCTGATGGTGGTTGGTTCATGGATGGTAAGTTTTTACCTTTCTGTTTTCCCTTTGCCTTTTTTTCTGCCGAACTCAGTTGATTTGAACCCTTTTTCACACCCCTCTCCCCACACCCCCAAAAAAAAAAAAAAACAGTTTTCAATGTCACGGATCAAGACAGAAATAAGATTACTGATGACGCAGTTCTAGACTATATTCGAAAGGTCAGTCATAAATTTGTTATTGATGTTACCTCTGTACCTGTTTTCACCATTTTTATGCAGCAATATGATTATTATTACAACTTTTTCAGTCATTTGGGCCGGAATCATGCTTCACATCTTCCATGAGATCTGTCGGTGTAAAGCCATCAGTGGACCACACAGCAATTGAGTTAATAGGAAGTGACAGGCCAGGGCTGCTATCTGAATTGAGTGCTGTACTAACCCACCTGAAATGCAACGTAGTGAATGCCGAGGTCTGGACACACAACACACGGGCTGCCGCTGTAATGCAAGTGACTGATGAGGAAACTGGGTCTGCAATTACTGACCCAGAGAGACTATCTAGAATTAAGGAACTTCTTTGCTATGTACTTAGGGGTAGTAACCACTCCAGGGGAGCTAAGACGGTAGTGTCTCATGGGGTGACCCATACTGACAGAAGGCTTCACCAAATGATGTTTGCTGATAGGGATTATGAACGAGCAGAGGATGATGCCTTGGATGAGAAGCGAAGGCCTGATGTGAATGTGGTTAATTGGTGTGATAAAGGCTATTCAGTAGTGACCATAAGGAGCAAAGATCGGCCAAAACTCCTTTTTGATACAATTTGCACATTGACGGATATGGATTATGTAGTTTTCCATGCTAATATTGACGCTGAAGGTCCTGAGGCTTATCAGGTAGTCCATTTCTCCATTTTAGTTTTTCATAGATCTATTTAGGAAGGGAATTTGATTGGGTTTTATCTGATTGGCTAATTGATTTTATTATGGATGCTATTGCAGGAATACTTCATCAGGCATGTAGATGGATCCCCAGTGAAATCGGATGCAGAGAGAGAAAGGGTGATACAGTGCCTTGAAGCAGCAATTGAAAGAAGAGTATCTGAGGTGAGTGCACCATGTAATGATAAAATGAGTGTGGTATTCTGATTTTCATACTGGGTTTGTGAATATCTTCTAGGGCATCAAACTAATATGCTTGCTTGTGCAGTGCACATATTTAAAGTTTTAAACCAAGATGGCTAGCTGATTCAACAGTAAGAAAACATGCATAATTGAATCTAATTGTTTTTTGTCCCATATAAGTCTTATTTACCTGTGAACATATGCATGGACACAAACACGACACGATATGAACACTCCAAGTGTTAGAAAATTAAGACATGATTCTGGTGTGGACACGACTATAGATATTTGTGTGTGTGTGTGAAAGAGAGAGAGAGAGAGCAATATAAACATTTTTAATAAACATATCAAACTGTTTATTAGTATGTTAGTAAAAAAAATATTATTTGTATATTTTTCTGAATTTTAAAATTAGTTGTATATATATATGACATATATACGACGCACTAATTAAAATTATCTAATACTTTATCCATTTTTGTTTTCCAGTCGGGAACTTTTTGGCCTGTTTGCACGTTAGCCATGTGTTCAACGCGAACACCCATTTTTCAAATTAAACATTTTTGCGTGTCATTAAATGATAACGTCTTCCTTTTGCTCGGCAAGCCATTTTTTACTTAAAAATGGTTGTAGATAAATTCACTCTCACTAAGAACAACTAAGTACAGAGGCTAGTTGATTCTCGTTTGTTGTTTTGCTGTTTCTTTGATAGTTGCTTGTCTGGTATATGAATGATTAATTATTTTCTTCCTGATTCAGGGCTTGAAGCTAGAATTATGCACTACAGACAGAATTGGCCTGCTCTCTGATGTTACTCGAATCTTTCGAGAAAACAGTCTTACTGTCACCAGGGCAGAAGTGAAAACCAGAGCAGGCAAGGCTCTCAATACATTTTATGTTCGCGATGCATCAGGGTATCCTGTTGATGCTAAGACCATAGATTCCATCAGGCAAGTGATTGGCCAGACTATACTTAAGGTGAAAGGCAGTCCTGAAGAATCAAAACCAGGCTCCCGAGATTCACCCACAAGGTTTCTCTTCAGTGGCCTCTTCAAGTCCAGATCTTTTGTGAACTTCGGGTTGGTTAGGTCCTATTCTTGAATAGCATTTAGCTCAGTCACCATGTACATTAATACCCGTCATGGCCAGCAGCTTTGTGACAAATGTCAGACCCGATAGCATTAGCATATGTGCGACTTCTCAAGCTTAGGAACAAAGCCACGTTAAAGGAGGTAGAGCAAAATGCTGTAGAGAGAAAATGAACTGCCTGTAAATTCATTCCCCTTTAGCCCCTTCATTAATCTACATTTGTTACTGAGGAACCAATCTCATGTTGTTTCCACGAAAGCGAGGACATGACACGAAGCTGTATGTTCAAAAGCATTTACATAATTAATCAATGATTAATGCTTTCCATGGATTATTAAATCCTTGCTTCCATTGACTTTATGGTGTCTTTCTACTCTCTTTTTCATGGTATGGAATTTTCTATGTTTTGCTGACCTTATTGTTTATGAGTGTTCCTTGCACGTTTTCTATATCTTGACCTCAATTTTGGATTTATCTCTCCCTAATTTGAAGCGAAAAAAACGGAGAGTAAAATAACAATTGGCACTCAGCTCGAGGGATTCTTTTTCAACGTCAATAAGTCATAGGCTATATAACAAAAAACAGTTACAATTTGTTTTATTTTTTCATAAATCTTTCTTATGTGCCCACAACTTTTAGGAGGGTTTGTGACTTTCCTCTGTCAAATGGGAGGGATTTGGAGTCCGTCCAACCCAATGAGTGCTAGTATACCTCTTTTTGTGCTCCTATCACGGTGACAACGGGAAAGATTATTTCACTTAAATTACCATGTATTATGATCAAGTAGTTTGGGTAAACGATGGTTTGTTATATTGAAAGTTATATATTTAATTTTTTATCAACGTATTTCATGTGGTTAAACATAGAATTTATTTATTTTAATAGTATATAATTTTTTAATAAGATTATGGGTATCACCCATAATTTTTTGATTTTATTAAAGAAATTATTTCATTAAAAATTCATCTATTTATTTATTGGTTGAATAAAAATACTAAATTTGATCAGTAGTATTATACAAACCAAAACATTCATTAAAAATTTGATAATTTGATTAGATAAGAACTTGCTTTGATTCATTTATTTAATTAAAATAATAATAGTTTAAATTTTAAATTTATTTATTTAATATGTTAAGTTTGAATAAAAAAGAATTTAATTTATTTAAATTTGTAAATAATTTAGTTAAAAACTTAATAAATATAATATTTAAAATTTATTAAAATCTTGTTAAATATATCATTATAAGTTTATTTAAATTTCATTTAGAGTTTGTTTATTGTATCATTAAAAACTTATTTAAGGTTTTCTTGAGTTTAATAAAAGTAGTGATTTTTTAAATAAAAAAAGACATCATTTTGGATCCCTTGTATATTTATCTTTTTAGCAACAATTTTATTCTAATTCTTCTTTTCCTTTATTCTTCATTGCCTCTCTTTTTTTCTCAATGTCACCTCCTCCATTTATTTCATTTTCTCTCTTTTTTTTTTTTTTGTTTTTAGGAATTTCTTGGTTTTTTAAATTTTCCTTACCAATAATATTTATAGATTGATGTTTTTTAAGTTGGTTTTGTTTGATTTTGCATGTTTTGCATTTGGAAATTTTGATTTCCAAAGGGATATTGAAGATAGAGGTGTAGTTGTTTTTATTTTTTGGTTGTTGTTGTAAGGTACTTGATTAACAAGAGAATAAGTAAAAAGAAAAGAAGAAGAAAAGAAGCAAAAATTAACTATAGAGAGGGAGAAAAGATATAAGTTGAGGAGATTCATACTTGAGTGATAAATTGTTGAAATTTCAAGTATGAGTGTGTAAGTATGTGTTAAAAATCTCACATTAGAAAGGAGATAGAAGATTAAGTAACATATAAGTGGGAAATACTTATAAATCCAATGCCTTAAGGTTCCCACAAGTGAGAAGACTTATGTGTAATGGTAAAGCATGTGCTAAGAATAACTATAAACTTGATGTTTTAAGGTTTAGGTTGGACCTTGTTCTTTGAAATTTACACTTAAAGATTTAAGCATTGCAAATGGGAGGTAGGAATAAGCCATAAGCATAATGTTTTAAAGTTTAGGTTAAACCTTACTCTTTTTAATTTACATTTAAAAATCTCACATTGCAAGTAGGAGATTTACACATTACAAAGGAAAGGTAGGAATGACCTATAAACCTAATGTTTTAAGGTTTAAGTTGGACCTTGCTCTTTGAAATTTATACTTAGAAATCTCACATTGCAAAGAAGAGGAAGGAGTACTTAACATATAAGTAAAAATGACCCATAAATCTAAGCTTGTAAAGTTTAAGTTGAGATTAGTTTATTACTTACTTGGATTCTGTTTGGATTTCTCTTTAGAATTAACTATTCAATGAATAAGGAAGACAATACTTGTCATTCATTTAGGGATTAGGCTAAGCTTTCCACCTTAGAATTTTAAGGTGGTAAGGTTGCTAATTGAGTGAGAGGTTACTTATATAAGACTTCAGAAAGTGTCATTCCAATAACACTAAGACATGTGGGGTTATACCACCATTTTGTAAGTAAGAATTATTTGTACTAGTTCTTGGAATGCATAAAATACATGCATCTTAAATATGCTTTCACACATCTGTTGAATTATTACATCTAGTTATTTATTTGTGGATAATAGGCTAAACTAAGTTAAAGAGTGGTGCTAACAAATTTTAATAATTCCTACCAAAAGCTACTAGTGAATATTTTGTCATGGTTAGTGATTATTGTTTGGGGCATACTATAGATTTTGAAGATGTGATCCATAAATAATTTGACTACAAAAGGTATTGTATAGGATGATTTAAGTCTAAGGAGTAAGTTGATTTAGTGAACCTATTCACTACCACTAGAATAATGTTTCTTCCATTAAAAGTTGGAAACCTTTCAATAAAATTCATTGAAATGTGCTTCCAAGACTACTCAAGTATTGGTAGTGACTAAAGCAAGCCAAGGTTAGGTAGATTTTCATTTTTGCATCTATGACAAAACATTACATGAAAGAACCCATTATTATACAATTTTCTTAAGGTTGAGCAAATAAAAAATGGTCTTCCATATTACATAAATAGCTTAAACTTTTGAATGTCCCCTTAAAAAAAAAAGTTATGCATAGCCTTGATGATTTATTTTGTTAAAGAGCTTAATAACCCATACAAATTTTATTATTTTTTTAAATGACTTCATTAGTTAAGGAATAGTGATTCATATCAAAATTTCTTTATTTGGGCTTTAGCTATAAGCACTTGAACAATGTCATATATCTTATAATTAGCCATAATCTCTTTGGCCCATTGTGATACTATAATAATGATAATTAGACAAACTCTTTTAGGTCTTCTAGAATGGACATTTGCCACTTTTTTTTCCACCTCACTTCTATATTGGATCACATAATTGGGCCTCAGCAACTTGGTGATACCATTTTGTTGAACATAAATATGCAATTTTTGTTATAATAGATACTCAATACTTTCATGGTCTAACTTCATGATAAATTGTTATCCCTTTAGGTAGTGTCTTCACTTGGAGACTACTATAAAAATGATAAGAAATTCTTTTCATATATTGATAGACTTTAATGCTTAATTATAAAGGTTTTGCTTAAGAAAGCAATGAGTTGACCAATGAGTTGACCTTCTTGCATCAATACTACATCCATTCTAGCATCACTTGCATCTATTTCTAAGGTGAAAGGCTCATTAAAATTAGCAGATTCAATATAAGAACTTCACATATAGCTTTCTTAAGTTGGTTGAAAGCAAATTTTGCTTTATGAGTCCATTTAAATGAGTTTTTTTTTCTAAAATTCATTGAGATTTTTTCGAACACTCTATAACTTTTAATGAATTTGTGATAATATCTCGTAAAATCAAGAAATCCTCTAAGTTCTTTCAAATTACTAGGAATTGGCCAAGATTTCATTACTTCTATTGTGGAAGGATCAATAAATACTTTTTCTACTAAAATTACATGACCCAAATAATTTACCTTCCTTTAACCAAAAGAATACTATAAAAGTTTGACAAATAATTTATAAGATCTTAGCACTTGTAGGAGTATTCTTAGATGATGTATTTGAGAACCAAAGTTTGGACCATATATAAGGATATCACTAGAAAGAAAAAAATAGTGCAAACTGTTTAAGGTAGGCTACAAAGACATAATTCATAAGTAATCAAAATGCAGTTAAGACATTAGTTAAACTAAAAGGTATAACTTTAAATTTATAATTCTCATAATGTGTTTCAAAAATTATTTTTGCAATGTTAATTTCTTTGACTCTTATATAATAATATCCAACCCTTAAATCTAATTTCAAAAAATAATTTGCTCCATATAACTCATTTAATAAATCATATATTAAGGGGATGAGAAATTTATCTTTGATTGTTATAACATTCAATTACCTATAATCAACATACATATGCTAAGTTCCATCCTTTTTTTTAACCAAAAGAACTAATGATGCAAACTGGTTAAAGTTATGATGGATAAAAGAGTTGTCTAACATCTTGTGAACCTGTTTTCCAATTTTATTATTATTATTATTATTATTATTATTATTTTTTGGAAATGTGGATACCTTTACGGTCTTATATTATCAAGTTTGGAACCAAGAAGTAAGGGAATGAAATGATCATAGTTCCTTGTTAGAGGCTAGGTCATTCATCAATGACATCTTTATATTTCTTAAGATAAGACCTTAATGCATTAAGAATTTGAGCACTAACAAGAGTAGTTACAATTGTGTATAAATGAGCCTACAAACTTATGAATTTTTTTTTATCTTTTTTAAAGTAGAATAGGCAATTTCTTTTCAAAGATATATGTTGGAGTGGTTCCTAATTTATGGTCTTATAATTCAACTTATTACCTATCTTTGATAAAAGAAATTTTTAATTGTTGGTGGACTACACTCCCTTAACTAATCCATTCCTAACACTATATTAGATGCCCCAATATTCAATAATCTCAATTCATAGATAAAAGAATATCTATGTATTTTTTAAGTAAAAAAAGAGTGCTTTTCTGCACTAGTCTTCTTCTTACTATTTGCCATTATCATAGTTAAAAGAGAAGCATGTTTTGTTTGAAATTATAATCATCTAGCTATGGTAATATCAATGAAGTTATGAGTATTGCTAGTGTTAATCAATACCACCAATTACTTTTGATTCATATACTTTGATAGTTTAAGAGTACTATAGTTAAAAGTCCCTATTATTGCATTTATAGAAATTTCACTAATGACATTTTCATTTGGTAGCCTAGTATTTATTTCTAGATTTTTGTTATTATTTGTTTCTCATTCTTACACTTTGTCATTGTCAACTTTTATGAGATTAAGTTACTTCTTAGCATATTGATGACCCTAATAATATTTTTCTTCACATTTAAAATAATAACTTGATTAATGAGCTTCTTTCAAGGACTTTTTAGGCCCTATTGAAGGAGCATTTTTTCTAGGGCTTCTTGGACCCAACTGAGGAAGTTGAGTTCTATTTATGAGCTAGATTTAAAGGATTGCTAGTAGTTTTGAGTATGACTCTTGTAATATGCGAGATTTTTACCCTCATTGGTTTTTACTTCTCAAGTAATAATTTGACTATTAAATTTTATAATTTTTCCATATTATATCCATCCTCTAAGGAATAATTTTTTAGTAGTTTCATAATAGTTGCTATCTTATCACTTAACCCACTTAAAATTATAGAGACAAAGTATAACTTATCTAAATGTGAGTTATGAGCTAACATAAGAAAGTATAGCTCTTCAAATTCCTCTAGGTAGTCTTGCACACCATCTGTTTGTTTTATTTTGTGGAACTCTTCAACTACATCTAGAAAAAAATGACCACCAAAATGTTAGTGTTCTCGTTCGAATCACAATCCATCCTTGGGGCCACTTGTTAGCTCATCCATTTAGGTATATTACAACTATATCAACTATATAATTTTTTGTAATTTTATAGAGAAGAAAATTATGTTAACCATTGTGCAACCAACTTGGTTGGTCATCATCATTGAAGGGATAAAGTTTTAACTTGGGTTCCTTGATTGTAAGAATATTTTCATGCATTATTGTGGATCCATTTTAGCCTTTGCTCTTGCCCCTTTCCAACATTGTTACTTTTGGAGGAGGAAAAGCCCTTTAGTGTTGTTAGACATAAATAGTGGGTTAGGAGTTGATCCAAGTATTTAGCATTTATATGATATGGTTTAACACAAATTAGGTTTCGAAGCAAAATTGTTAGGTTTCCACTTGAAACTAATGTGTGTCTTTTTGAAGTTATTCCAAAAGTTGAAGTTGATCTTGTATTTAAGAGGTTGGAGTTGTTTATAAAGAGACTAAACTTGGAGGTTTAGTTTTCTTCTCGGATCATTCATTATTTTAAGCTGAGTGCCTTCCACCATTTGTTCACAATTTTTTTTTCCTTGTTTTTAGCCAAGTTATAGCAGAGGAGCATTTGCTCTAATACCAAATGTAAGGTACTTGATGAATAAGATTAAAATTAAAAAGAAGAGAAGAAAAAAAAAAGAAGGCGAGAATCAACTTAAAAGAGGAAGAGAAAAGTAGGAATAGAAGGAAACAAAAAGGGAATTGAAAATTGAGAGGGAGAGAGAGAGAGAGAGAGAATTGAAGTATCAAATTTCATTTAAATCTTTTATAATAGAGTTTAAATATCTCTTTTCTATTTATACTAATATCTATAACAATTGAGTTTATAGAAGCAACTTCAAATAAGGACAATTGGAAAATCAAAATACAAAAAATAGAAAAAAAATTAGTTCTTTCGCCAATGCTTATTTATATTACCTTTGATAGCTCTTATTCTACTTTTAAGTGCATATTTCCATCATTTTTCCTTTTTCTTTTTTTTTCCCCTTTTTTATCCAAAAATTTTGATTTTTCAAAAAAACTACAAAGAAATAGCTTTGATTTTGGTTTGGGGAGGTGGATCCCATCTTTATTTTTCTAGTTTTGTTTGAATTTTTGGTAAAGGGAGGTGGAATGACTTATGAGTTTTTTCCAATTTGGAGTTGCATGTGACTTGTTGCTGTTGAATTTGTGATTTTGAAATTATTCTTTTAACTGTTACTTATTTGATCTTAATGCGGTGTTTACCTATAAAGTGGGAAAAAAAAAAATCAAACTAGAATGATTTCTAATTGTGTTGATTTTTGTTTCTTTCTTTCTTACTCTTGATTTTTATTTAATATAAAGGAGAATTTAAGGTAGAAAGAGACATTTGATGTTGAGGCATTAGAGTTTAAGTTATGAGATTAGAAAACTTGATTTGTGACAAATAGAAAACACATTCAGGTTTTATTCAAAGTGAAATTAATATCAAGTCGAATATAATATCAACTTAATTTTAATATCAAATTAAGTTTAATATCAACTTAAATTTAGTATTAAATTAAATTTAATATTAAAATAAAATTAATATCAAATAAAATTTAATATCAAATTTAAACTATACTTAATTTAAATAAAATTTATTTGAGTTTGTACTCTAATAAATTACTATCAAGTCAAGCTAAACAAAGTGAAAATTGGTTCGACTTGAGTTGCTTGCAGCCCCATTAATCACAAAGGTTCCAAAATCCCCTTCATTTTAGCTAATTAGACAGCTAGTTGTTGCCGGCTATCGTATTGCTATTTCTTGCTTTATTAAAGTCCCATGTGATTGAGGTTTGAAATTGTTACTATTCTTAAGTTGAATATCCCAACTGCACCTTTTCTTGGGTCGTCCTCATTCGCCCCGTACCCTGGCAATCTAATCCACCGGAGCAGGCAATTGATTGCTTGGGAAAAAGGGCATACATTTCTGTACATGAATCGGATTTCGCGATTAATCAGGGCACTCGAATCGTTTATCTATGTTGGAATGGCCCACTTGTATTGTACATTTGAGAGCGACTTTGAATATTCTTTTTGACAAAGATTTTTCCGAGAAAGAGAGGGAAGACAGTCCAACATAAATGGGGAAGAAAAAAGGAGGTGAGGAAGAAAACGCATATCCTCTTTGTTGAATTGAATGCTCAATTATTCCAATTTGATATTCTTCCGACACCCCCCCCCCCCACAAAAATTTTTTTTTAAAAAAGGGAGAGATTGCTATACTGTTCATATTGGTTGCTTGCGTCAAAGTTTTGCGGGTGTTACCACGTGGCTGCTCTTGCTCAGCTGAGGAGCTCTACGGGTAATGTGAATCCAAAAAGATCCAATATATTTTTTTAGATGAGATAAGTTTATAAGAAATAAAGAACAAAAAAGGATTATCCATAAATTTTTTTAGATGAGATAAATTTATAAGAAATTAAGGGCAAGAAAAATGATTTAGTTAGAGTAACCTTCAAAGAGAGTGAGACATTAAGAAAATTCCTAATACAATTTTATAAAATTATATATATATAGAAAAATGTGATGAATTAGGAACTAAATATGGAAATAATATAGTAAATATTATAGTTATGAATATTAAACTTCAATAAAAAGGGAAGAGAACAATTTTAAAAAATTATGTGAAAGACATGTATATTTAAGAATCCGAGGAGACAATTCCCATCCTAAACTCTTCTAAATTTGTTACACTTTGGCATAAAATAAAATTACTCTATTTAAATCAAAAGTAGTAATTTTGAGTCAAAATTGTAAAAATAACTTCTCTGTAAATGTAGAGATGAGAATTATAAAAGTAAGTATAAAATCATAACAGCGTGGAAATTTTAAAAAATTAAAATAAGTGTGTTTTTCTCCGATTTTATCAAAACCAATTAGGTACAACTTGGTGGTTCATTTAATGGTCTTCTTGCACATGGGATGCATTATTGCGCACCAGAAAAATTTGAAAAGCCTCCCATCCTTACTGTAAGCCAAAAAATTTGGCCAAGGACGCTTTCTTGTAAGTTGTGACAGGGAGTTTCGACCTCTTGGCTGCAGGCAAACAACCACCCTCATTTGGCCCTAAAGCCTTTTCACTTTGACATGACCTGATTGAACTAGCAGGCCACGCTAGAGTAGAAGGATGAAAAACCATTTAGCATGTTCGTATGCCATTTACCTTGTCTCTTGAATTTAAAACGCGTCGTCAATGGTAATTCTTTAAACGTTAACATGAACATGAAGAAAAAAAAAAAGGAAAAACGACCTCAAATGGGAAGAACTAGCATTGATCCCCACCTAAACGACGTTTCCTAGAAGCAAACGTAAGACATTAGCTGACTTCATGTGGATCAATAGTTGTGGTTTAGACCTTTCGATTGATAGCAACCATTGCCCACTTCATGAGACCTGGCTCTTGTCCAATATTTTTGTCTTCCTGTCAATTTCGCATCACTAATTGCGCTACAACTAGAAGATCTGCCCATTTGGTTTCACTCCCTCCTAAATTTGCTCATTGCTGCTGCCACTTTTTGACTTATTCTAGCTTTCTCAGAAGTTTTTTTTTTTTATTTTTTTGGTTACCTGACAATTTCAGCTTTCGCTCACATACATGAACCTGGCGACAAAATAAACTCAGTAAATGTTACTGTGTCATCTTGGACTAGTCAGCAGTCAGCGCTCTAACATGTGCAGTGCAGACTATAATATGTTTTGTTGATAGGACACAGCAACTACACAAGGTAATGACTCTCACTCGTTGTGTGGCAGTGGGGCAAATTTTCCAAGAGCAGCTAGGGTTACAATCATGTCCAAATGATGACCAACCAAATCATCTTGCTTTGAAATTATCGTCAGACACTGTTCTCTCTGATGCGGACCCTATTAAATTATCCATGAAGAGCTGGCCATGATTCACTGATCATACTTTGGATAAAATATACCCTATATTTTCTACATAGCGACTTGTCTAAAACGTACTGCTGATGAAAACGTTAAAATTAACCAAAATAAAAAACAGAAATGTCTTGGGAAATTAACAGGGTGCCATGTGCTTCTAGTGTCAGTGAGAAGTTTTGAATCTTTTACATGTGTGCACTGATTCCTAGCTCACATGATGGAGGACATGGGCTGGGGGGCTCTTTAAAAATCTGCAGCGACTGTAGGAGCCTCAACTTCTCACATGAATGGCTTGCTAAGATCTAAGCACATCGAATATTCTTTGGTGAGATATGTAATTATAATGCAATTTCAACTGCAGAATCCATATGCTTTGTTAATTACCACTAGCAGCACCTATAAGGATACTAAAAGTTTGGCACCAAATAAATTGCATCCTTAAAATAACTCTCTTTAAACATTGAGAATTTTAAGGAAAAAAAAAAAAAAAACAGGAGACATGAGAATGGGAGACTCTGCTGGCATCGAGTTTCCAGGGTTCCAGGCATATTTTCACAAAGAAGAGTCAGAGTACAGAAGGCCCTTGAGAAGGTTGCAAACGCGAGCTCCGCGTCCTCTTCAGATTAAGGCTAATGATAGCAAGAGTGTACACAAAGTTATGGCCTGCAACATAACTTCAAACCCATCATCCTCAGCTTCATCAATGGCACCATCTCCATCATGCAACTCATTCTACAACAAGGATCCTATACCCCTGCTTTCTCCCCTTGTTTTGCCTTCCTTGCTCGAGTCTGCATTCAATGAACAAGGAAATGCTGCAACATCTCATTGAAAATTATATATATATATATATATATATATATATATACACGTGTGTGTGTGTGTGTGTGTGTGTGTGTGTGTGTGTGTGTGTGTGTGTGTGTGTTTGTCTTGCATATTTTTTTGGCCTAGGGCTTTTGTACATTGTATAGGCTTTTTTCTATATTTTCATCACACAAGGATTAATGGCCCAATATTTCTTTTTTCAATTGCTTTTAGAGACCTATAATTCCTTGACAATGGCTTGCCTAATCTAAAACCTAAAAGTGTTAATCTCGTCTAGCATTGCTTCTTCAGGAGTTGGATTTTTTTTCGTTTTTATGACTAGCTCAAAAAAAATCCTTCATTTTAACTTAAAAGGTAATAAATTTTTGAATCTTTCTAATATAAAAATCTCGTGCACTAGAGGGTATTTCTCATTTTACTTAAGAAATTTTCATGACTTCAAAAACAGTACAAGACCCAAAACTTATTGAGACAAACACAGGCCGATACCTATTTGTTTCGAGAACAGAGCCAATTTACATCTTGAAGCCAGGCTCTCAACATTGTAATGGCATTTTACATCTTGAAGCCACTTAACATTGTCGTTGCATGTTACTCTAGCAAACACTTTCGATCCATCCGTAGTTTATTACCCACCTAGTCCACATTGCGGTTACTTTAACCTCTAGTGTTGTGGGTAATTTACATTTTGTGACTGAACTTATTATTTGATTTTATTTCTATTATTTAGCTTTAATTTCTTATAGTTAAACTACTAAAATTTATTTTTAATTTAATTTAATCACTATATCACAATATTAGATAAAAATTTATAAAATTTATTTTTTAAAAAAATATATTTTTATATAATTAAATTTATTAATTAATATATTAATAACAATCAATTTAAAATTCTCTAATTATGATGTGTTAGGTGTGACAAGATTAGGATATTTAGAAATGTCAGTAAATATAAATTTTGTAAATCATTATACTATAACATAATAGTCACGAAAATAATTTAAAAAAAAAAAACAAAATTTAGAAGTTTTTATAAATATTAATATAAAATTTATACCTTTAAAATTTTAAAAAATAGATAAAAATATTATTATTATTATTATTTTTTATTTTTATTATTTTGATAGAAGACACATTGGACACCTTATGATGTATGATGCTCTTTTAATCTTTAGACTATACCTCTAGCTAAGTAGATTCCAAAGAGAGTTAACTATTAAATAGAAAAAATAACTCTTTTTAAGAGTATTTTATATCAAGTTACATTAATGGATTGAATGACTTCATTAAGGTAACTATGAAGATATAGGAACCTAGATCTTTGAGCCATCTTTATAAGTTATCCAAGTTATAGGAAGAAGTGGTATTAAATATAAATATAACAGTCATTAAGTGAGGAAACTGGAGTACTCCTAGAAAGATGGGTTCTAAGAGTGGACCTATATTAAATACTTAAATTAGTCTAATGGGGGATATAAGACCTTTTACAGTAGGCAGAAACAAGGAGTCATTTACTATAATGCTTTTAAATAATTTAAAAATGTTATAAGCCAAAAGTTAACCTAAAAGATTTAAAATGTTAGGGAAATGCTGGAGATGTGGTGAGAGGTATTGCCTTGGTCACCATTGCACCAAAAAAAGTATGTTACATGTTTTGGAAGGAGAGGTATTGCAAGGGGATAAATTGTTAGAGAAGAATTCAAGAGAGATGTTTTATTATAAAGAAGTTGAAGATGCAGGGGAAGCACAGGGAAGTATATCTTTCTATGTCATGATAGGCCTTATTGGATTGAACATATTGCAACTCAAAGGGCAGGTGGAAAATAAGACTTTAACCATATTAATTAACTTTAGAAGCATCTACAACTTCTTGAATGTTTACTTGGTTAAGGATTTATCTTGCTTAGTACTATTTACTCAACCATTACTCATCACAATTGGTGATGGCTGTAGGGTTATTTGTAGGTAGAAGATTAGTTAGTTTGAATGAAGAATGTAAGGTCAAACATTCAAAAATTACCCTAGGCTATTGAATTTGGGTTCATTTGACATGAGACTTGAAGTGGATTGTTTGGGGTAAATAATCTAGTATTATTGGACTTCAAAATTGCAAAATGTCTTTTGTTAAAGAAGATAGAACTATGGAGTTATTAAGTACTCCTCATGGTCATGTGGCTGTACTCAAGTTAATGATTAGAGTTTAGTTACAATAGTCACTCAAAAAGAATTCCCTAAGCTCATTTGTGCTCCATAGTATCTCAGGTTGCCTCCACTCAAGTTCCTAAAGAGTTATAGCCTAGCTTAGAGTGATATGCAGATGTATTTGCTGAGCCAAAAGGGATGCCACCATTTAAGGGCCATGATCATGCTATTCCTTTAAAGCAAGGGGCATAATAGTCAATATGAGTCCTTATAAGTATTTATATTATCATATTACAAAGATAGAAAAGTTAGTGGTTGAGATGTTGAGTTCTTTTATCATCCATCATAGCTTTAGTCCTTTTATCTCACTAATTCTCTTAATAAAGAAAAAAAATTCTACTTAGAGGTTTTGTGTGGATTACAAACAACTCAACTCCCTCATAATGAAAGATAAATTTCCCATCCTAATCATTGATAACTTGTTAGATGAGTTATTTGGCTCAATTACATTTTTTAAGATTGATTTTATGATTGAGTACCATCAAATAAGCATGAGGGAAGGGAATATTCTAAAAATTACTCTTAAGACTCACCAAGGACATTATCAGTTTAAGGTAATGCTTTTTAGGTTAACCAATGCACATGTCACATTTAAGGTCTTTATGAATCACATTTTTAGCCCTCTCTCAAAAAGTTGATGTTAGTTTTTCTTTTTCTTTTTTGATGACATATTGGTATATAATGTCATAATGGAGGACCATAAGGTACATCTAGCTAAGACTTTTTATGTGTTGAGGTAATAAAGGTTGTTTGCTAAGAAATCTAAATGTACCTTTGGGTAGTCCCAAGTGGAGTGCTTATGTCACATCATTTCTAGTATTAGGGTGGCAATTAATCTTGGTAAAGTGCTTGCAATGGTAGAGTGGCTTTTACTTATTAATATAAGAGAGTTAAGAGGAGTTTTAGGGCTCACTGTATACTATAAGAGGTCTGTGAAAGGTTATGGGAGCATCAATAAGCCTTTAATAAAATTATTTAAAAAAGACAATTTTTGTTGGAATATAAAAGTTAAGGATTCCTTTTGTAAATTAAAGGAAGTTATAATATCTGCTCTTATATTAGCAATATTCAACTTCTTTAAACCTTTTGTTTTGAAAATTGATGTCTATGGTAAAGGGATTGGTGTTGTGTTGATATAAAATCAAAGGCCCATTGCTTACCTTAACAAAAGGTTACATCTTAAAAATCAAGGACTCTTAATTTATAAGAAAAAACTATTGGCTATACTCATGACAGTTTCAAAATAGAGGCATTATTTGAAAGGATATTCCTTTATTATTAAAATTAACTATAAAAGCCTTAAATTGTTACTACAACACTAATTACATATATATATCCAACTTAAAGGGGTCACTAAATTGTTGGGATTAGATTATACCATCCAATACAAGAAGGTTATTGAAAAAAAAGTTAGCTGATGCCCTATTTAGGAGAAGTGAGATAGATATAGGGGATGGAATGTTACCAAGACCTACAGTAACCTATTTAGTAATGTTTACTTAAGTGCCTTAATGGTTAGAGGAAGTCGTCAATAACTATTAGAATGATACATTGGCTTCTAAACTTATACCTATACTCACACTCTCTATTAAATGTAAACCTCCATAATTTTTTTATAATGAAGTGATCAGACATAAGGGTAAGATTTACCTTGGTTTTAAAGGAGATCTTAGGCTACAAATGTTGAAGAAATTTCATAGCTCAGCCATTAATGGTCATTTTATGATTAAAGAGACTAGGCATAGGCTACAACAATTCTTATATTAGCTTGGTCTTAAGAAGAATGCATATGGTTATATTCAACAATGTGATATGTGCTAGAAATGTAAAGGAGAAACAGTCAAGAGCCCTGGTCTCTTACAACCCATGTTAGTTCCCAGTTAAGTGTGGAGGGATATCAAAATGAATTTCATAGAGGACCCACCAAGGTCAAAAGGAAAATATTTTATTCTTATGGTCATTGATAGATTGAGTAAATATGGCCATTTCATGGCCCTATCTCATCCTTACATTGTTGTGGTAGTAGCCAAGATGTTTATGAAGAATGTTTTCAAGTTGCATGGGGTACCCAACTCCATAATTTCTAATAAGGACAAGGTTTTCATTAATGTGTTCTAGTAAAAGCTCTTTAATCTTATGGCAACTGAGCTGCAATTGAGTACAACATATCACCCTTAATTTGATGGGCAAATAGAATGGCTTAATAGGTGTATGAGGACTTATCTAAAGTGTATGACCTTACAAAAACCACACTAGTTAAGTAAGTGGTTGTATTAGGCTGAGTGGTGCTATAACAGCAGCCACCATTTAGCCCTTGCCATGTCACCCATCCAAACTCTTTATTGGTTTGCTCCCCCTCAAATGCTAAAGCTACCTTTAGATCAACCTAGAGTGGCTTTTGTGGAAGAAATGCTACAAGAGAGACAACACATAACCAAGCTACTAAAGGACCAACTTTTGAAAGCCTAACAGAGGATGAAACATTATGTTGACAAACTCAGGTTTGATTGTTCCTTTTTAGTGGACGATTAGGTTTACTTGAAACTTCAACCCTATAAATAAGCTTCAATTGCTCTTCACAAGAATTTGAAGTTAGCCACTAAGTACTAAAATCCCTTCTTGGTTCTAGAGAGAGTAGGGTAGGTGGCTTACAGGCTTCAATTACTTATTAAATTCATTATTCATCTTGTTTTCCGTGTTTCCTTGTTAAAGAAGTTAGTTAGTTCCTAAGGTCAGCAAATGACTCAACTCCTTTTAACTAGTTAGAGTGGTCAATTGCTAGGGGAACTAATTGCAATGCTGGATAGGAGACTCTTGAAAGGCGAATAAAACTATAACTCAAATTCTTATTCAATGGTCTAATATGGCACCAAAGGAAGCTACACGGGAGGATTGGACTTTCATTACTTCATAATTCCTTACTTTTAAGCCTTAAGGACAAGGATGTTCTGCATTGGAGGCATCCTCGTAGCACCTTTATAAGATGATCTTACATCCTTTTTGTTTTTTATCCTGTTCTTTCCGTTTTTATTTTTTGGTTACTAGATAGGGAAGGAATGGTGGTGGCTAGTGTTAGACAAGAACCATTGGATCAGATGTAATAAAAGGGTAGGATGTGTCGTTAAGCCGCCGTTAAGTATCCGTTAAGTGACTGTCCATACTTGGTGGA
Source organism: Rhizophora apiculata (assembly GCA_037832385.1). NCBI lineage: Eukaryota > Viridiplantae > Streptophyta > Magnoliopsida > Malpighiales > Rhizophoraceae > Rhizophora > Rhizophora apiculata. The sequence goes on along the minus strand of CM075441.1, from coordinate 5,690,783 downwards.
ATGCATCGTTTTATTAGTAAGTGATGGTGGAGGATGCCATGTATATAAAAGGCATCGAGTCTTTACAGAACAAGTAAAAAAGAAAAAATTGATTTAATTGCTTTTCATTCCCTTTCTTCCTCTCCCTCGACGCTCATCTCCTTTCTGATTCTTCTCTTTGCTTTTTCACTTATTCAATCAACCCTAATTTCTCATTTCCAGCTTTGTGACATCAATGTAGGCACGGCAACTATTGAAGTGCTTTCTATTGCTTTTCACTTATAGTTATTAGAAATTGAAATTGAAATTGAAACTGACTGAAATTTTGATTAGATTTTTGGTTTCATCTGTTGTATTTGAGCTGATAATGGGAAATTTTGTTCTGGGTTTTGTTCAGATTTTCTCTTTTCTGGGTGTTTAGACTAGAATTAGGGTTTCATTAGCATTTCCCTACATAAATTACCTCCCGTTGATAGACTCTCTCTCTGTTTTGCTTTTTTTTTTAATTTTTTTTTTCCTTTCCTACAATGGATGTTAAAGAGTAATATTTACTTTGCTACTGAGTCTGGTAATAATTGGGCTGTGTTGCTGTTGTTGTTGCTGTTCTTTTTTTTTTTTTTTTTTAATTTTAAGATATAGGATGTTAATTTGTGTTTGATTGTATGTTTGTTCTTCTGGGGCACAGTTCACTCATCTATAACATACTTACATATATATATATATATATATATATATATATATATATATATATATATATATATATATTTTGCAGAGACTAAATGAAAGGAGTGGGAGTGTCCAGAGATTATCGTCGACCTAGAACTCGTTCAAGAAAGAAAACAGCAAAGGGCTCTACTGTGCGAGAAAATCTCGATAACATTGTCCTTATTGACGTTGACAGCGATGGGTTTGATAGTGTTATCATCATTGACGTACCCGAGTCCTTGCAGCGAAAATTAAGAGGTTCCAGTGTTCTTAGGGAAGGCAAAAGATATTCCTTTCCAGGCATAATATGCATTGATGATGATGATGGCGAAAGTGATGATATTGAGTGCCATGAAAGTTATGTTCATGGTGGTGGAGATCTAGATGATGATGGCACTTCAAGTTCGAGTAGTCTTTCTGCCTCGGATGAAAAGTGCAATTCTGTTGATGCAGATGCTAACAATTATCGGGTTATCCACACAGAAAGACCAGCATTTAAGTTATCAACGTGCAAAAGACCTTCTCCCATGGAAACTTTCTCAAGAAATTGTACTAGCTTGGAGTTTGAATCGGATAGTGGTTCATCCCAAAGTGGTTTTTCTGATTTTGAAGTTATGGAAGGTTCTCTTGGGGAGCTCAGTGAACAATGGAAAAAGGCTCATCTGAGGAGAAAATCTAATGTCCAAAAGGGTCCAAATGGTCCAGAGCCCCAGGCTAGCCATAATAGTTGTGAACATGATCTTGATATGGAAAACAGGACTAAACAAAATGTGGAAGCCCCTGTTTGTTCTAGTTCAAGTCATGTAAATTTTGAAGGGGTAGACTCTTCTTCAGCAACTGCTACTGGAGATGGAATTGGGGGGGCTTGCTCTTTCAATCCATCTATGCAAAATCCTTTTGCCAGGTGTGAGGAGAAGGCTGATAAGGAAAGTGATGCACAGTGTTCTCCAACATGGACTTGTTTTCAAGGTAGTGAACAAAAGACTATAGGAGAGAATTGTTTTCTGAATTCTGAGCAAAGGAATAACTTACATTCTGATTGTGAGGAAGCTAGTTTTCAGGCTGAAGACGTGTTTCCGTGCAAGTTCCATTGTTCATCTGTAATGCATAACATACATCAAAGGAGGGTTGTTTTCAAGGAGAGAGGCAAAGAGTTTACATGGCCGCCTTTTAGTTGGGAAACTTGTTCAAGTGAGGCTCAATTTAAAAGTTCGAGTTCCAAGGAGAAAGAAATACCAGTGTCTGGAGAAAAGTTTGTGTCAAGTGCTCCATCATCTGAATATACAATGATTAGAGATGCTATGGATGGCATCAGTGCTGTCCCTGAAGAATCATTTAGGCCTCCTTCATGGACTGAACCAGCAGTCACTCTTGAGAAAGCTGGTCAGCATGGTGTGGAGAAAATAAATTCTGGGGAAAGGTCCTTTTGTTCAAGTCAATACCATGAAACCCTGCGTAAGCCTGGGACTTCAACTTTGCCAGAGAGGAACAAGTCTTTTACTGATGCCACGTCCAATATTAAAAAAAGTGATGAAAGGGATTCCATATGTGGTGTTCCTACTGGTAGTGTGCTTGATTTTCAAAGAGATATAATTAATGTGCGTGAAGAGCTCAAGAAGACAGATGAATACAAGCTGGCAGTAGAGGAAGAGTGGGCAGCCAGGCACCTACAACTAAAACTTCAGGTACAGTAACATGCATCAGTCCCTTGATTAGTTTCTATTTAATGTGCTACTGTAACAGTCATACTGGATCAACCATTGAGGCTTGTTTATGTCTGTTTTTGTCCTAGCATCTGCATGTGCTTTGTGCATGTCCCAATTATTGTTTTTTCATTATCATACTGAAGCAACATTTTTATTCTTTTGCAGGCTGAAGAGGCTCAACGGTTGAGGAAGAGAAGAAAAGCTGAAAATTTGCGTGTTTTAGACATGCAGAAAAGGCAAAGGCAGCGAGTGGAAGAAGTGAGAGCAACTCAAAAAGAGGTACGTTTATTTATGTTCCCCCCGACCCAGCAAAAGGAAAAAATCCTCCCTGCAAAGTTGTCTTTTATTTGTGCAGGTTTGCAACTTTCTTTCTTCTTTGTTCTGCAAACTTACTTGCATTCTTGTAATTTGTCTCTCTATTCCACATTTAGGATGAGGAGAAGTTGAACATGAAGGAGAAAATTCGTGCTGAAGTAAGACAGGAGTTACACAGGTTAGAAATGACATGCTTTGATATGGCTTCATTACTTCATGGCCTGGGAATCCATGTGGGAGGTGGGTTCCATCCTTTATCAGATGAGGTAAGTCACAAACTTGTGCAGCTTAGAGTGTGTGTCTTTATTTATTGAATTGGGTTAACACTATGTAATTTGAGCAAGTCCTGAGGATCTCTGCCCAAGATTAAGAAATGCAATCTTGTCACAGTATTGATTGGATGCATATAATAGTAGATCTATTTGCATATGTAAGTAGTGACTTGTTGGCCTTGATTATTAATAACTTAAACATTACCTTGCGAAATATTGGCCTACTACATCCTCTTTTAACTTTGTTTGGACCAAGATAAACCGTGTGGGGTGGGAATTTCATGTTATTAGTCCATACAGATGTGCATATCATTGCTGTTAATTATAATGTTCCATCTCAGGTGCATGCAGCCTATAAACGAGCCTTGCTAAAATTTCATCCTGACCGAGCACCAAGGACTGACATCCGTCAACAGGTTGAGGCTGAGGAAAAATTTAAGCTTATTTCTCGCATGAAGGAAAAATTTTTGACCTCATGACACTTGAGGCTATGGAAAAGGTCATTAAACCATTTTCATACTTTTTTATTATTTAACAACAATTTTTAATGCAGGAATGCCTTTTGCCTTTCTCTAACACATGATAGATAGCCATGGGTTTGGGTGGGGGGTGGGGAGAATGTAAGGTTGGCATTTTTTTTTTTTTAACTCATCATACAATATGGAAAATTGTTGCAACTTGTATATTCTGCATTAAGTGAAAAAATTATTGTCTTGTTGTTGTTCCATATGCTCGATGATGGAGTTTGGTTATTAGTTTTCAATATTGACAATAATGTAAGGCAATACCATGTGACACATGTGGATAGAAAGGTCGAGAATTTTGGCATCTGACCAACAAATAAGCACTGACATAACGAGCAATGGTAGTTTACGTCAATGGGAAACCTTTGAGTTGATCAAGGGCTGGACAATTTTCTAAGCACCAATCCTACTTGCCATCCTGGTCTCATGCACAACAGTATACGTATAAACCTATTTCACAATTACGAGAGCATGATTTGAAGTTAATTTTGCATTTCTGTTGCGAGATTGTTGATGGGTGAATGGACATATATAGGTGACAGAGTAAACTTATAACGCTGCAGGATCATGGAGAGTGCTGTCTTCGTTTCTGCAAATTCAAAGTTCATGCCAACACAACTTTGGGGTCCCAACCCAAATGGAAGAAACTCTTGGAATATTTTTATTTTTTCACAACTCCGGTTCCCCAGTTTACAAACCTCTCTGGTTTGAAAAGCTGAAATCATCTTTCCATATCTGTTGATTGTTGTATGAAGTGCTAGAACCGAAACATTGGGAGTTGTTTTAGCTGGAACAAGCAGATTTCCTATCCTGACTTCTTTCTGTGCTGCCCTAGAGAGATTGAAAGCAGGAGGAAACAACCTCAAAGATTCATTGATGATCATGATCATCTGAGAAAGAAAGAAAAAATGGTAGAATTCAGATACAAAACTTATTAAAGGTCCCATATATGCAGACAAATTGATGAACTGACCGTAGTGATACTGTGTGCTTACAGTCATCAATCTTCCAATACCATCGGGACTTGGATTCCCATGGCCAAATAATTCAAGCACTTCTTTCCTTGCTACGTCTTGCCAGTCAGTGTGAATCGCTGGCGGAAAAACAGTCCCGGTGAGTGAGCTTGAAACAGGTTCACGACCAGCAACATAAAATGCCTTGCGTTCGTCAATCACATCATCTAATGATTTCTTCTTTTGGTTCATCATTATCATGATAGGCCAAGATAGTCTCTTCCATTACGATCCGGTTCATCCCCAGTCGCTTCTTCTCTTTTCTTGACTATCCTTTATATGTTGTCTCGTATGCCTTTTTGAAGTTTCTCTGATTTAACAGCGTTTTCTGTTTTCAGTTTTCTGCCAAAAAAGATGGTAGTACTCACTGAAAAATAGCTGAAAGTATCACTTTTAACTGATTCTTTACCGGTATACATTACTAATCTTGTTACAGTGTGAAGGGAGGAGAGGGAGGAAGTACACCCTAGCCCAGGAATTCCAACTTTATAAATGTTTCCGGCAACAATTTTACCCATCCTTGTCTGCATAGCGGAGATGTTCTCTCCTTCCAAATAATTGCTTCTAAAAGTTGTTCTTGAAATTATTTCTTATGCCAGAACCCTGAATTCCTGGGATGCCTCGATCTCCTTGGCACCTTTGAGTCTCCATCTTTCAAGTATCGCCTCTACACTTGTAATCTTGCTTGGATCATACCCTGCAACCAATAACCTGCTTTCAAGCTCTCTCCATGAAAGTTATGACTCGCAAATTTACGCATCTTAGACCATTTTGCTCCTTGGGATCCTAGGACTCCATTAGCTAGGAACTTGTCTGCGCAATTTACGATCACTTTTTTGGGGTATGTTCCATCTTTATTGCTTTATACTTCTTTGACAAGCTCAGGTTCAGTGATCACCACTTGAGCTCGAGTACCGTACCAAGTGAGAAAGTTCGTCCCTACAATCATTTGTGTTCAAAGTAATGCTCTCAACTCGAAAACACCTCTGAGTCAAAGATGACATCCTTGAAATTTAATAAAAGCAGATCCAAGTTACCGTATAGCTTTGTCTAGGAATAAACATGAGGCTGAATTCTGGGGAGCATGTGATGTGATATGTCCATGGAACTGCTTGTTGCTTCAATTCTCATCTTTGGTGATCTCTTTAATCCTGACCTCATTGCAGATCGTATCTGGATCGCGGTCCACCATACTTTGTTGAAGAACTGGACGAGACCTAAAGTAAATACAAAAACAAACAAAACTTAAAAAGCGATAAAAAAAATTATAATATTATTTATAATAAAAATATTATAATTTTATTAATATAATAAATTGAATATAAAAAATTAAGAGATACTTATAATAATTTAAAAATATTTATAATAATAATTAAAAAATATATAAAAAAATATAAAATATTTATTTTTATATAAAAATAAATATTTAAATTTACCTAAATAGTTAAATTTTAAATTAAATTTAATTTAAATTTTTATTATAATAAATTTTTAATTTAAATTAACTGCTAATTTGAATTAACATCAATATCCCCTTAATCCTAATTAGGTGATACTCTCAATCTTAGCATCTGTTTCAGCTTGATAAATGCTTCATTCGTCAATGACTTCATGAGAATATCAACCACTTGATCTTTAGACTTGTAGTAAACCAATTCAATCTTCCTTTTATCAACTTAATCCCTCAGAAAGTAGAAACAAGTATCAATGTGTTTACTCCTTTCATGTGTAATTAGATTTTTAGCCAAATTAATTGCAACAATAAATATTTTTGTGAGAACTTTAACTGGAACATATATCTCATTTAGCAAATTGTGAAGCTAAATAGCTTGACAGGCACTTGAAATTGTAACTATATACTCTGCTTTACAAGTTGAAAGTGTAACAATAGATTGTTTCTTGGATGACCACGAACAAGCAGTAATTCCAAAGTTGAAGTAGTGTCCAGAAGTACTTTTATGATCATCTATATCTTCACTTCAATCACTGTCAAAATAGCCTATAAGGGTATAACTTTTGGATGATGAATAAAATAGGCCATGATCATAAGTTCCCTTTAGGTAACACATAATCCTCTTGACAACTTGCATATGAGGTTGGTGGAGAAACTTCAGAAATTTGCTGATCAAATTGACTCCATAGGATATATCAGGCCCTGTGTATGTCAAATTTCTCAAACTCCCAACAATTTGTTTGAAGAGTGTGGAATCAACAGGTGCTTCATTGCCTTCTTTAAATCATCTAGTCCTAACTTCTATGGGAATTCTCACAGGGTTGCAATTATACATTCGAAACTTCTTTAATAGCTCAGTAGCATACCTTTTCTGATAGATAAAGATTCCATCATCTCTTTGAGTTACTTTAATTCCAAGGAAATAAGACATTATGCCCAAATCTATCATCTTAAATTCATGTATCATGGACTTTTTAAAGTCTTCAATCATTCTATAATTATTGCCTGTAAAGATCAAATCATCCACATATAGGCATATCAGTAATATATTACCAAAATCATTAATTTTCACATATAAAGCATGCTTAGAAGGAAACTTCTGAAAATTGTTTTCTTGGAAGAAGGAATTAATGCATTTGTTCCATGCTCTAAGGGCTTGTTTTAGGCCATACAATGCTTTCTTTAGCTTATACACTTTCTCTTCATTTCCTTTCTTCATAAAGCTTGGTGGTTGCTTGACAAACACTTTTTCTTTAAGAGGACCACTGAGAAAAGTTAACTTCACATCCATTTGATGAATTTTCTAATGATTCTGCGTAGCTAAAGCAATTATAAGTCTGACAGTTTTCATTCGAGCAATAGGAGAGAACACCTCGTGATAATCATGGTCAAGTCATTGTTCAAATTTTTTTATAACCAATCTTGCTTTATATGTTTCTACTTCTCCATTGGATTTCTTCTTAGTCTTGAAGATCCACTTTATATCAATAACTTTCTAAGCTCGTGGAATAGTAGTAAGCTCCCATGTATTATTCTTCTCAATTGCATAGATTTCTTTATTCATGGCATTCACCCACTTCATATCTTGAATCGCCTCATCAAATGTCACTAGTTAACAATTTGGAAACATGGCAAAGTGCACCAAATCCCCATCATCATTAATAATATTATCAGGGATTACCTCATAGTCTTGTAATCTAACTGATTGTTGGTGATTTCTCCTTGGTTTTCCATTCTCTTGTGGAGCTAATGGCATAGGATTCTGTGCATCAATTGGTGAGACTTCTCCATTCACATTGGGGATTACAGCTTGAGTTTCTTCTTCCAAAATAACAATTGGACACCTTTGAGAGTTATATTGCTCCTTAGCATCAAAGTTGCAAACTTCATCTTCAACAAAAGTCATATCTCTACTCACAATTACCTTTTTCGTTATAGGATTGAATAACTTATATTTGCCTTTTTTGTAGCCAAGAAAAATTGTCTTCACTCCTTAATCATCTAACTTTATCCTTGTTTCTACTAGAACATGAGAATAAGTAATAAAACCAAACACCTTGAGATGCCTTATATTAAGCTTAAAATCGTTTCATACTTCTTTAGGAGTGACATTCTAAATACTTGTTGTTAGAGATCTATTCAACAAGTAAACAACATATAAAATAACTTCTACCTAAAATGGATTAGGAACTCCCTTGGCCTTTAACAAGCTTCTCACTATATTCATAATTGATCTATTCTTTCTTTTAGTAACTCCATTATATTGTGGAGTATAGGAAATTGTGACTTCATACTTTATTCCTTATACTTCACAATACTCTTTAAACACATTAAAAATACTCACCACCTCCATCAGTTTTCAGAATTTTAATATGATATCCACTTTGTCTTTCAATATAGATTTTAAATTTCTTAAAATAATCAAATATCTCAGACTTTTTTTGCATGCAATAAATTCATGTCTTCCTTGTAAAATTATCAGTGAAGGTAAGAAAATGCTTATTGTTACCATGTGATAACACACTCATTGGGTCACAAACATCAGAGTGAATAAATTGGAGTGGTTGTCTTACATGTCAAGTCCTTGTCACAAAGGGTTGTTGATGGAAGTCATATTGTACCAGCTCAAATCAACAAGGGAGTTGATGCTTTGCAAAACCTTGGAGGACTAAAGACAAGGGTAAGGTCAAAGAAAATAAAGGAAGCTCTCAACTTGTTATGCGGCATTTACTATCAGGAAGTTGTTAAGTACGAGTTAAGGATGATGGAGGCTTCACCAGGGCTTGCAAATGTATCATCTGTGAAGGAATTTGAGAACCATGGCCTTGGGAAGGAAGTTAGATTTGGGAGCCCATATTTGGGCATTTAAATGGATTATTTTCATGGGTTATATTGTTATATAGTGGGTTGAATGAATTTCAACATCTTAATGGGTTATTTTCATAGGTTTTATTATTATTTAGTGGGTTGGACGAATTTCCTTAATAAACTCATCTTATTAGCTAAAGTTTTTTGGAGTTAGCATATAAAAAAGGTAGAAAGGGTGGCTGGAGGGGTGGACCCATTTTTCATGAATGTATGAGTTATTTTCTCTGGTTTTTTGAGAATTAATTCTGAATTTTCATACTTGAGTGTATTGGTTCAATAGACTTATCTTCTTCGACATTGTTGTTGTTAAGAGTGGCATTTGAATTTTATAGTTATGGTTCTTGATTGTTTATAATCATTGGGTCAGAACTTCAAATTCCTTAACTTTTGTTAGAATGATCCTATATCAACATTAGTGTTGAGTTCCGTTTACATATAATCAGAGTTTATATCATTTAGTATCAGAGCCTTGGCTCTAACTCAGGTTAGTTATACTTTTATTATCATCTATTTCATGTATTCTTCATTGTTGGTTGAATAATAAAAAGAAAAACACAAAAAAGCAAAAGAAAAGAAGAAATTCATGTGTTTCTTGTATTTGGTTGTTGTTGTCATTCATTTTGCAGAAATACCCATCAGTTAAAAAAAAAAAAAAAGAAGCAAAATCATGTATTTCTTAGGTTTCTTTCTAATATTTGTTTCTTCTATAGATATACCCATTAGTTAACTAAAAAAAAAAAATCATGTATTTCTTAGGTTGCCTTTCTACTTTTCGTTCCTTCTAGGAATACCCATTAGTTAACCAAAAAAAAAAAAAACCCGGCTTCATTACTTAATTGGTCATTTACTCAATTATATTCGATAATTGATTGTTATCTGATTGCACTGCTCATATCATTGAATTCCTTGTCATTCTGTTTGCTTTATTGCCCATCTTCTTGATCGTGTCACTTTTTTGAAGAGGTAGGTCTAGGATTAATATATTCAAGTTTTGTTTGTTCTAAATTTAATTTACTTGGAACTATTGAAAGAGCTCTTAAAGTCTTGCAATTCATTGTGTGAAACACGAGAGTTGAGGACTACTATAGTTGAGTGGAGAGCAAACACGTAAGGGAGTGAGTTTTGTGAGGTATATTCTTTATTCACTAACAATCTTGCATATCCAATGTCTAATGCTAAAAAAGGCAGTTTTTCACATAGAGAGGAGGAAGTAGTTGTTCTAGATTTCAAATTACTTATGAAATCCTTAGAGCAGAAGTTTGATAGGATTGACCAAATGCTTTGGGAAGTTTAAGACAAGATGGATAAAATAGAAGGGAAATCCAGTGTCAATCCTAAGAGGCCAGCTGAGAGGGTCATGAAGGAGCAATTTGAATATGACTTAGGTGAAGATGGTGATGATTATTATAATGATGGTGATAATGCTAGTAGAAACTTCAGAGGTGGATTTAGAGGATGACATGGTAATAAGAATGGTATAGGAGTAAGAGGCAATAGAAATGTTTATGATAGGTACAATGGAGGTTGGGATAATAAAAATAGAGTAGAGGAAGGAGTAGACAAAAATTTTAATAATATTAAAATGAAAATACCTTCTTTTCAAGGGAAAGTTGACCTTGATGTCTATTTGGATTGGGAATAAAGGGTAGAATTAATATATGAGTGCTACAACTTCTCTGAGGAGAAGAAAGTGAAGTTAACTGTGATAGAGTTCTCTGATTATGTTGTAGTATGGTGGGACCAGCAAGTTACCACTAAGAGAAGAAATTTTAAGAGAACTGTAGAAACTTGGAATGAGTTGAGGACTATGATGAGAAGGAGATTTGTTCCCAGCTCTTATTATAAGGATTTGTATAACAAGTTGTAGAGCCTTACGCAAGGTTCCAAGAGTGTGGAAGAGTACTATAAGAAGATGGAAATTGCTATGATTAGGGCAAATGTAATGGAGGACAGGGAGACAACCATGGTTAGGTTCCTCTAAGGGTTGAATAGAAGTATAGCTAATGTGGTAGAACTGTAACACTATGTAAAACTTGAATACATGGTACACATTACTATGAAAGTTGAGAGGCAACTTAAGGGAAGGAACACTTTTAGAAATAATCAAAATTTAGGTTCATCTTTTTGGAAGTCGAACTGGGGGAAGAAGGAAGAGAAGATGACTTCTAAACTTAAAACCAATTCACATAGACCCAAGACTAGTGGGGGCAGCCTAAAAAGGGGCAAATTTGAAGGAAAACTTGAGGGCACCCAAGGAAAAACTAGAGACATCAAATGCTTTAGATGTCTAGGTAGGGGTCATATGGCTTCACAATGTCCTAACAAGAGAACCATATACCTTAAGGAGAATGGTGACTATGTATCTGGCAGTGATGCTAGTGATGAAGACCAAATGCCACCACTAGAGGATGTTAGTGATGTTAATGAAGGGATAGAGTATCCAGAGCATGGTGGAAGGTTTTTAGTAGTAAGGAAAGCCCTTAGTGTGCAAGTTAAGGAAGAGGATGATGTTGAGATGCAAAGGAAAAATACTTTTCATACTCGATGTTTGGTTCAAGATAGACTATGTTGCTTAATTATCGATGGAGGTAGTTGCACTAATGTAGCAAGTACAAAGTTGGTGGAAAAATTAAACTTGCTTACAACTAAACATTATAGGCCATATAATTTGCAATAGTTGAATGACAGTGGAGTGGTGAAAGTGACTAAACAAGTTGTGGTTCCATTTTCCATTAGTAGATATAAGGGCGAGTTGTTTTGTGATATTGTACCTATGCAGGCCGGGCATTTGTTATTGGGTGGTTCTTAGCAATTTGATAGAAAAGTTTTGCATGATAATTATAAGAACCGCTATTCTTTTACCATGGATGGAAAACCATTTACACTTGTTTCATTGACTCCAAAACAGGTGTATGAAGACCAAGTGAGACTTTATAAAAGTGAGCAAAAGAGGAGGAGCGAAAAGAAAGAAAGTGAAGGAAAGAAAAAATAAGGTAAACGCATTTGAAAGTGCTAAGTACAAGTGTGGTCAAGTTCATAAGAGTGAAGATGAAAGAAAACAAGTGAGTATATTTGCAGAAGGAGCAGATGTTAGGGTTACCTTCCAAGCTAGGCAACAAATGATCTTGATCCTTTACAAGGATTCTTATTTCTCTAACACTAACCTTGATTCATCTTTACCTAGTGCTATTTCATTTTTGTTGTAAGATTATAATGATGTATTTCCTAAGGAGATCCCAAATGGTTTACCACCAAGGAGAGGGATTGAACATCACATTGATCTTATTCCTGAAACTCGTATTCCCAATAAGCCAACATATAGAAGTAATCTTGAGGAGACAAAGGAGTTTCAGAGGCAAGTTGATGAGGAAGGGACATGTAAGGGAGAGCGTGAGTCCATGTGCAGTGCCAGTGTTGCTTGTGCCAAAGAAAGATGGATCTTGAAGGATGTGTGTCATCAAAATAATAGTTAAATATCGATATCTTATACCCAGGCTTGATATGCTAAATGAATTACATGGTACTTGTTACTTCTCTAAAATTGACCTTAAGAGTGAGTATTATGAAATTAGGATGAGGGAAGGAGGTGAATGGAAAATTGCATTCAAGACCAAGCATAGTTTGTATGAATGGTTAGTTATATCCTTTAGTTTGACTAATGCACCTAGTACTTTTATGAGATTAATGAATCATGTTTTAAGACTTTTCTTAGGAAAGTTTGTTGTGACTTATTTTGATGACATATTAGTATACAACAGGAATTTAAAAGAGTATGTTGAACATTTGCATTGTGTGCTTGATGTTTTAAGGAAAGAGAAATTGTATGCCAATTTGAAGAAATGCGATTTTTGCAAGGATCATGTCATTTTCTTGGGTTATGTTGTGTCTACTCATGGCATAGAGGTTGATAAAGAGAAGATTAAGGCAATTCAAGAATGGCCTACACTTAAAAGTGTAAGTGATGTGAGAAGTTTCCATGGTTTGGCTAGCTTTTATAGGAGGTTCATTAAGGATTTTACTACCATAGCTGCACCATTGATTGAGGTGATTAAAAAGAGTATGAGTTTCAAGTGGAGTAAGGAACAACAAAATGTATTTGATTTGCTTAAGTCTAAGTTGTGTAATGCACCACTTCTTGCTTTGCTTAATTTTTTTAAGATTTTTAAAATTGAATGTGATGCATCGGGCATTGGGATTGAGGGAGTTCTCATGCAAGAGAAATGACCTATTGCATTCTTTAGTGAGAAGTTGAGTGGGGTAACATTGAATTATCCAACTTATGATAAAAAAATGTATGCACTTGTAACGATTTTAAAAATATGGTAGCATTACCTTTGCCCCAAGGAGTTTGTAATTCATACTGATCATGAGTCTTTAAAATATTTGAAGGGGTAAGGTAAGTTGAATAGGAGACATGCAAAATGGGTTGAGTTTATTGAAACTTTCCTTATGTAATTCAATACAAATCAGGTAAGAAAATTGTTGTTGTTAACACATTGTCACGTAGGTACACATTGATTGGCACTTTGAGCCTTAAGTTTCTAAGTTTGAGCACATTATTGATTTGTATACTAATGATGCTGACTTTAATAACATATATGCTGCACATGAGAAAGCTGCCTTTGGTAAGTTCTATAGACATGAGGGGTATTTGTTTAGAGTAAATAAGTTTTGTATTTCTCAAGGGTCTATGAGAGTATTACTTGTGAGAGAAGCTTATGGAGGTGGTTTAATGGGACACTTTAGCATTCAAAAGACTTTTGATGTTTTAAATGAATATTTCTTTTGACCACATATAAAAAAGGATGTTGAAAGAGTCTATGTCAAGTGTATTACCTGTAGACAAGTTAAGTTTAAGGTTTTGCCCTATGGTAAGTATATGCCCTTAGAAATTCCTTGTGAACCTTGGACCAACATTTTTATGGATTTTATTCTTAGGTTACCTAGGTCTAAGAAGGACCGAGATTGTATTCTTGTTATAATTAACAGTTTTTCAAAGATGACACATTTCATTACTTGCACCAAAATAAATTATGCCACACATATTGCAAACTTATTTTTTAGAGAGATTGTTTACCTACGTGGAGTGCCAAAGAGTATTGTATCAAATCGTGATACAAAATTTTTGAGCCATTTTTAGAAGACATTATGGGGTAAGCTTGGAACAAGGTTGTTGTTTTCTACAACTTGTCATTCATAAACTGATGGACAAACTGAGATAGTAAATCGAACTCTTGGTACATTGTTGCATGTTGTTATTGGTAAGAACTCTAGAACTTAGGAAGAATGTTTGCCTTTTGTGGAGTTTGCCTATAATCATGTTGTTCATAGTACTACAGGTTATTCTCCTTTCGAACTTGTTTATAGTTTTAATCTATTATCTCCTTTGGATTTAGTACTATTGCCTATATAGGACAAGGTTAATTTAGATGGTACATTGTTACATGCTGTTATTAGTAAAAACTCTAGAACCTAAGAAGAATGTTTGCCTTTTGTGGAGTTTGTCTATAATCATGTTGTTCATAGTGCTATAGGTTATTCTCCTTTCGAGCTTATTTATGGTTTTAATCCATTATCTTATTTGGATTTAGTATCATTGCCTATACAGGACAAGGTTAATAGATGGGAAAAAGAAGGCTGAAGTGCTTAGGCAACTTCATGAGAAAGTTAGGCTTAACATTGAGAGAAAAACCAAACAATATGAAACACAAGCCAACAAAGGTTGTAGGCATCTCATTTTTGAACTTGGTGATTGGGTTTGAGTATATTTGCGGAAGGATAGATTTCCTATGCAAAGGAAATCAAAGTTACAACCAAAGGGAGATGGTCTTTTTCAAGTGGTGGCAAGAGTTAACGATAATGCATATAAACTTGACTTGCTAGGTGAATATAATGTGAGTGCATCATTTAATGTTTTTGACCTTTCTCCTTTTCTCTTTGATGATGTAGGTGCTGATTTGAGGACAAATCATTTTGAGGAGAGCGGGAATGATAGAAGCCATATTGTACCAGCTCAAATCAACAAGAGAGTTGATGCTTTGCAAAACCTTGGGGACTAATGACAAAGGCAAGGTCAGGGTCAACTTGTTATGTGACATTTACTATTAAGAAGTTACTAGGTATGAGTTAAGATTGATGGAGGCTTTACCAAGGCTTGCAAATGTGTCATCTGTGGAGGAATTTGAGAACCATGACCTTGGGAAGGAAGTTGGATTTGAAAGCCCATGTTTGGGCATTTAAATGGATTATTTTCATGGGTTATATTGTTATGTAGTGGGTTGAATGAATTTCAGCATCTTAATGGGTTATTTTCATGAGTTTTATTATTATTTAGTAGGTTAGACGAATTTCCTTAATAAGTTCATCTTATTAGTTAGGGTTTTTGGGGGTTAGCATATAAAAAGGGCAGAAAGGGTGACTAAAGGAGTGGACCCATTTTTCATGAATGTATGAGCCATTTTTTCTAGTTCTTTGAAAACTAATTCTGAACTTTCATACTTGAGTGTTTTGGTTCAATAGACTTATCTTTTTTAACGTTGTTGTTGTTAGGAGTGGTGTCTGAATCTTATAGTTCTTATTCTTGGTTGTTTATAATCATTGGGTCAAAACTCCATATCCCTTAACCTTTGTTAGAACGATCATATACCAACATTGGTGTTAGGTTCTGTTTACATATAATCAGAGTTCGTATAAGTTATCTACTCTGTTTGGTAAGAATACATGCTTCACAAATTTGATTAGGATGATATATCCTGGGTTGACCTATCATTATGTTTCCTTATTCAAGCAACTTTAAATTGCAAAAATTTAGTTGGTCCAAACAAAAATGCCACAACCAAGACTCATCTTTGACAACAATACTTATATAAATATAAACATTAGTGGCAATATCAATTCGGAATATCTAATTCTTCATTGAAGGAACTTTAAGAATGAGTGTACCTCTCCCATCAAGAATTGAGAGACAGTTATCATGTAATTGCATACTATACCCCTTTTAAAATAGTTGGCCCAAACTGAGTAGGTTACTCTTCATGTTTGGTACATAAAATGCATCTAAGATATAATTATGATCTTCATTCTTCAACTCAATGAGAATTCACCATTTTCCCATCACTGGAGCACTACTATCATCAGCAAACTTAACTATGAAGCAAATTGACTCATCAAGATCAACAAAGACCTCCTTTTTCCCACACATATGATTGGTATACCCGGTGTCAACGAACCATGTATTATAATTTGGATTTTCAATAGCTGTAGTAACCATTATAAGTGCTTCATTTTCACCATCTGTATCTCCATCTTATGCATAATGAGCTATTTGATTCTACTCTTGAGACCTACACTCATTAGCATAATTACAATACTTATAACAAGAATAACATTCAACGTAAGACTTATTATGCCTTCCTCTACCACAACCTCTTCCTTGTCCTCGACCTAAACCTTTATACGTTTGGTCCAATCTCCTTTGGCCATTGTATTGATTGTCACCATCTTCATAGTTGTTACAATGACCTCTTCGGCCTCTATTGTTGTAGTAATTATTACCATATTCTCATCCTCTTCCATGAGAAAAACCTTACTTCTACTTTGATTGATTACTTTGATTGCTTTTAGTAGAAGCTTGACTTTGAAGTGCTTGCTCTACTGGCTTCTCAGTGCGCTTCTCATTCATTCGTTATTCATGAGCTTGCAATGTACCTGTTAATACATCAACTGACATCTGGACAAATTATGTGCTTTTTCAATAGCAACCACGATGTGCTCATACTATGATGTAAATGTCTACAAGATCTTTTCAACTTTCACCTAATCATTCAATTGTTCTCTACGGATTCTCATTTGATTTATTAGGGTAAGTACTCTACTTATATAAACTGAATTTGGTTCTAAAGTTTCTATCTGTAAAAACTCAAACTGATGTCGTAAGGTTTGAAGTTTCACCTTTTTTACCTTTTTAACTCTATCTGCATTTTAAAATTAGATCGTCCAGATATCCCATATCTACTTTGATGAGATTATTTTTGTAATCTTTTCAAAAATTTCATCATTCACCTCTTAATGGATGAAATAAAATATTATTTTATCCTTCTTTTATAATTATCGAATAGTTTTCTATACTTCTAGAACATATACTGTAAATTTTATAATTTTATTCTCCATAATACTAAACAATTTATTATAATTAAATAAAATTTTTATTTATAAATTTAATATATTATAATTTTTTTTATTTAAAATAAAAATTAAAATAAAAAATTATGTAATTTATATTAAAATTTATAATTTTTCTGATTTGACTTACTAAACTCTTATCATTTTTAATCTAATCTTTAAACTTTTTTTATTTTTAATCTAACTCTCAAATTTTTTTTATTTATAACCTAATTCTTTAACTACAATTCTCTGTACTCGTCTCTTTTAGGTCACCACCATCCGGGAAGAAACCAATCTGTCAGTGATTTCAGGGCTGAGAGTGGCAGCGGCAGCGGCAGCGGTGGGAGAATCGCTTCTACGTGTCGCCAGCGATGAGGAAGCAGAAGCAGCAGCGGCGGCAGCAGCAATGGCGGCAACAACAGCAACAACAACAACAACAGTGGAGGCGGCGGAAGGTGTTCGGCGGTTCTTAAAATTGTGCTGCAGTGGAGGCGGCAGGAGCGGAGGATCAGATTCGGCGCGTCAGGTGGAATACCAAAACGTGGATCAAATATGCGCAGTGGGAGGAATCTCAGAAGGATCGATTACTGGAATCACTCTCAGTGGCTTAAACACGCGGAACGTTTGGGACCAGGCGATAGGTAAAATTACGTGATTTTATTAATATTATAAAACGCACACACTTCATATTTATTTAATAAATTTTTTAATAATTTTTATAATAATTATTATTTAAATTTTTTTATAATTAATTTTATTTTAAATTTTTTTATCTTTTTATTAAATTTTTTTTTAAATTTTAAAAACTCATTTTATATTAATAATTTTTTAACTTTATAAAAAATAATAAGTTTTCATATATTATTTTTTTCAATTATTTTAATTTCTTTATTTATGATAATTACTTATTTTATATTTTAAATCACTTTGTCAAATATTACTGGTTTATAATCTGTAAATATGGCAAAGTATACAAAATTTTCATCATTATTAATAATATTATTAGGAATTATCTCATAATCTTGCAATCTAACATTGGTGATTTCTCATTGGTCTTCTATTTTTTGTACAACTTGTGGCGTAAGATTTGTGAATCAACTAGTGAGACTTCCCCATTTATAATGGAAATTGTAGCTTGAGCTTCTTCTTATCCAAAAATAGCAATTAGATGTCTTTGAGAGTTATATTACTTCTCAGTCAAAGTTTCAAATTTCATTTTTAACAAAAGTCATATCTCTACTAATAATTACCTTTTTTGCTATACGATTGAATAACTTATATCTTCCTTTTCTATAGTCAAGAAAAAATATCTTCACTCCTCAATCATCTAACTTTGTCCTTATCTTTGCTAGAACGTGAGTATAAATAATAGAATCAAATACTTTGAGATACCTTACACTAGGCTTAAAATCGCTCCATACTTCTTCAAGAGTGACATTTTGAATACTTGTTGTTAGAGATCTATTCAACATGTAAACAACACATAAAACAGTTTCTACCCAAAATAGATTAAGAACTCCCTTGGCCTTTAATAAGCTTCTCATTATATTCATAATTAATCTGTTCTTCCTTTCAGCAACTCCATTATGTTGTGGGGTATAGGGAATTATGACTTTATGCTTTATTCCTTGTGTTTCACAATACTTTTTGAACTTATTAGAAATATACTCATTACCTCTATTAGTTCTCAGAATTTTAATATGGTATTTACTTTATCTTTCAACATAGCCCTTAAACTTCTTAAAATAATCAAACACCTCAGACTTTCTTTGTATGCAATAAACCCATGTCTTTCTTGTAAAATTGTCAATGAAGGTAAGAAAATACCTATTGTTACCATGTGATGACACTCATCGGGCCACAAACATCAAAGTGAATAAGTTAGAGTGGTTGTCTTGCACACCAAGTCCTTATCATAAAGGGTTGTCTACTCTACTTGGCAAAAATATATGCTTCACAAATTTGATCAGGATGATGTATCATAGGCAAGTTTGTCATCATGTTTCCTTATTCAAACAACTTTAAACTACAAAAATTTAGATAGCCAAAACGAAGATGCCAAAACCAAGACTCATTTTGACAATAGTAATTAGACAAGTATAAACATTAGTGACAATATCAACTCAGAACATCCGATTATTTGTTAAAGAGGTTTTAAGAATGAGTATACCTTTCTCATCAATCATTGAGAGACAATTATCATGTAACTTTATGTTATAGTCCTTTTCAAATAATTGATCCAAATTGACTAGGTTACTCTTCCTATCTAGTATATAAAATACATATGAGATGTAATTATGATCTCCATTCTTCAACTTGATAAGAATTCATCATTTTCCCATCACTTGTTCACTACTGTCATCAGCAAACTTAAATATGGAGTGAATTGGCTCATCAAGATTAACAAAGACCTCATTTTTCCCACACATATGATTGGTACACCCGGTGTCAACAAACTAAGTATTATAATTTGGTTTTTCATCAGTTGTAGTAACTATCATAAGTGCTTCATTTCCATCATCTGTATCTCCCTCTTATGTACAATAAGCTGTCTGATTATACTCTTGAGATTTGCACTCATTAACATAATGACCATACTTGTGATAAAAGTAACACTCAACATGAGACTTGTCATGCCTTCCTCTACCTTGACCTCTTCCATGGCCTCGACTTCGACCTCTATACATTTGGTCTGATCTCCTTTGGTCATTGTATTGATTGTCACCATCTCCATAGTTGTTGTAGTGACCTCTTCGACCTTTATTGTTATAGCGATTATGACCATGTCCTCATCCTCTACCACAGGAAGAACCTTGCTTTTGTTTCGATTGATCACTTTGATTGCTTTTGGTAGGAGTTTGACTTTGAAGTTCTTGCTCTACTGGCTTTTCAGTGTGCTTGTTATTCATTTGTTGTTCATGAGCTTGCAATGTGTCTATTAGTACATTAATTGACATCTGAGACAAATCATGTGCTTCTTTTATAACAACCACAATGTGCTCATACTGCAATGTAAGTGTTCGTAAGATCTTTCCAACTTTCACATAATTATTCAGTTGCTTTCCATAAATTCTCATTTGATTTGTTAGGGTAAGTACTCTATTTATATAAACTGAAACTAGTTTTGAAATTTCCATCTACAAAAGCTCAAACTAACGTCGTAAGATTTGAAGTTTCCATCTGCAAAAACTCAAATTGACGTCGTAAGATTTAAAATTTCACCATTTTAACTCTGTCTGCACCCTGAAATAATATCATCAAGATATTTCATGTTTACTTTAACGAGGTTACTTCTATAATTTTCTCAAAAATTTCATCATTCACTCTCTGATGAATGAAATAGAGTACCTTTTTATCCTTTTTTTTGTAACTCTCAGTGAGCGGCTTTTTGTACTTTTATAACATTTACTGTGAGTTCTGTAACTCTATTTTTTACAATATTCAACAATTTATTATAATTAAATAAAATTTTTATATGTACACACCATCTGTTATAATTTTTTCTATCTAGAACGTGAATTGAAATAGGGATTGTGTCGTTCAGGTTGAAATTCATAATTTTTCTGATTTGGCTCCCAAATTTTTATTATTTGTAATCTGATCTCCAAACTTTTATTATTTTTAATATATCCCTAAACTTTTGTTATTTGCAATATGGCACCCAAACTTGGGTTATTTGCAATCTAACCCCCTTGACTACAATTCTCAGTACTTTTCTCTTTTAGGTCACCGCCGAGCAGTCACTGAGAAGCTCGCAAACGACAAGAGGCGGAGAGGTAAAGATCTGGCCTCCCAAGCAATCACCAACGCAAGTAGAAGGAGTTCGAGGATTTCGTCAGATGGAATACCAGCACGTGGATCAATCATGCGTAGTGAGAAAAGCTACTCTGATAGCACTAATAGGCAAATATATCTGTTATTACTAATAAAAAAAAATATTATAATTTTATTAATAAAATAAAATAAATAAATAATAATTAAAAATATTTATAATAATAATTAAAAAATATATAATTTATATATATTTAAATTTATTTAAATAATTAAATTTAATTTAAATTTTTATTAAAATAAATTTTTAATTTAAATTAATTCTTAATTTAAATTAAAATGAAAAAAAAGGAAGGTTGCGAGGCTTCCCGTCGGCAGCGCAGCTCCTTTTTGCTTACAATTCATGATCGACAAGGCAGTGCTTTCTGCACTAATAGGGAAGCCTCAAGGGTCATTTTATTGTTGCATTTAAATATTCTGACCATAGGATCTATCAGCAGAGGCAGAAAAACCATTTACTGATCATATGCGCATGCCTGGAACTTCTAAAATCTTATGTTTTGTGTGTGAAGCAAATACATTACATGGTAAGGTAGTCACATTTCGCTCCTCAGAAAATGTATATATATAGTTTTCTACAGCAAAAGCCATCTGAAACAATGTCTTTAAATCACCATTCTTAAACTGGGCGCAAGTCAAATTTATTGTTACATGTCTCATACAAAAGCATACGCAAAGCAGCCATTTGGTCAATAATCTTCGACTTCCATAATGGGAATCAAATCATTGGTCCGTTGGTTACCATCTGAGGATTTCCAATAACCATCAAACAAAATATGTAAATATATGATTGATAATGCGACAATAATACCTTGCAGTTGGCTTGTCCACAAATAGCCATGGTTTAATTTTCAGTCTACTTTATGTTCCTTGGCATTGTAGTTTATCAAACGATTGTGCAATTTGTTCTTTCAATAGCTGCTATATGGTCATTGACATTAAACAAGACTCGGAATAATTACGTCATCTAAAGTGAAAAAGTTAGAATCCTTCGCTATCTCATATTTTCAATGCAACAACACGACGGGATGATCAAGTACCAACCTTTAAATAAAGTCCTGAGATGAATTATATATCTAATACTTAATAAAAAAAACTTGTTAAATAGGCTTCATCAAGTTAAAATTATTTTAAAAATTTTATATAAAATATATTTATTAACAAATTTAAATTTATAAAATAAAAAAAATATAAAATAGTATTTACAATATAATTTAAATATTATAAATAAAATATTATATTATTTAGTTAAAAAATAGTATATTTAAATTTTAAAAAATAATAAATAAAATCTTTAATACTTATTCAACATTATTATTATTTGTATTGATTATTATTATTTGTATTGATGATATATTGATATTTTATAATACTATTGAATAATATTTTAGTACTAAAAATTTTTCTTAATTGTTAAAAAAAAATAAAAATGAGTAGAGTTTACTATCTTTGCAAAGAAAATAAAATTATTTTAAATAAAAATAAAATTTCTTAGTCATTTTATAGAAGAAGAAAATATAATTTCTATAAACAAAGTAATTGATTTTTTTTAAAAAAATTTTTTGATAAAATTGAAGATTAAATTCAACTACAAAAATTTTTTAGAAATATAAATTATATTTTGGATTTTGATAAAAATATGACTTTTTATGCTAAACTTTTATTTGAAAGACTTAAATGAACCCTCCAAAATGGACAAATAAGCATACACAATCTATCAAGAAAATTAAACAAAGTTAAAGTTCTCTTTTGTTTAGGGATTCCTCACTCTTATGCATTTAAAATAGTCAATATTGATGCGTCTAATAAAGGATATGAAGGAATATTAAAATATTGATTGAATAATAAAGAAAGCTTAATATGCTCTATTTCTAAAATATTAAAAGGAGTTAGAATTAATTACTTTATAGTTAAAAAAAAAAAATTCTCTTGATAGTTTTATATATTCAAAAATCTGAAAGTGATTTATTAAATTAAAAATTTCTCATTAGAATTAATTGTAAAGTTGTAAAAGATATTCTTAATAAATATGTTAAAAATCTAGATCTTAAACAAATATTTGTTAGATGGCAAGACATATTATTTGCATTTGATTTTGAAATTAAGTTTATAAAAAAATCTTTAAATTCTCTTTCATATTTCTTAACTTGAGAACTTTTGCAAGAATAAACCCTGTAAGTAAGTAGCCTATGATATGGGAATCTATGTCCTCTTCCAAGACAATTACTTCATTGGCTAAAGATGTGGCTAATTATTCTAGCCTAATAGAAAAGAAAGTTGATAAATTATCATATGAAGCTTATAAGTGTATTCTTAATCAAGGTCCACATTTGACATATCCTTCTATTCCAAAATTTATAAAATTCATGTGTATGATTGAAAATAATTATATACAACTTAAATCTTATGAGGTGGTAGACTTTTATTTAAAAGATAATGTGTATCTTCATATCATGATGAAAGATTGTTATTATTACCAATAGAATTTCATTGAAACAAGATTAGTGCTTGTAGAGCCAATAAAAAAGGGAGTTAGTTAGGGAAGTGTTAGAAATTGGATTTATGCTAAATTTAAAATTAGAAAGATTCTAACACCAAAAGACTAGCAAGGAGACTTATTAGATTATAAAGCATTGAAAGACTGGTTAAAGGTTAAAATCTTCAATTATTTTGACTATATTAAGGCATGGAAAAGAGCAATGTTTTATGAAAATGGATGAAAGAAATTAAGCTAGTTCATTCAAATCCATTTACCACACAATCCTATTAAATTCCCAAACTGGTTTAAGGCTTAGTATATAAAGTGGGGATTGCACCCCATATTAATTCCAATAAAGGTCAAAGCTGTTTTTGAATAGTTCTACAAGAAAATTCTTAAGATTAAAGAAAAGATGTTAACATTTGTGGCATGGTATCATGTGTTATAGATCATTAAATGGGATAATTAGATCATGACCAAACAAACTAGTATTCTTGGAGAAAACATTCATCATATGTCATGATTGGTAAGAAAAATAAATATTCATTGGTGGGAAAAATTGAAATTCTTCAAGGATGGCTTCTACATTACAAAAGGGGTTATTGAACTTGGCTTTAGCAATACTAGCCTAATACACCCCACTCTCCCAAAAACTCTTGAATAAATGTTTAAAGCACTAATGGAGTCAGTTTCCAAAGAAAAGTTAACAGAAATGATGTTCGTTCTTTCTTAATGAGACAATAATAAGTCGGAGACTAATAAAAAGTAGGAAATGATGTTCACTCTTTCTTAAAATCTTTATGAGCTATAAAGGCAAAAGTGGCTAACAATAGTCAATGATCAATGCTACTTTATGAAAGTAGATGATCATTCAACCATGATGTAAGCCATAACATCACTTGCTTTGTTTGTTATGACAAACCTTTAGTATAAATATTTCTTCTTAGCTTAGTTGAGGACACATTTTAGCTTTGTAGGATAGCTTGCTTACTTTCTCTTCCAATCATCTTGTAACATATTTTTTATACTTAATAAGAGCCTTGCAAGCTTGTAGTTCAATGAAAGTTTTATTATGTAAGTCTTTTAATCATGTCAAGTTTTTTTATTTTTACTTGCTTTCCTGCGTTCTTGTTATTTTTCCAAGTACTATTAAGGCCAAAACATGGTTAATAGTCTATTGAATTTCATAGTTGAAACCTAAGTCATGTTATTGTTATTTGCTTGTTTAAGTTATAGTTGGGTGTTTTGAGCATTAAGTGTAAATCATTGATAGTGATTTTAAGAGATTTAAAAGATAGGTTATGAAGAGCTTGACACTCTAGTAGTAGTAATAATAATAATAATAAAGAAATTATAATTAATGAAAATATCGATAAAATTTTTTTTCAAAATTGGAAATTACCACCATCCTTTTCTTCCTATATTTACAAATCTAATGGTAGTTTCTTATCTTGATTTGATTATGTTATTTAGATAGTAAAAGAAGCTTTAGCCTTATCTCAAGGTTATAATGATTTTTTTCTTTTATTATCACAAGTGCTTATTAACTTTAAAAAAAGAAAGTTCCTAAATGTTGGCATGATTCAAATGGCTTTAAAACCTGCAATTAGACTGCGTTTAAATAACTTTGCAATTATTTGTATTGAAGATAAAAGATATAATTATTTTCATGACTCCTTATTAAGTATAATTAAGTTATGCTTGTGTGATAGACCAATTTATTTTTCATTTTTTTTTCAAATTTTACTCTTTTGTTAACATACCCTAATTAATGTATGCATTATGTTTAGACATTAAAATTGAAGGATTTGACATGATGCATGCTTCAAAAAATTTAATCCTTATTTATTAGATACATTATACGTTTATGAATAATAATTCTAGAAATCAAAAAAATTCTAGCAAGGTTAACAAAAAAGGAGACTAGTACTTTATTTCTTACTAAAGGATCTAAAGAAAATTTTACGATTCTTAAAATTATTAGTTGGGATTAGGTAAATGGACTTTAGAAAAAGTAAGTGAGCCTGTTAAACAATAAGTTAGACAATTAGAAGAAGTTACTTAGTATAATAGTGGAGATGTTGAAATAAAATTCTCTTATAATAGATCTGTAAGTTTAAACCTTAAAAGAGAAGTTAAACCGTCTACTAGATATTTTACTTTTTCTATTCCTTTAACATATTTATAAAGAATTAGAAGATCTAAAGAACAAGTTAGTTAACCACAATATAAGGTGGATTTTTCCCTATCAACTTTAGCTCTTATGGTTAACAAACCACTTGAAAGAGAAAATTTTAGTAAGATTTATAAGCCTAGATCTACTTTATCTGATATGGGACATAGAGATGATGATAAAGCATTTATGTGTCCATTATCCCTTTTAAAATAGAAGAAAAGCTTAGAGAACTATTCTGTTCTCTAGATAATGAAATAAAAAGAAAATGATTCTTTTATGAATTTTAATAAAAGTTAGCAAAATTTATGATATCAAATGCATAAAAGATATGTTAAAGAAATGTGAGTTATTGATCTTTTTGGATATATAGCAAAAGTTTATAAACTTCAAAAGAAAAAATTTCCAAACTTTGATATAGTTGGAGAGTGAACTATGTTGAAAAACTCTTATCAAGAATATATAACTAAAGGAGGTCAAACATTTAATAATATTCATCCTTCTAACTTAAATTTTTTTGTAAAACTAGAAGGGGGAGAGGTCATAGCATCACCATATAAAAGAAAAGCAATAACATATTTTGTTATTTAGTAGAATACTTATACCATTCTTTTTCTTCAATCAGTAGGGTAATAACTAACTTGAACAAAATAAGAGATATAAGAAGTTTATTAGAAAAGGGATTATATTCCTAAACCTATGGTTAAACTTTAAATGGAAAAAAGAGTTTTATTCAAGCCTTTACTAGTTAAAGGTGTGTAGATTATAAAATGCTTAGTAAAGTGGTGGAAAAAGTATAATTAGTTGACAAAATAATTAAAAGGCTTAAAGGCATAAGATTAAAGAATAAAAAATGCCTCAATTCTACAAAATGAAGAACATATTAAATCTAAAAGTGAAAATGAAGATGATTATATAGAATAACTTCTAAATATGTTCTTATCAAAGCAAAATGATGAAGAATGACCTTTTTATATAAAGGAACCCTATCAAGTGAATAAAATGACCTTTGATAAGGCTCCTTCCAAGTTGTACCATCCGAGAAAACACCTATAGATCTCTTATTAGAAAAACAATTTGAAAATAATTATGTTCAATATGATAGAATTAGTTTGGTTGAATGGAACCTTGACAAAATATCAGAATATCAAATATTAGTACTATTACATTACATGATGATGTTTGCAACAAATGCAAAACAAAGGGTAATAATGACCCTCAAATTGTTAAAATAGTAATAAGTGGGTTTATAGGACAACTTAAAAGTTGGTAGGCCTTTTGTTTATCAAACACTACTAAGATTCAAATTTTTATGGCGATAAAGACTGAGGATGAAGTACAAATATCTAATTGTGTTAAACATTTGTATATATAATTATTAATCATTTTATTAGGATAACCATTTTGTTTCTAGATAAAACTTACAAATAACTTATTAATTTAAGATGTTTAGATTTGTCACACTTTTAGTGGTACCAAGATGTATTTTTTTCAAAAGTTTTTACAAGGGAGGATAGTCAAAGTAATTTCTATAAAGAAAAGTAGATGTAAAAAAGTAGAACATTATGTTAATAAGTCTAAAACAAAACAATAAATTTAAAAATTTTCAATAGTTAAAGATCTTAAGAGGTCATTAATGAATATCTTTTTATCAAAAAGTGATTAAAATAAAGAGGATGTAAGATTAGATGTCATTAAAGAAGATAGTTCTTTTAGTGCTAATTTTGATTGTTAAAAGAGTTATCAATGTCCATGTGATTATTTTAAAGCTCTTTGTAAAAGTAATGACTTATTAGTCTTAACTAAAGAAGATAATATGATACTGGAACTTAAAGATAAAATTTCAAATCCAATAGAAACGTGAGAACAACTAGAAAAGTATTTACATCTTGCTAAAAAAGAGTTATCTAGTTTGAGAAATACTTCTAAAATTATTGTTTTGATCAAAGGTTATAGGTTAAAAATAATAATACAACAAGTTATAGATGTTAATTCTAGAATAAAGCAAAAGGAACCTTTGATATAAGAACTTAAAGCTAAAATTAATGAACTTAAAACAAAAATATGACAATTGAAAGACAAGATTATCATCCTAGAAACAAGGTTTATAGAATAAGAAGACACAATTTTAGAAAGTTCTTTAAAAGAAGAAGACATTATAATTTTCAATTTATTAATCTTATTAATAAGGCTATTACCCATAAATGATATATAAAAATAACAATTATCATGACAAGAATGTATATATATTTTCCATTATAACACTTATTGATTTAGGCACAAATATGAATTATATTAATAAAGGGTTAGTACCTTTAAAATACTTCTCAAAAGCCATCAAGTTGTTAAAAATTGTTAATAAGAGGAGGCTTGTTACTAAATATAAACTTTGATGAGTAGTAATATGTAATAAAGGTATATATTTAGAAATTCCTTTCATAATGGTTAAGAACTTATTACAAGATGTCATATTAGGATGCCAATTCTTGCATATGTTATATTCTATTAAAGCAGTAAAAAATGAAGGGATACATATAAAAATCAATGAAAAAATTATTAGCTTGAAATTTGTTTATGTACCACAATATAGAAAAATTGATTTAATCTAAAAAAAGATTGAGAGAAAAGGAAAACTTATTTACTTTTTATGTAATCAAATTGCTTATACATATGTGTTGTTTCCACAGTCTTATATGAGTTGTAATTGTTGTCAACCAGATTTATGGGTGCAAGCAGAAGTGACTCATTCAAGCATTCAAGGGATGAGTTTTCAGTAGAAAGAAAAGGGTAAGAAAAATAAATTAAGAAGGAGGATAATGTTGAATTTTGAATGGAACAATAATATAAAGCCACATGGAGGGGCAAGAAAGGAAATCCGCTGCAGTTACAGTAAGCCCTACTAGGGTTTTCATAAAAGGGAGTATATAAACCAAGACTTATCTCTTTTGGAAATAACACCCGAAAAATAGTGAAACAGAGCAGACAAGAATTAAGACATCCATTGTAATCATAGGGGATACCACACTGGGGTTCTTAAGTATAGTGGATTGTCTCGGTATTGGAAGAATCCATACCACCGTGAAGTACGTCACATTGACAGAATCACGTAAATCTCTCGTGTCCTTACTTTGAATTTACATTCTGTGTTTTGAATTGAGTTGTGAACACAGCTAAAGAATCATTAAACCCATAACCTAAAAGAAGACCTAGTCAAGAACAACCGATTCATCTAATAGGCAAGGTGATCGAAAGGTAACTTTGAGGACTATTGTGATCAGTAGGTAACAATAGATCTACCTTAGTTGAATCTGGGAAAGAGTTCATTTTGGTTTACATTATTAGAATTTTTTTTAAGGGGTGTGATACTGATTCACCCCCCTCTCAGTATCATAGACTAGTAGATCCTAGGGTAAAGTTGGTAACTTCAATTGGTATCAAAGCCTGGTTCACTAGTTTGAAACTTAACAGTTTGGTGTACTAGTTTGAAAGGTTTCAGAAGTTTTAACTTGTTCAGCATACTGAGAAATGGATGCCAATACTAGCACCAGCACTACTTTACAGCAAGAAAGTTCCAATCTTTAATGGAACCAACTATCATATGTGGAGAGCGAAAATGCAAGTGGTATTTGCAACCATGGGCATGAACGTGGTGAAATCTATACAGGAGGGGTTTGAGCCTCCAAAAGAAGGTAAAGATCCAACCCCAGAGGATTTAAGGCAGTTTGAGATCAATGGGAAGGCCTCAAATGTCATCATTTCAGCATTGACAGATACTGAATATGCTAAAGTTATGGACTGCAAATCTGCTAAGGAGATATGGGATAGATTACAGAAGGTCTATGAAGGTGATGGTAGAATGAAAAAGGCCAAGCTTCAAGTTTTCAAGAAGAGATATGAATCCCTCAGAATGCAGAAGAATGAGACAGTCCAAGAGTTCTTCACCAGGGTTATTGATGCTGTAAACGACCTTAGAAGTCATGGGAAGAACAAGGACTCATCTATTGTGAAGAAAATTCTGAGAATTCTGCCTGAGAGGTTTGCCTCAAAGGTGGCAGCCATAGAGGAGAGTAGAGATCTTAATTCTATGTCATTGCATGATCTCCAGTGCAATCTCATTGCATATGAGATGAGAATAAAGTCAACTGAAAGCTCCTCAACGTCAAAGCTATCAAAGCTATGAGACACTTAAAGATAAGAGAAGAGGAAAAATCATTTAGTGAGGATGATGATGATGATGATGATGATGAGGAAGAAAGTGAAGGTGAAGTGTTAGCTTACTTCACAAGGAAATTCAAAAAAGGGTCTAAGAAAGGAAAAGGACAGTTGTCCTTGAGATGTTATCGTTGTGGGCAGACTGGACACTTTGCTTTTCAGTGCAAAGTGAAACTTAATGATGAAGATAAGGATGGTGATGATGAGCAGAATTCAAAATGGAGAAGACCATCATCCAAGTCAAGGAAGTCCAGCAAGAAGACTGCTAACCCACAGAAGAAGAAGAGAGGCTCATTCAAGAGTTATGTGAGCTAGACAAAAGAAGCCGATGAGAGGAAGATGTAGACTCATCAAATGAGCATGCCTTTATGGCATCAGATCTTAAAGCTGAGTTAGAAGCAGCTTCAAAAGAGATAATCAGAAGGGGTAGAACTATAAGAAGGTTGGAGGCCCATATAAAACAAGTTGAAGCAAAGATTGAGGAAGCAGAAAGTCAAAAAGATGATATAAGGGCTGAACATATTGATTTGAAGAGAAGATTTGAAGAACATATCAAAATATGTGAAGACCTTACTCTGGAGTTTGGCTTAAGGACTTCAACAATTGAAGAAATGGAGATAGAGTTGCTGAGACTTCAACAACAACTCAAAAAGAGTGAAGAGAACTTGTAGAAGCTTGAAGTGGTAGGAGAAACAAGCTCTGTAAGAGAAAAGAAGAATGAAGAGAAAGTGCAGCAATCTGAGACTGCATTGCCTAAAGATAATGAGACTTTGCCATAGAAGTTGAAAGAGAAGGTTAAGTTTCAGAAAGAAAAGATTGATCAGCCAGGAACAGTGAAGGCTGAAAATAAAGAAGATTTGAAGAAGTAACCTAGGGTTGCAAACAAAAATGAAGAAAAGAAAGTCAGCCAATAAAGGGCTACGACTGAATAGAAGAAGGAGAAGAAGGTGACTGAAATGAATGCCACACAAGCAAAGAAGCTAGAAACCTTGCTTACACAGCAAGTAGTGAACAAAAGAAAACAAGCTATGATTAGACCCAAGAAGAGGCAGTTTCAAGGTTACTATCTTTATTGTAAAGTTTGGGGTCATAAGGCAAGTAAATGCTGGTGGAGAAGGTCAGTATATGTCTCCAACTTGAGAAGATCTGATGCTGCATACAGGGGGAGACAATACAAAATTCAGAGGAGAACACCTGTTGTGAGTTCTTGCACATACTGTAAAAAGTAAGGACACACTGACAAGTTTTGTTGGTGGAAGCCCAAACCAGTGGTTTCAAAGAACAAGTTTGCTATATTGGCAGACTTAGAATAGTGTGAAAGATACGGGCAAGATAGCCATAATGCCAAGAGATGCATGACACTTCTCCCTGAGTAAGAGAAGGCACTCAATGGCACGGTAAAACCAACTGGTACAGTCAAAGCTGAGAAAAAGGAGAAAGCTATCTTCAAGTCAGTTCAAAAGAAGGAATATAGAGCTAAAAGGGAGGAGGCTAATATAGCTGAAATTGCACTAAAGGCTGACTACAAGGATAAGTAGTGGATCCTTGATAGTGGATGTACTTCACACATGATAGGAGACAAGAGTAAATTATCAAAGCTGAACAAGTCAAGAGAAGGCAGAGTCAAGTTTGGTAATGATAATTCACTCAATATCAGTGGTCAAGGGTCAGTAAATATTGGAAAAAGAAAGCTGAAAGATGTTCTGCACGTTGAAGGACTCAGATATAATCTAGCATCTATCAGCCAACTATGCAAGGCAGACCATAAAGTGATATTCACAAAAATAGGTTGCCAAGTAAATAGTAAAGAAGGCAATACTGTTGCAGCCGGAAAGAGAATAGCTGGAAATTTATATGTGATTGATGAGAATAAGACAAGTAGCTGTTTACTTACAAAAGAAGAAGAAAATCAACTCTGGTATAGGACGCTGGGACACTTAACATAGAAGAACATGAGGAAGTTGACCACTACTCATGCAATTAGAGACATTCCAGACCTCAAGAGAGAGAGGGAGTATGTCTACTTAGCATGCTCTAAAGGAAAACATGTTAGAAAGCAGTATAAGATCAAAGAGTTCAGTTTTGAAGCAGTGCTTGACATTGTACATACTAATTTGTGTAGGCCGATGAGAACAAAAGGGTTAAATGGTGAAAGGTACTTCATCTTGTTTGTTGATGATTATTCCAGAAGGACCTGCATCATGCACCTCAAATACAAGTCAGAAGTCTTGAAATGCTTCAAGAGATACAGAAGATTGGCTGAAAATGAGAGTGGAAAGAAGATCAAAGTATTGAGATCAGATCAAGGCACTGAATTCACAAATGAAACTTTTGAAAATTACCTTGAGAAGCATGGAATTCACTATCAGATGACAGCAGCAAGAACACCTCAACAGAACGAGGTGGTAGAGGGGAAAAATAGAGCTGTGGTTGAAATGACAAGAACTCTACTGCTGGAATCCAAGTTTCACACAAGATTTTAGACAAAAGCAACATTTACAGTTGTGCACCTACTGAACAGAGTTTTACTATGACCCAATACTGATATGACTCCATATGAGTTATAGAGTGGGAAGAAGACAACAGTCAAGTATCTTAGAATCTTTGGCAGCCCATGTTTTGTGAAGAACAAGGAGCAAAACTTGGGAAAATTTCACGCTAAGTCAGATAAAGGCATTTTTGTGGGATACTCGGCAAAGACAAAAGATTACAGAGTTTTTCTGCATAAACTGGGAAAAGTGGTCACTTCCAGTGATGTGAGAAGAGATGAAAACTGGAAAACAATGCATAATGGAGAAGCTGAGGACAGTGAAGAAGATGACTTCAAGATAGATGAAGAATCAGACCAATATGAAGAAGAGGGAAAAGAAGTAAGTTCAGACTCAGAGAAGAGTGAGTCTGAAGATGAAGAAAGAGATTCTCTTGCAACTAAGACTGTGTAAGAGAGAAAGACAAAGAAAACGTGGACCAGTGCTCATCAAGGAAATCAGATCATAGGTGACCCATCAGTAGGAGTTACAATAAGAAGAAGAATTGTAGGAGCTACTGCTTTACCCTCACAAGTTGAACCTAAATCTGTTGAAGAGGCTACACAAGACAAAGCGTGGGTCAAAGCTATCAATGAGAAGTTAGATCAAATCGAGAAGAATGAAACATGGGAGCTGGTTCCAAGACCCATTAACAAAAATGTCATAGGAACAAAATGGGTGTTTAGAAATAAACACAATGAAGATGGCAAGGTGGTGAGGAACAAGGTTAGGCTGGTTTGTAAAAGCTACACTCAGATAGAAGGAGTAGATGTTGATGAAAATTTTGCACTAGTAACAAGGTTGGAAACTATCAGAATGTTCTTAACTTTGGCAGCACATAAGAGGTATAAAGTTTACCAGATGGATGTGAAATTAGCCTTTCTGAATGGGCTCCTGAAAGAAGAAGTGTATATTGAATAACCCAATGGAGTACAAATTAGTGAGGATGAGACATACGTGTGCAAGCTGAAGAAAGCCTTGTATGGCCTTAAACAAGCCCCAAGAGCATGATACAGCAGGCTGAATGCGTATTTGAGAAGGTTGAACTTCAGAAGAGGAACAGTTGATAATAACCTATATGTGTTCAACTCAGAGAAAGGCCAACTGATAACCACAGTATATGTAGATGACATCATCTTTGGAAGGAATCACTCTGAGCTATGCCAAAAATTTGCACAGAAGATAAGTGAGGAATTTGAGATGTTATTGATTGGAGAAATGACTTACTTTCTTGGATTACAGATAAAACAGTGTGAAGAAAGTATTTTTATTTCTTAGACAAAATATACCAAAGATATGCTGAAAAAGTTTGGCATAGAGGATAACAGACCTGTCAGCACTCCTATGACAGTGGGTTGCAAATTAATAAAAGATCAGGAAGGAAATAGTACAAGCCCCACAAAATACAGGAAGATGATAGGGAGCCTTCTGTACCTTACAGCATCAAGGCCTAATCTCATGCAAACTGTGTGCATTACCAGCAGATTCCAAGCTGATCCTAAGGAATCTCATGTGTTGGTAGTGAAAAGAATCCTAAGATACCTCAAAGGGACACTGGAAATGGGTTTATGGTATCCTAACATGGATTCTGTAAAACTCTGAGCATACATTGATACAGACTGGGTAGGAAGTACAGATAACTAAAAATCAACCAGTGGCTACAGCTTCTACTTGGGTTCAAAGTGTGTTGCATGGTTAAGTAGAAAGCAAAATAGTGTTGCTTTGAGCACAGTTGAGGCTGAGTACATGGCTACTTATGCAGCATGTACTCAGGTGATATGGATGCAAAGACAATTGGTAGATTTAAGTATTGAAATGAAGTTACCAGTGAGTGTACTTTGTGATAATCAAAGTGAAATTGATCTCAGCAAGAATCCAGTTCAACATTCAAGGAGCAAGCATATTGACATTCGGTATCGCTTTATCAAGGATCAAGTGAAAGAGGGCATGATTCAATTGGAGTATGTCGGTATTAAAGATCAAATCTCAAATATTCTAACTAAACCTCTATCCACAAAGCTGTTTGAAAAGCATAGAATGAGTCTGTCTGTGCAAATGCCTCCTCAAGCCGGAAGTTCAGGTGAATCCTCCATCTCTACTTTGCGGGTTTTTCAAATTTGTAATTGGTTGGCAAAGGGGGAGAGAAGCAGCAGTGTAAAGGGAGCTGTTAAGGAAGGGGGAGTGCATATTTAGGGGGAGTTGTAATCCATCTGCTTCTAGATTACTACATAATGGCTTTTGTTGTGAGTGTTGCCAACAATTACAAAGGGAGAGATTATTGTTCCCACAGCCTTGTATGGGTTGTAATTATTGTCAACCAGATTTAAGTGTACAAGCAGAAGTGGCTCATTCAAGCATTCAAGAGATGAGTTTTCAGTAGAAAGAAAAGGGCAAGAAAAATAAATTAAGAAGGAGGATAATGCTGAATTTTGAATGGAACAGTAATATGAAGCCACATGGAGGGGCAAGAAAGGAAATCCGCTGCAGTTACAATAAGCCCTACTAGGGTTTTCATAGAAGGGAGTATATAAACCAAAACTTATCTTTTTTGGAAATAACACCCAAAAAATAGTGAAACAGAGCAAACCAGAATTGGTGGAACCACCGTAAGAGAGGAAATCAAAGACATGAGACCAGAACCAGAAATGTGTGACAGTGTAAGCAGACCAGAAACGTGCGACGGTGAAAGTAGACTAGAAACGTTCGATGGTGAGACCAAACTTGGAAACGTGAGAACAGATCAAGACCAGACCTAGAAACATGAGAGCAGATCAAGACCAGACCTGGAAACATGAGACCAAATCATGACCAGACTTGGAAACGTGAGAACAAATCAAGACCAAACCTGGAAACGTGAGACCAGATCAAGACCAGACCTGGAAATGTGAGACCAGATCAAGACCAGACTTGGAAACATGAGAGCAGATTAAGACCAGACCTAGAAATGTGAGAACCGATCAAGACCAGACTTGGAAACGTGAGAGCAGATTAAGACCAAACCTAGAAACGTGAGAACAGATCAAGACCAGACCTGGAAACATAAGAACAGATCAAGACCAGACCTGGAAACGTGTGACTAGATCAAGACCAAACCTAGAAACGTGAGAGCAGATTAAGACTAGACCTGGAAACGTGAGAACAGATCAAGACCAGACCTGGAAACGTGAGAACAGATCAAGACCAGACCTGGAAATATGAGAGCATATCAAGACCAAACTTGGAAACGTGAGAACAGATCAAGACCAGACCTGGAAATGTGAGACCAGATCAAGACTAGACCTAGAAATGTGAGAACCAATCAAGACCAGACCTGGAAACGTGAGAGCAGATCAAGACAAGACCTGGAAACGTGAGAACAGATCAAGACTAGACCTGGAAATGTGAGAGTAGATCAAGACTAGACCTGGAACGAGTGAGACTAGACCAGACCTGGAGCAAGTGAAACGTGAGATCTGGTGAGACCAGGTGAGGTGTGAGACCAAGTGAGGCATGAGACTAGGTGAGGCGTGAGACCAGGTGAGACGTGAGACCAGGTGAGACGTGCGACCAGAAAAGGGTGAAACGGGTGACACCAGAACATACCGGAAGACCAAAATTGGTGAGACCAGAAAAGGGTGAAACGGGTAACACCAGAACACACCGGAAGACTAGAATTGATGAGACCAGAAAAGGGTGAAACGTGTGACATCAGAACACACCGTGAGACCCAGAATCGGTGAGACCAGACCAGGTGAGACAGTGAGACCAAAAAATGGGTGAGACCAGACCAGGTGAGACGGTGAGACCAAAAAACGGGTGAGACCGTAAGACGGTGAGACAGTGAGACGGTGAGACCAAAAGACGGGTGAGACCGTGAGACAGTGAAACCAGGAGTTGGGTGAGACAACTTAGAGAAGAAATTCGGTGAAGCATTTGAGAGAACTCAACGAATTTTCAGATTTCTTCAAGAAAGGTTAGAGAGTGTTTTGGTGATCTTCCAAGCGGTAGTGAAGCAGCCTATTCAAATCAAACAGAGGCAACACAAGTTAGAAGAAGGGTAGACATAGTAAGTGACACTCTTCGTATTGTGATTACTTTGTATTTGTAATAGTGAAAGGAGTAGAAGATTAAAACATCCATTGTAATCATAGGGGATACCACATTGGTGTTCTCAAGTATAGTGGATTGTCTCGGTAGAGGAAGAATCCCTACCACCGTGGAGTACATCACATTAACGGAACCACGTAAATCTCTTGTGTCCTTACTTTGAATTTACATTCTGTGTTTTGAATTTAATTATGAACACAGCTAAAGAATCATCAAACCCATAACCTAAAAGAAGACCTAGTCAAGAACAACTGATTCATCTAATAGGTAAGGTGTCTGAAAGGTAACTTTGGGGACTATTGTGATTAGTAAGTAACAATAGATCTACCTTAATTAAATCTAGGAAAGAGTTCATTTTGGTTTAAGTTATCAGAGTTTTTTTTTAAGGGGTGTGATACTAATTCACCCCCCTTTCAGTATCACAAACTAGTAGATTTTATGGTGAAGTTGGTAATTTCAATATGTAAAGCAAAAGATTGAGACACTTATTAATAAAAAGGAATATAAAAAGTACAAAAAGATAGAATTAAAGAAATGTGCAAAAATTCTTATTGCCTTTTAGGATAGGAAAAGGCATGTTATTGAATTGCCTCATGAACTAAATTTCCAAGAAATTCAAATTCCCACTAAAGCAAGACTTATTCTAAAAGACCTAGGCATATGGAAATATGTAAAAAAATAAATAAATAAAAAATTGTTGAAAAAAAGGCTAATTAGAAAAAATTATAACCCGTCAAATTGTTCTACATTTTATGCAGAAAATGTTTTAGATTTAGAAAGAAATGTTCCTAATTTGGTTATTAATTACTAAACTTTAAATAAAGTCTTGAAATGGATTAAGTATTCAATACATAACAAAAGAGATTTGTTAAATAGACATATGAAGCTAAATTATTTTCAAATTTTGATATAAAATTTGGTTATTGGTGAATCTAAATCCGTTAAAAGGATAGGTATAAAATGACATTTACGGTAGCATTTAGACATTATGAGTAAATTATTATACCATTTAACCTAAAAAATGGCCCATTTAAATTTTAAAAAATAATAAATGAAATCTTTAATGCTTTTTCAACATCTATTATTATTTTTATTGATAATATATTAGTATTTTCTAATGCTATTGGGCAATATTTTAAGCATTTAAAATTTTTTTAAAATATTACCAAAAAAAAAAAAAGCAAGGCTCCATGCCTTTGGAAGGAAAATGATTTTATTTCAAACCAATGTTAAATTGCTTGGTCGCTTTATAAAAGAGGGAAATATAATTCCTATAAATAAAGTATTTAAATTTTTTTCTAAATTTCTTGATGAAATGAGAGATAAAAATCAATTATAAAGATTTTTGGGAAGTCTAAATTATATTTCAAATTTTTATAAAAATCTAGTTTTTTTATGCTAAATCATTATTCAAAAGACTAAAAATGAACCCTTTAAAATGGACAGATGAGTATACTTAAGCAATTAAGAAAATTAAATAGAGAGCTAAAGAGCTCCCTTCCTTAGTAATTCCTCACCTTGATGCATTTAAAATAGTTAAGATTGATGCATCTTGCAAAGGATATGGAGAAATATTAAAATAATGACCAAATAATAATGAAAGCTTAATACATTTTCCTTTTGGAATATAGAAAGAAGGTAGTGTTAATTACCCTATAGTTAAAAAGAAATTCTCTTGATAGTTTCTGTATTCAAAAATTTGAAAGTTATTTATTATATTAAAAGTTGATAATTAAGATTTATAGTTTACAATATAAATTTTTCGCGTGCAAGCTAAAAATCAATAAATAGGAGAAAAAGGACAAGGAAGTTAAAGTGTGCAAACGGGAGAAAAAGGATAAGGCAATCTAAGTATTCATATGGGGCAAACAACCTTAGACAAGCCAAATAGTAACAAACTGACTTTCACTATTAAAAGTTTAGTTTTTGACTTGCTTCAATATCAATCAACAAGCCTATTGTCAAGGGAAAATCTATTACGCCAAAAATGGCTAAGAAAGCCACTAAAGTAGACATTAGTCAATCACTCTCTGAAGATTTAGTATGAAAAATTTTTGGCCATACTTCATACACCAATCTTGAAAATGGGATGCCTATGTACAATGTCAGTACATTTACTTGTCTAATTTGATGTTTTTCTAAGTCCATCTCTTTGTCTTTTATATAGCTTAAATTGACTTTTGCAAAATATAAGTTTAGTTAAAGGAAAGTTTGCATGTTGAGAATATGAGAAGAGTTTCATATGTCAATCCTAAAGAATATAAACTTCCCTTTAAGGTAAAAGGATTGCAATGGTGGGAACCTTAATGTCATTACCACATAATTATAAAAGGTTTGGTTCATGTCTTAGATCTTGAAATTTTGTCATTTGTGTTTAATTTTTATTTAAAAGTAATTGACATATTTTTATTTTTCATTTTAAAGGAGGCCACAAACAAGAGAATGAGATTAAGATCTATTTCTAATGCAAAACTAAACAACATAGTAAGGTCTAGCATGCAATTTACTCAATAATAAGATCAAGAATAAAGTTTTGATGAGATGTTGTAAGGATGTATTTTATAGTTGTATTGTTAAGACAAAGTCAACTTTGTGTTATGAGACAACTAAAGTTTTAAATGAAAAATCGGAGTTAAGATTTCATGATTGACTTAATAAAGTGGATTGTTGTATTTTTGGGTATTGGGTATTTATTATGTCTTGTTTTTCATTGCACATAAATATTTAATTCAAATCATTGTAACAAAGCTTGGCACACACATTTGCAAACAATCTATAACATCTT
This sequence comes from Rhizophora apiculata, assembly GCA_037832385.1. Classification (NCBI taxonomy): domain Eukaryota; kingdom Viridiplantae; phylum Streptophyta; class Magnoliopsida; order Malpighiales; family Rhizophoraceae; genus Rhizophora; species Rhizophora apiculata. The sequence continues at coordinate 5,651,691 of CM075441.1, read as the reverse complement.
ATGTAGAAAAGCAAATTTGGACAAGGATTAAAACTCAAGGATAATCCATTACTTCAAGAAGACATTTTTTTCATTTCACAACACCAAAATATACCACATGAAATTTAAGATATTGTCCATTTTATATCTTTTACATTTCCTCACATAGCTACCACACAGGGAACATTACACAATAAATGATAACTAATATGTACATCAATAATGTCTTTTTCATTTTTTTTAATTTTAGCATTTTACCTTGCATCTACATTGGTAATTTCCAATCTAAGGAACAAAACCTTATTAACCATATCCTTATCATTTTCACTTAAAGCAAGTTGTCTCATTTTTTCAATTTTTTTCATTTAGCCCCTCTATTTGCCACCTCCGTGATTTAACCACTTCTTTTGTGCAATTTGAGAATTTGCTATCTTCCTACACAAATATCGTTTGCCTACACACCTATTCATAGGTCATGCAAATACAAATTATACACACCTATTATGTAATTACTTTTATTTCATACCATTATATACAAATGAAAACCCGTTATAAAATCTTATTGCACTTAGTAGTTAGGGTAAGACCAAAACCTTCTTTCTCGATTTCTATCAATCCATGAAGGAAACAATCAAGTCAATTATCTACAATTGCACCATATTGAATCACTTTTTTCATTGTGATCATACCTACTCATGATCCTAAAAGACTCAAATGAGTAGCTTGACATTTAATATGTAATATTAGGGTTTAGAGATAAACAATGGATTAAATGCAAGAGAATAATCAATGGAGTTGATTATTTTGGGGAATAGATTAAATATAATGAAGCTATAACACTTTGAAATAATGAGTAGACTGAGAGAGAGTTGACAAGTGAGATCAATTAAAAGCAATGAAAGCAATAGGATTTTGTTTGGTCTCTATTTCTTTTTTGGGTAATAGAGGCTTGATGAAAGGATTAGGCTTAAGGATTTTTTTTTTCTTTTCTTATTTTGATTTTGGAAAATGACATGATTTTTTAACAAAATAAAGAAAAATTCAAACAATTCCACATAATCACCATTTTTATTTTCTTTAATGATATGGATATTATTTATACGCATGGTGTATGGTAAATGGTTGATATTAGCATAGTTAATGGCATAGTGATGGGGAAAGGAAAAATCAATCGAGAATGAAAATGTGGGACTTTAAAAAAAAAAAAAAATGTTGTGTCACCAAAAAACATTTGGGACCAATTTATGCTTTTTGCTAACTATTTTTAATTGAACATAATATTTATAAAACTATTACCCAGTAAAACTTAATGTATAAAGCAAATTAATCATAATGGACCTTACACATATATAATTTTGTCACCATTCCAAACACAAAATGGATCACACTAGACTAAGGAACCTTAATTTTGTAAGTTTTTAAGTCACTCACCTTTTGTTTCCACCTAGATTTGTGCAAACGTGATGTTATAAACTAAATTTTAATTGAAAAATGATATAGTATATAGAAACAAAATGTCTAATTAACATACATTTAGGGCCCATAAATAGGTGGGCTGACTACTTAAACTTAAAGGCTAAATTACAACTAGCAAGTGCATCCATATCTATATCTATATATTAATTATATATTATCAAAATTGAGGAAAAATTAGTGAAGCACTTATATGATGATGTTTGCTTAATTTTAGAATTAATCTAAATATTTGATTCAAATTTTAATTTGACATTCACTTAATAATTAATTTATAATCTTATTTAATATTTTAATAAAATTAAGATTTCAACATTTATTTAATAGAATTATGGCTAGTTGGTAAGAGAGGAAGAGTTATGATTTGTTAAAAAGGATAGAAGAGCTAGGAAAGGAACAAGGAGAAGTGGAATCTAGAACAGAGTGGAGAAATAAGAGACTAAAGAAAGAGAGAGTAGAACAAGAGTCTAAGGTGTGAGCTAGAAAGAAAGTGAGCTAGTAGAATAGAGATAGATGAGAGAAAATGAGAAAGAGAAGAAAGAGAAAATAGAGATGGAGGACATCTTACGAGAAAAAGATGGGATTCTTTTTAAAGTTAATTATTTCTACACAAAGTGATATTATTTTGGGGTCAACATTGGTTCTTTAACAAAAGAAACGATGTTGTTTCAACTCCATCTACTCCCTTTTAACCAAAATGGAAAAGAAACAATAAGTTTTTGTTTCCTTAAAAAGCAAAATTCTCCTAGGTTAAAAAACGTTAATGAAATTACAAGAAAATCGAAGCTTGTCTTTGAGTTCAAGAAAGTAAATCTTTATTATTCCAACACTTCTTAAAATAAATTTTAGAAATTTTTTTTTTTGGTGCAAATGATCATTAAAAAGAGCATTCAGTTCCCTTTCAAAATTTTCAGAAAGTATCATCTTTTTTTTTTTGTGCAAAGAATCACTATAAAAAAATTGATCTATTTTTAAAATTTTAGAAATTTTCATTCATATCTTAGTGTGAAAGATTACTATTAAAAAAATCTATCACTTTTCTAATTTTTCATAAAATCTTATTTTTTCTTAGTGCAAAATATCATATAAAAACCATTTAATCCCTTTTTAAAAGTTCTTCAAATATTTTTTTAGAATTTTCAACATTTTCTAGTGTGAGGAGATCTTTATTAAAATCATCTCACAATCCAAATAAATTTCGACCCCAACATAAGGCCTTGGTAAAAGTGTACTTTTTGAAAACTTCTTCATTAGTCTAAAATGTGTTAAAGCTAAACTTAATTAATAGGACATATATGTCAACTCCAATTATGTAAGGAATATCATACTAAGTTTATTTACATTACTTGCATTTTCCACATTATCTTTGTCTTATATAGATTCCTCAAATCCTAGTGTAAGTGTGTGTATTTAGGGTAGGTATTAGGCTATAATTCATGTAAAGAGAGAAAAGTACATAAAATATTAGTAGAAAAGCATAAAAGTAGATTTAAGTGAATAACGTTATCTGGGTTAGTCATGGTCTCGTCGAAATGTAGCCATATTTTTTAATCTTAATGAGCCTAAGTTCCATTACTTCAGAAGATATGATCATCATCTAAATTAATATTTTATGGTGTTCAAATCTTATTTTAAATGATTAATAACAATTCTAAGTTATTAAATGATTATTTCTTATGTGGTAAGCTCTTTATCTTTCTAAAATTAATCTTGAAGTATTGTACTAACTGAACAAGTAGTGAGAACCTATTTGGTTACATGCCCATAAACATATAAGTGACCTTAGTCCTCTATATCTATCAATATCATGGATGCACCCCTTGTTAAGGGTCCATTGCCATTTTGTTCATTTGACGAGGCTTGTCCTCCACCCTTCCACATCATTCATGTTCTTTCTCTTTATGGGCTAGGGGTGCATCGTGACAAGCATAAATTCATTTGACAATTTTCAATAACTTTGTGATTTGCATCCATTTCATTTCTTTTAAAGGCTTTAACTATAGAAATACATAATTTTACAGACTCATTTAAATGTAAAGGGAAGTTTACATTCCTTAGAATTGACATATGAAAATTTTCTCTTGTTCTAAACATGTAAACTTTCATGTGACTAAACTTATATTTTGTAAAGTTAGTTCAAGTTATATAAAAGAAAAAGAGTTGGAGTTAGATAAACATTAAGTTAGACAAGTACATATATTAACATCATACATAGGCATTCCATTTTTAGGATTAGTGCATTAAAGTATAGCCAAAAAAATCATTTTTATTATATCTCTAAACAATAATTGATTGATGTCTACTTAATGACTTTCTTACTTATTTTTTGTGTAGCAAATTTTCCCTTGACATTGACTCATTTCTTAATGTTGAAACAACTCCAAACTCTCTAGAAACCAAACTTTTAAGAGTGAGAGTCAGTTTGTTACTATTTGGCTTGTCTAGGTTTGGTTGCCTCATACGCACACTTCAATTGCCTTGTCTTTCTTCTCTCATTCGTACACACTAATTTCCTTGTCCTTCTTCTCCCATTTGTTGATTTTTAGCTTAGATAAGAAAATTTTATATGGTGAATTTTAAATCTTAATGATCAACTTCTAACACTTATAATAAAGAAATTTTGCAAATAAACAATTGTATGATAAAAACAATCATAATTATCACTTGTTTGTGGTGCACTTGCACTTTGTTTTTTGCATGTCATTTTATTATGGCCCATTTCTTTATATTTCCTACACTTTCGATGTTGACCTTTCCCTGACATTGTAAAAGTTTGTGAAGTTTGCTTTAATAGTTTTTTTGGTTCATCTTTATCCTTCTTCATTGATTTTTTTGGTTTATCAAGCATCTTATGGCCATTCAGAGGTAGAAGCTTTTCTCAATTAGATCTTAGCCAAAATAGTTGTCCTTGAACTAGTTGTAATGATTTTACATACATAAACAAGAAAATGTCCTTGAAATAGATTAGAGAAATTTGTGACTTTAGAGGCAATTTGGCATTAAAAATAGCATAAATTGCATGTTGGCAAGGGATTCTTGTGAATTGCCATGACCTACAAGTTTATCTTTGGCTCCTAAGAAACACAATATGTTTGTCTTCTCCCTTCATCACTTTATAACCATTATGATCATTCCAAACTAAAGAACACTCCAATGTAAGTTTCTTTTTTTCTCAATTTTCTCCATAATTAGTGGACCATAATCTCTAATCCACCTTTTTATAAATTCTTGCTACTACATAAAACTTCAAAAAACCATAATTCTAATCTCCTCTAATATGTTAAAGATTGGTTTATGCCTAGCATCGATTATCCAACCATTAAATGTTCACATATATTATTGCCAATTGAATCATAAAAACTTCTTATATTTTAGAAGGCCTTACATAATGTCTCTAATGGATCTTAAAGAACATCAATAACAAACCCAGGGGTAAGCTTATCTAATTTTTTCATTTGTAACTACAAGTCATAAATATATGGCAACTTGCCACACCTCCAAAACTGAATCCTTAAATCAAAGCTCTTTCACCTCTTTTGCTAATTGGTGAAAATGTGTCATGCATACATCCTATAAACAATTTTAGGCATCACTTGTCCAACTACTTTTAACAAATCTTAGCAAATAAGATAAATAAGATTAGTTAAATTTTGTGAGTTGTCGTTATATGGACTTAGAAAAACAAAAAAATTTAGTAAATATTATCTTTTGTTTGTTTGAAATGATGGCATAACCCTCCCTTTAAACAAGTTGCAAGTCTACCTTAAGAAACTCATAAAACTACTACCAAGAGAATTGATTTTTTACCTCTATTATTGCCCATGCAATAGGGAATATTTAACCCTTACAAATTCCTTTAAGGAAACATCAATCAACACCAAATATTTTTCTACAAGCTAATCTTCAAACCTATTTACAAGCATCAAAGCCAATGTAAATCCTCTCAAAATTTGCAAGATCCTACACTGCTCTGTCTTTTGGTTTCATCAAATACATGGTTTTAGGATTGGAAAGTAATAACTTTTCTCTATAGTCCCACAAAATTGCATATTGATGTACATAGGCCCCTTCATACTTCCTTAACACCTTTCTCCTAACATTCTTACATATCCTCATATTTACATATTGCTTATAGTCATTCTTACATATTTCTTTCATATTTTTTTAACTTTTAATCAAGCTACTAAAGTATCATATTCTTCAAAAACTTGTACAAGAACATGGAGTTGACCATCTTGCTTTTGTTTGTTTTGGTACATCAATGATTAGGCATAAATATTCTAAAGAAAAAAAATTGGATGCCTTGCCAATAATAACTAACAACTTCCATGGACCCCCATTGCAACATTTAAATGAAAGTCTCCTTTTATCATTTTTTTTACATCTGGTGGCAAACCTAATTTCTAATGCATATTTTGACACAACTTCTTATAATTGATCTTTATTATCAAACATTATTCTCACATCCCATGTAGGCACTTTACACCTTGGATCATATCTTTTGCTATTACTTTTCCTTTTAATCTTCACATCAGACTCTTTAAAATTGTCTCCACTATCATTATAATTGCCTAGATCATCAGATGGAATGTAGTCACTATCCACTAATGGAACATGAATTTGTTTATAATCTACCTTTTTCTCATCTTGAATTTTCGCTTCATCACTTTCTTCACTCTTTTCACATTCTTCAACATTTACGTGGTCTTAATGTGTTCTTAAGAAGTCAATCTTAACTTTCTCTTTAGCTAATTACAATTCTTTATCACCATAATCACTTAACCAATCCATCGCTCTAACATAATTTTCTTCTGCTTTCGAACTGTTCCCTAACTCAACAACATAAACATCATATTGCCTCACATTTTCACCCATATCATTTTGTTATCTTGCTTCAAACTTAAATCCTTTTTCTCATTCTCTTATTAAACTATTTCATATTCTTAACATGAGTTGAATTTTAGCATTATCCTTTTTTGTTTTTTCGTTTTTTTGGCTATTAAAGACATGAACCATTGTATACCATGCTTTTCTCCACCTACTTAATATTAATGCTACCTTCATCTTCATAATCCAAAGTTGTTCCACTTTTAACTTTGTTTGCATATTCTCCTTCTTTATAACAATCTTCAACATCATGCTGCTTAACATGGTTTGCTCCCATTTTAATTGCTTCTTCTTAAACATCATCATAATAATTCTTATTGTCATTATTATTTTTTTAATTCTAATTCTTTGCTTTACTAGGCCTTAAATGCAAATCATTTTCTAGTTCTTACTTCATAACCTCCTCTATGATATAGACACCATTGTCATCTTTATCAACATTATTTGCATCAACAACCATGCCTAAACCATTATTAATATGCATATCACCAACATATTTATGATTTTCAATATGCATAATTTTTTCTACCAAAGTAAGGTCTTATTTTACACCATGTTCTAAATATATGTCTACTATACCATTCTTAGTAAGTACATTTGACATATATACCACATTTTGATAATATTTCATCAAAAATAAAGACTCTTTCAATGACTTTTCTCTTTCATAAACCCTACAGCAAATATTTAATACATTCTATTTGCCCAGCTCTAGCTTAGCTATTAATCTCATAGTAATATCAAATATCTTATCTACATTAATATGGTCCAAACTATTTGATTTTCCACCCTTATATCTAAACCTAATCTTCTCAACAAAATACCCACTATAAAACATTTTGAGACTAATCCAGTCTTCTATATATCTTGTTAATACAAAAAAAAAAAAAAAAAATTGGGGTAAGATTGTTAGATATAGTGTTTTATATAATTTATGTAATCTTGTTTGCCTTAAATTTCATAACCCTAATTTGAAATTCCAAAATTTAGGAATTTATTAGACATTTATATATCTTTAATAACCTAAATATTATGACAATTACCCTAATTTCAAAACACTTAAATTTCAAAAATTGAAATCCTTAATTTCACATAATCTGTCTTAAAATTCCTAATTTGAAAAAAATGTAATTTAAAATCTTTAATTTTAGAAATCTAATTTCAAATTCCTAATTTTAGAAACCCTAATTTGAATGGTTACATGAAAACCCAAATTATAAAACCTTAATTATAAACTCATAATGCCAAATTTTAAAGCCCAAACATCAATTGGAAGTGAAATTTTAGAAATCCTCAAATTTCATAAAACTTAAATTTTAATAACTCTAAATTTGTACATACAAACCCTAAATTAATAGACCATCTTTAATATATCTTCACTAATTTTAAATACAGCCCTAATCTTTAATATAATAAATCTCCACTAATTTTTGGAAATTTTGCATTCTGATTTCTAACAAATTTCTTTTGGTCTTCAATAATATTCAAAAGCAATAAAGGTGTTTATAGATATGATCTTAAATCCAAGGTTAAGTTCATGAAGTATAGTAGAAGAGTGAATATTCAAAGTGTGTTTGAATCAAACTTATAGCATTTCAAATCATGAAAAGAATTAAGTTGTGAAGAGATGGCGAAAAGGATTTATGTTTGTTAACATATGATTCTAGCTAGCATTAATGTGCTTATGGGGTATGTGAAAGATTTGGTAGAGAAGATACACATTTGCACTAAAGATTGTGTTGTGAAATCTTATAGGAGATCTTGGCTCGACTTTAGGGGTAACAAAGCAAAATAGAGTGAGAATGATTAATAGGTTTTTAGATGATTTAATGGTTGCATTGCTTTAAAAAGGATGCTTTGCACATTAGAGGAATATGTACTTCAATTAATTGTGATTAAAAAAGAAAATGAAAGCAAACTAAGAAAAAATAGATGCAAACTAGTGTTAGGGATCCAATGTTACCAAGTTCAACCCAAAACTTTAAGCTTTACTCTTCCTCTCTCTTTTTTAAGGTTAGATCACTCCACCAAGTTTGAGTTATGGGTCATTCTCACTTATGTGTTAAGTATTCCTTTATTTCACTTTCATTTATACATTACTTACTCTCACTTTCCCTTCTAATATGAAATTTCTAACACATACTCACACACTCACATTTTCACTTGTATGTTATTTACTCCTTATTTTCACTTTTAATATGGGATTTCCAATATATATTCATGTACTCACATTGAAATTCCAACAATTTCTCCCTCAAGTGTAAGTCTCTTCCACTTTTCTCTCTTTTTTAGCATTAATGGCAAATCCTAATAAAAAAGGAACAAAATCTTATATCATAATTAATAGGATATGAAAGTTAATGCATAATTACTCCCTTCATTCAATATTAAAAATTTCCTTTTATTCTACATTTTTTAATAGGTTGACATAAACAAATTTTCCTTTAAATATTTGAGTAGATGGAGGAAGTGTGAGAAATACTCCCACACACAATCCCTTTTCTATAAAACTAAATGGGAAAGCTTACCTCTTTTGCGATAAAAATGTTTTTCTTAATTGCACTCTTGGTTATTGCATATTGTTAGTTCTCTCTCTTTTTCTCCCTCTTTCACACACACTTGCACACACACATAAGGACACCACACACACTCACATATTTGTAGCTTCACACATTTTATTTCTTATAGGTAAAATGTAAAATTTGAAACTTGTAGCTCTTAATCTCAATTTAACATCCACTTAAAACATATGATCTTTGATGTTAGAACTTTTGACCTGTAAAAGGGTTGGCCAACCAATAATAATTTTGCTTACATTCAACTTTGATAACAAACAAAATATTCTTTAAAAAAGGAACATAATGAATTAGAAATTAACTTGTGTTGGTTACTGGCATACAGGTGCAACAATGTTAATGGCTCAAACCACTCTGAAGTTTGTTGCTGGAAAAGCATCTACCAATATGGATATAACGCTTCCAGGTTCACCATGCAAGAGTAACGCTGATTGTATTAAAAGCAATTGTTTCTTAGATGAAGGCTGTGTGGCAACACATAAGTGTTATTTGGGTTATTGCCAATGCATATGCGAATATTTTCTTCCTTAAAAATGTAATGATGATATCATCATCATGATCTAATGACTAAATAAATGTGCTAACCAATGATAAAGAAAAGATGTGATAGCTAGCCATCATATGAATACATTATATATTTATAAATTTATATTTTCATTACTAGTCCAATTTATATTTATCAAATTCTTAATTATGTTGGCTTTTTCTAGATGGGAGTGTAGTGAATGCAAAGAAAGTGCAACATTCAATACCTTTGTGTATCAAGAATTAAAGGTGACTAAGGTGTGTTATAACACATGTATGTTGAATTTGGAGTTGTCCCCAATTAGTTTAGGTATGATTAGAACACTATGAGTGACTTAGTGTGCTTTACTAAATTCTTTATGATTTGGGAGTATAATTACATTTGAAAAAATCCACAACTACCCAAATGTCCATCACATACAATTGTACTACTATTTTCCTATTTTTATTTCTATGATTTTCCTACCAATACTATGTTTATTTCTTTACCTCTGTTCTATGATTTGTCACAAAGGCACACACATTGAAATTTTAGGAATTTGGATAGGTTGTAAAAATGACTATTTGTTTATGAGTTTTTAAACTATTTTAGATATTATTTATTGTAATCTGCATACCAAAAAAGGGGTTTGAATGTTTTTTATGCTAACCCGTGCATTGAAGATAAAAAGAGAAATTTTTGAACAAAATTAGCTACTTTTTATAGTGATCTTGTACACTAAAATATAAAAACTTAGATTTTTTTTTTAAATATTTAAATAGATTGAAAAGGTTCAAAAGCTTCTATAGTGATTCCATGCATTAAGAAGATAACATGAAATTTTGTTATAAATTTTTGAAAAAAAGTATTGATGTCATTTTATGTTTATGAGCTCATCGAGGGTACTTAAAATGACACTATTTATAAGAACTTTATACTCTTTTCCTTTTTCCTTTTCTTTCTTTTTTCTTTTCATTTTCTTCTTATTTCCTTTCCTAATAAACTCCTTATCTCTCTTTTCCTCAATTTAATCCAAAACTACTCTTTCTCTCACTAAGAGAGCATTCACAATATTGACTCTTGGAAGCTTAAATTTGACTTAGATTAGTTTATTTATTACTTTAATTGAAAGTATTAAATGCAACACTAACAAATATGGACAAATATGGACATATGAGAGTATCTCCTTTTCTTAGGTAGGCATATAAACATTTAGAGGGAGATAATGTAAAAATGCACTTGGTGCAAAAAGAAATGTAAGTTCTTTTCTCATGCCATCTCTCTTGTTTGTGCTTATTGGTGGTGTTGTGTGTTGAAGTTATTACCTCTTTATCTTTTTTCTCTCTTTTTTATTCTCTTAAATGCTTTCTTTGTGTTTATCATCTAATTATTACTCTCTTATTACCTCTATCTTTTTTCTCTCTCTTTTATTCTCTTAAATGTTTTCTTTATGTTTATCCTTTAATTGTTACTCTGCCTTTTCTTTTTCCTTTTTGACATAAATACACTTCTTTTCTCTTTCTTGTGTGGTTACCAATGGTTTTTATGGTTAATGCTCCTTTAACCCCTTTAATGGCAAAGGGGCCCTCTTATTATTACCAATGGTTTTAATTTTTATTGAATGGTTGAGATTGATTCCTTTTTTTCTAAACATGTCTAATATTTTATAGGCTATTGGTTTGCAAAGTTTGCACTTGGATCTAGTCTTTAGGCTTTGAATAGAGGGTTAAGAAGCCTCTTGGTGGAATGATATTGATTCATTTGTATGTTATATACTAGATTTTGAGTTGTGTATTATAATTTGTAAATTAATCTGTAACAATTAAAATATTTTATTCTTTTTCTTTTTGTTATTTTTTGTTTGCTTTTTTTTTTTTGGCTCCTTATTTTTCTTTTTTCCTTTCAAGTCTAAATAAACAAATAATGATCCAATTGCAATCATACTTCACCTGTAAATTAACTTTACACACGCCAAAACACAAGAGTGAGCAAGAGTGCGATGTTCCTTAATTATGGTAGATAAAATATGGGTACAATAAATTTTAATTTCCTTGTTTCCTCTATCATCAATGATTCACAAATACATATTGCAATAAATGATATAAACTAAAGGATAAATTCAAAACATTTCTTTGCCTCAACAATCATTGATTATGTTTATACCATTAATTAGTTATGTTGTAGTATAAATATCAATTTATAACACCCTTATATTGTTAAAGTCAATCTATATTCATCACAAATGAAAAATTAGTGTTCAAGTAGAAGTTATATAATTGAGTTTGTATATTTCTAAATTATTAGTGAGTTAGTATTTAAGTAGAAGATAAACTAATTAAATTCAATTTAATATGGTTTTAGTATTTGGATAAAACTAATGTTTTTTATTATATAAGAACTTGAGTATTTTAGTTTATTGTATGGTTGGTGAGCAAGACTTCATATTTATGTTATTTATGTATGTGCTTCTCCTATTATAATATTATTTGTGTGTGTGTTTCTCCTATTATTATATGGCATTTTATCAATTTAATAAAATTACTAGTATTCATATAATTGTCTAACAAATGTATCAGAGTTATTGTTCTCTAATAGTGGTATTAGAGCTGATTTGATCTAAAGTTACCATCCAAACTAAGAATTGTAGTCGCCACTAATTGCCATCATGTGTCATTGGCCACCATTGGAAAACTTTTTAGAGTTAGCAAATTTATATAATTGATCTAGTAATTAAATCAAAATAAGTATTTTGATTTCGATAAAAAAGAAGCATATAAGTTTCATCAATGTATCCAAAGTCATTAGAGTCAACACAAGATTCATTGGAGTTGCCATAAAAGTTGTTAGAGTTCTCAAAGTCACTATCACCATCTTTCACAGTTGCTATAACCACTTATTGTTATCACCAAATTGCCATATATTGTTGACCACCACATGCTGCTAAAAGTTGTCATCTATCTTGCTAGAAGTTATCTCTTATATCATCGAACATCAATAAGCCTATTGATGGCCTCCTTATGCCCAAAACTACCTTAAATGCAATAAATCTAAAGAAATTTAAGGTTTCCTTCATTGTTATTTAATGTCCAACATGTCTTTTTTACTCACTACCATAACACTCGACCACTAGTTTTGCCATTGTTATCTAATGATCTACCATATATGTTAACCAATTTGTCATCATATTGTTAGATAAGCTCACTTCTCTCTCTCTTATTGTTTTTTCCAACATCAAAACCATTGATCACCTTGTTTTATCTGTTGTCCAACTCTTCACCAACTGTGACAACATTAGCTAACCTTCTCCCAGCCTTCTTTCATCATTAATATCCACACAAAGGTCTTGTTTTAAATTTTTTTTTTATGGACAAAAAGTCAAAGAGTAGGATAAAAAAATAGAAAAGAAAAAAAAAGACAAAAAAAAGTGGAGCCAAATGGAAAAAGTAAAAGTTAGGTCAAAATTGTGCCCTTAAATCAAAATCAATTATGCCCTTAGATTAAAACTTACAATTGAAATCTATAAGGCATACAAATTAGGCACAATTGGCAAAATTTTCTTATGAGATTGGGGTCATTGAAGAACATGTCCTTCCTATGCATGTGAGTCACGAAAAGATTAACGATCAAGTATGAGACAAAGGCACATATGTTTTTAAATGTAGGTGTAACCTTTAAAAGGACCTATTTTTATCTATTATGCCTTACCAAAATTATTATTTCTTATTAGAGCCAAGAATCAAAATGTGAAAAGGTACATATTAGCAATATTTGCTAAGTTTTCTTAGAATTATAGCAAAGGTTGATCTACTGCTTAAAGCTAATTCAATCAAGAGTTAAAGAAAAAAGGAAGTAGTTACTAATTGCCATCAGAGGCATTAGCCACCATTGGAGAATTTTTCAAAGTTAGTAAGTTTATATAATTAATATGATAATTATATAACAATCAATAGTTCATCTACATGAGAAGAAACATATAAATCTTATCAAATGAAATAATGTAATTTATAAGAGATAATAGTAAAGTAATCAAGAAAAGAATAAAGATTTAAACTTGAAGAGGAATTTAGAAGTTGAACAGTGTTGAGTTAGTGAAATTTATATTGTTCAAATATAAAAACTTATGCAATTAAGAGGTAAGGAAAGTTCAAAGCTAGAAATTTATTGAGTTAAGAGTTAAAGGTAGTTCAATTCAGTTTAGTTTTTATGTATAAGATGGAAAATAAGAAGGTGGGGTATTCATATAATAGTACTATACATATACCACATATTATAAAGCTAAGAATGAAGTCCTAGATCCTATTGTTCAAGCTTAAGCTAAAATTTGTTAAGGCTAGTCAAAAAAAAAAAAAATGTCAAGAAAACTCCTCATAATTTTATTAATGTTATTGATAATAATTTAAAAAAAAATCATTGAAATTTGAAGATTATATTAAATTGAAATAAATATTGTAAATGATTATAATATCAAATTAGGATTAGGAGGAGATATTAAAGTTAATTTATATTTATTATAAATTACAAATTAGTAATTTAATAGAATTTAGATAATTAAACTTTATTTATTATGATTTCTCTATTAAATTAAGAATAAATATTATAACTGTATAATATATAAAAATTTAAATGTTATAATTTATTATATAGTTAATAAGTATGATTTTATATTTATATTATTTATTTATATGCTTTTAAATTTTTATATGATATTTTTATCTTATTAATAAAATTATAATATTCATATAATTATTTAACAGTATTATTAAAACTATTATCCTATAATAATATCAATCAAATATTGTTTTGTAACTAATTTAAAAGTAGTAGTCGCAAACAATATTTACCTTTTAGTGTCCAAGTCATATAATAGTTACAAAAAGTTAGTTTGTCACAAATTATTTATGCCTTTTTTGCGACTATTTATTTTAGTCACAAAAATATTTAAGTATTTGTGACTAATTAATGTGTTAGTTGCTAAATTAATCCGCGACGGCAATATGGCGACTATTGGGGCGATGAATATAAGTAATCAAAAAAGATTTTGGGACGCAAAACCAACTTGTGGCATAAAATTTTTTTGTAGTTTGATAGTCTCCACTTGCCTAATGTATGTCTCTCTAAACAAAATGATATCCTCCATGAAGAATAAATGAGATAAGCCAGGGCGATACGTGGATAGAAAGATTGGACTCCAATTTCTTGTAGTCACTTCTTTATCAATTAAGTGTGACGGACGCTCTATACATAGAATGAACGAGTATGGTGAGAGGAGACCCCATTGGTGGATGCTCTGAGCCAGTTGAAATCATCTCTAACAAAAGTACAATTTTATCCAAAATCTGTCCCCCAAGAACAAAACTTGACTGAGTAGGAGTCACCCAATGTTGCCAATTGACCATCGCTTGTGTTACTATTTTGTAGCTCACATCACACAAAGTCTAATTGATTGTTTAATTCTCACTCTTTCTCTCGTTCATGTTGGCAATGAAAATTTGCAAACTGATTGCTACATGGACTTTGCATTGAATTTGGAAAATTGGCTTTGGGCCCAATCATCATTTTGTGGTCTAAATTTAAAATGAACAAACAAAAGATAGCCAATACGATGGCTAAGGGCTTGGGGCCAAACTTTTAAGTATAAAAATTTTACGTACACTTTAAACTGCCCTAGGTACCAATCTAATCATACAAAGCCACCAATGGTAACAACTAAAGGTACATAAAAACGCCAAAAAGGCTCAATACAACAACATGTCCATCACTAAAGCAATAACAAAACCCTGTTCAGGTGGTGTCTCCTTTCGGTCTAATGTCTTAACCAAATCAATAGGTCGATAGGTAAGGGTGAAAATGAACTGATATGTTCACTAAAAACTTGGTGACTTGACTCAATATCAAAACTCATTTAATAAATAAACCCAGGCTAAGTAAAGATATATTTGATTGGTTAAACCTTATGAACAATTTATTTAAAAATTATTCTTAATTTGTTTTAAATTCATTCA
This sequence comes from Rhizophora apiculata, assembly GCA_037832385.1. Classification (NCBI taxonomy): domain Eukaryota; kingdom Viridiplantae; phylum Streptophyta; class Magnoliopsida; order Malpighiales; family Rhizophoraceae; genus Rhizophora; species Rhizophora apiculata. The sequence goes on along the minus strand of CM075441.1, from coordinate 5,636,269 downwards.
AAAAATGATTTAGTATATTATTAGAATATATTTAAGAGACTTTTTGAGTCACAAAATAATTTTTTTGTAATAATAATAATAAAATTATACACATTTAATTAATTATAAATTTTAAAATAACTTATTTTTTAATTAGTTAATTTTATTAAAATAAATATTTTTATTAGTTTAAATTTATTTATAAAAATATTTTTTAAATATAATTATTTTTATTATTAATATAAAATTAAACAATTCATTCATGAAAAACTCAAAACTTAGTTTGATAAAAGTAAGTTCAACTCCACTCAATTTTGCTTGTTAGCTAAAAGAGCCAAACTTGAACAAGCAGAAGCTTGATTCAACTCTACTCATTTACAGCCCTATCAATAGGCTCCTCCAGCAGGCTTCATAACCTTTCCAGCAGTCCAATAAACCCATCAGGCAAACTTCAACTCCAGTTTTGGCAGATCAACAGGCCTCTAATCTTCATTGAGCCTTTAGTTCATCCCAAAAGTTAGCAGAAATGTCATGACCAAGCCCTAGCATAAGCCGACCTTTGCAACAGTCTTCCGGGATCCCCAATTGGTCGAGGTGGCCCAGACACATCATTGGGTCTTAAGCGGAGGTGCATCGGCCGTTGTCCAAAGACATAGGTCCAAAAACCCAATCTTTCATATGCCTTACTTAAGGGTTTCTCTAATCACTAATTATTAAAGAATTATTTTAAGATAATGTATTATTTGTTAATCACTTAATTATTTTTATATAAAATTTAATTATTCTTAATTAGGTTAACCTATAACTAATATCAAGAATAACAATTTTTATATTAAACACTATGATAATTTTAAGTATAATGAGAATTTAGAAAACCATGACATGAACAATTCAACTACCACACAACTAATGCTCCATTAATAATATTATAGTAAGTCAATGTATAAATTTATTTATTTAACAAGTATCTATACATTTTTTGAAGTATATTATATTTTAATTTATAAAAATGATTATTTTTTATTCAAAAGATAAGAATAATAAATATTAATTTAAATATTATATAAATGTCTTATCTTAACAATAATTAATTATGATTAATTTAAGAATAACATAATTAATTTTATAAAATATATTTATTATATGTGCTTTATTTTATAATTAAATATAAATAAACTAAAAATAAATAATGTATTTCATTTAATAATAAGTATAGACGATATAATTCACTTGCAAAAGTTAAATGGGTTAATGGTTGCTTGCCTGAGGGATTGCCGAGACTTAAAGGTTTCAAAAATCAACCTGACCAACAACTTGTCCCAAATTTGTTCCACAAGAAACTCAACGCGAACCTAATTTGAACCCAACAAATGAACCAAAAATTGAAATTGCTCGAATCCAACCCAAGAAAGAAATACATTACAATTTTCTAAATTTAAACAAGCTTTTCAAAAATAACAAAACAAGTATATAGCTTTTCAAATCTAAATTTTTCCTTATTTTTTGGAATTAGCAATGTAATTTTGTTGTCAAAAAATATGGAGTTATAGGTTACAAGAATCTTGCAATAAAATTTGTTACAAATGAACTAATTGGGTTTCAAGGATGCAAAGTACAAAATTATGGTCTCTTATTGTTAACCCCTTAAATCCTTTAATGGAAAATGTAAGTATTAGTAATACCTTGTGTCAATGCTTTACATGGCTTTGGTATGTAAAAGTGGCGTCAAAGGAAACAAGGTGGAGGTACATGACAATGTGCATGGCAACAATGCTAGAGGAAGGCTACCTACGGGTTATAACATTGGTTGGAACATGAACCCAATGGCGTGGGTGACACTGTTGGGGTATTGTGGAAGCCTCAAGATAGCATGTGGAAGTACTGATAGTAAGTTAAGAAGGCATTTATGGCATTGGTTTGATATGGCAACATGCAGCAACAACACTGACACAAGCTATTGGAGGGATGTGACGACTCAAGCACTCCAATGTTTCCCCCTGCCAGAGGGCCAGATTCCTTAATACTCTTTATAGGGCATGACTCAAAGAGTTAGCCAATGTTAAGGCTTGGGTAAGGGTCCACACCAACAACAATAGGGAAAACAACAAGTTGGCTAACAAATGGGTAAGGAAGCGACAATGGCCTCACATAAAGTTGGCAAATGATCGGGGGTCCAAGCCAATGTTGAGTCCCTTCAACATGCATATGTTAAGCAAGCATTAATGGCTTACATGCTGCCAATAGAGGGCTAGCAGATGTGAATAACAGAGGCAATGGTTGTTAGCACACAAGCATGGGTTTGGGTCGATGTGCAACATTGTTGGTTATGACTTAGCACAAGCTTGGAGTGCGGACCAAGCAAGGGAGCCTTATGCACCATAAAGATAAGAGAACATGAGGGGAAAAAGCTTCTAATTCATAGGGGCATGATTTGGTGGCAAAAGTGGCAAGTTAGAGATGCTTATCCAAGCTAATGAGGTGTCACAAATATGAGCTACCAACAAGATAATCTAACCAAGTAAGAGTTAAGGCAACATCCTCTCCTTGATTGGGGCAACAAGGAGTTGCTAAAAAGTAGGGATTGGCCCCAAAGAAAAGGGAACCTACTAAATATGATTGGCTTGATAGCTAAGTTATGTATGATCCTAGGTAGTTTGAGGTGTCAATTACCACCATTATAAATAGATGGAGTGTATAGCCAAGGGTTATATAATCATTCATACACACATTCACACAACACTTGAGTGATTCATTTTGAAGAGACACTTGGCATTGTATTCCTTTATATGCTTTTTGGTGAAGAGTAATAAAGGTTGGGATGATTCTAATAAGTGTTGTGTACCTTCTTACATTTTGTGTGTGAATTATATGTAATGCTTCTTGTATTCTCGTTTATGAGTTAGACTGAGACTAAGAGGGCTTCTTAATGCCATCACTTGGCCAAATTTATAATTGAAAATTTTGGCCCTATGACAACTAGTATTAAAGCGTGGTTAGACCATGGTTAGTGGTTTGGGTCTTGATACGATGCAGGAATAAGTGTCAAAGATTGAGAAGGCTCTTGAAGAGGTCCAAAAGGAGTGGCCTTTTTGATTTTGGCAAGGCTCGATGAGTTGGAAAAATCGATACGTAGCTTACAATCCATTTATGATAGTCTTGATTCATCTTGGATCTCTTATTTTGATGAGGTGAAATAAGACATTGTTGTCCTTAAGAAGGCGATAGGCAACTTACCTAGCGGAAAGGTAGAGGGTTTAAAAAAGATGAGAGTTCCTGAATCCAAGACCTTTGATGGTGATTGTGATGCTAACGTGATTGAAAACTTTTATGGGATATAGAGCAATATTTCAAAGTTACCCATGTGTTAGATGTAGAGAAGGTGACACTAACTAGTATGTATCTTGCTAAGGACACCAAGTTATGGTGGCGAATAAGGCTAGATGATGATGTTATTGCAAGTAGGCCTCGGATTGAGATGTGGGACATGCCAAAAAAAGGAGATGAAGGATTAATTTCTACCTTGCAATACATCATGGGTTACAAGGGAGTTAGGTTGCAAGGGAGTCACTAAAGAGATTGAAAAATAGTGGCACGGTGCACAACTATGTTAAGGAGTTCAACTCCTTAATACTGGACATACGCAACATGTCTAATGAGAATAAACTCTTTAATTTCATGTCAGGGCTCCAACCTTAGACATAAATTGAGTTAAGGAGGTAAGGTGTGAAGGACTTGCCTTCTACATTTGCTATAGCTGATGGTTTGGTTGATTTTTGCATCAACACCTCTAATTCTTTAAATAACAAGTAGCCCAAGGACAAGGGCAAGAAAAAGAATGAGGACTTCAGAAAATGCAAGCAAGGGGAGGACAGTTAAGGGAAAGGCAAAGTTATTACTCCAAACCAAGGTAAAAGGAAAACATAAACTAATTGTTTTATTTATAATGGTCCACACAGGGCAAGGCAGTGCCCAAAGTGGGAGAAATTGAGTGCCTTGGTGGTAGAAGAAGATGGAAGTGATGCTAGTTCAGATGACGACATCCCTTCACGAGTCAATCCCACACAATTGATTAATGTTGTACTTGTTAAATGGACCTCAAAATCTAGCTTGATTTATGTAAAAATCAGGTTAAAAGGGTAGGAGTTATTGGCGATGGTGGACTTAAGTGCAACGCACAGCTTCATTACCGAACAAGTGGCTAGATCGCCAGGTCTTCAAGTGGGCAAAAGAGGTAGTTGGGTGAAGGCTATCAACTTTAAGGCACGTGACATAGTAGGAACGACAAAAGAAGTTAAGGTAACTCTTGGTCCATAGGTAAGAAAACTTGATTTTTCAATAATTCCATTGGATGATTTTGATGTGATTTTAGGGATGAATCCTTTGTGCAAGTGAGAATTGCACTTATTTCTCATTTGGGTGGCTTGGTTATCTTGGATGAGCAACATCCATGTTATGTGGCTGATGAGAAGTGGTCTCCCACCAGGAAGGGTGGGAAAACTTGTGCTATGTAATTTACCTTGCAGGTGTAGCAAGGGCAATTAGGAAAATGAGAGGTATAATACTTAGTAGTTTTGATAGTAAAGCAGTTGAAGTTAGCAAAGGTGGTTGCTAACGAGCATGCTGTGATAGGGAGTGCAAGTCTAAAGGTGTTGCCCAAACCTTCTTCCAAGAAACACACTACAAACCACAAACCAATTTTACACAATCGGGAATCATAGGGAAGGAAGCATTGGGTGCCAAGAGGCCATGCAAGTTTGATAAAAGCACTATTTGATCAGGTCCAAAATGGTGACAACTAGGCATAGAAGAAATTGGTTAAAGGCAAGATGCTTCATGGGTTTTCTTCAAGGTATGATTATAACCTTATGAATGCTAACAACATAGGTTATGTTGCTTTCAAGTGGCAGTAAGTAACTTTGAAAGATTCTACCCCAAAAAGTGAGGCTAACAAGGATTGGGAGATGTGGAATCAAGAAGGCTAGGCAACCCTACCAACTAAGATGTTGGCTTCAATGGGTGGGGGTGATTTGTTAGCCCCTTAAGTCCCTTGTTGGGAAAATGCAAGTATTGGTAACACCTTGTGCCAATGCTTTACATGGCTTTGGCATGCAAGAGTGGCATCAAAGGAAACAAGGTGGAGTATAAGACAATGTGCATGGCAGTAACACTAAAGGAAGGCTATATGCAGGTTATGGAATCAGCTAGAATGTGAACCCAAGGGTGTGGGTGACACTATTGGGGCATTGTGGAAGCCTCGAGACAACATGTGGAGGCGTTGGCAACAAGTTGAGAAGGCATTTAGGGCGTTGGTTTGGTGCAGCAGCACGCAGCAACGACATTAGTGCAAGCTATTGGAGGGGTGTGACAACTCAAGCACTCCAATGTCTCCCCCTACCAAAGTGCCAGATTTTTTAATACTCTTTAAGGGGTATGATTCACTTGAGAGTTAGCCAATGTTGGGGTATGGGTAAGGGTCCAGACCAACAAAACAAGGGAAAATAACAAGTTGGTTAACTAGTGGATGCGAAAGTAACTACAGCCTCACATGAAGTTGGCAAACGATCAGGGGTCCAAGCCAACAACGTTTAGTCCCTTCAACATACATGTGTTAGGCATGTATCAATGGTTTACATGCTGCCAATAAAGGGCCAACAGAAGCAAACAGCAGAGGCAAAGGTTGTCGGTGCACGAGCACAATGTCACGGACTTGGCCTTGATCAACCAACAACCCGCATGGCACTAACAATTCACTTGACTTAAATGCTAGTTCAGCCTTCTCCGAGAGCTAGAATGATACTAGCAGAAGATAGGAAAGAAGCACACAAAGTAGACAAGAGATATAGAGAACTTGGAGAATACTATATTGTTTCAAGAATGTAACTACACTATTGCTTGGATGCTTTACAAGTGAGGTCCCTGAGGCTATATATAGTCATCTACCTCCTCAATGGATGGCTATGATCTATTCGATCTAATGGTCACTATTCTCTCTTTAGATTATTCTACATAACTCTACGCTTTATGAGAAGATAAGAGAGTTATCTACAAGATTCTAGAGGCTTCCACCTAGTTCTGGAATTATGAAGAATAAGCCTCTTTATTAGTTAAATTTGGGCAGAATGACGTGGCACGTGACAACAGGCATGGGTTGATGTGCGGTATGGTTGGTTGTAGCTCGGCACAAGCTTGGAGTGTGGACCAAGAAAGGGAGCCTTATACACCACAAAAGATAGGAGAACACGAGGGGAAAAAGCTCTTAATTCATGGGGGCATGATCTGGTGGTAGAAGTGACAAGTTAGAGATGGTTATCTAAGCTAATGAGGTGTCACAAACATGGGCTGCCAACAAGATGATCTGACCTAGTAAGAGTTGAAGTGACATTCTCTCTTTGAATAGGGCAACAAAGAGTTGCTAAGAAGTGGGAAATGACCCTAAATGAAGGGAAACTCACTAAGCATGATTGGCTTAATAGCCAAGTCATGCATAACCTTAGGTAGTTGGGAGTATTAACTATCACTACTATAAATAAATGGAGTGTGGCAGCGAAGGACCATACAATCATTCATACACACATTCACACAACACTTGAGTGATTCATTTGGGAGAAACACTTGAGTGAGGGATAGGTGTGAAGGATTTGACATTATATTCTTTTGTATACTTTCTAGCAAAAAGTAATAATAAAGGTTTGGGACAATTCCTATAAGTGTGGTGTGCCTTCTTATATTTTGTATACGAATTGTGTGCAACGCTTCTTATATTCTTATTTACGAGTTAAACTGAAATTAAAAGGATTTTTTGGTACCATCACTTAGCCAAATTTATAATTAAAAAATTTGGCCTCATAACACTTACCAATAGGAAAACAACCAGTTATTCTCTTGCATTATGTGTGAATTTCCTATTATTATATAACTCTCTATTTATCTTACTCCTTATCAAACTCTAACTTTACTTTCATGAAAATAGCAAATTAAAAATTTTCTAAACGCTTTAATGGGTTATATAACTGCAAAATGAAGGAATAAACTTGTTGATATCGAATAAGTAAAATAAATCTCTTAATTAGTAATTGTAATACTTTTTAATTGTTAATATTTTAAAAATTAAATAAAAAATAAATATTTTTATTAAAAATTAAAAAATATAAAAATATTTTTAAATAATATTTTATTTATAAATTTATAATTTTAACTTTTAAAATTAATAATAATATATAAAATAACCTTGAATCTTTTTTTTTTTCTTAATGAAATTCAAATGGCTTTAAATTTTATAATATGGTATCTAAATTTATGAATCCTAAAAATTAAATTAATTAATAAAACATTGGATTTACCCGGTCAAAACAACAGTGACATTGTTCAAAGATGGGTTGATGGACATTAATCAAGTAAATAATCAGAACAGGCGCATCAAACTTGTAGAATCAATCGGAAGAAACGTTGTTAAGAGCTACACAATGTTGATGACAATGAATAAACCTGGAACATTGAATGGCTCTGGTGCTCTCTGTACAAGCCACGATTATCTGGTGTTTCCCTTTCCAAAAACTTGTATTTAATATATTCTAGTATCTGTGAATATTGGAGTTACTGCAAAACCTTTATTAATGGAGAGTATGGAGCATCATCTCTTCAATGGAAAGCATTAACACTGTAGAACTGGTTTGAAGTGTGGTACAAATTGTAACACCACAAAGAAAAACTGTAAGAGCCTGTAAAAGTAAAACAACAGCCAATGCCACATTTATTGCAAAAGTTAAATAGCATTAATGATTTAATGAAGAAATTGATGATAGACATATTTTAATATATAGAAATATGGAGGGACATTTCCACATAAAACAACAAAGAGAAGTGAGGTTAAAATAGGCGAAAAAAAATATATACATGAAGCATGGTACATATATACCCTTGCCATAGGATTAGACATATTGTATAGATATATGAAATTCTTTTAAAAACTTAGAATTATACATAATAAATATTTTATAATAATAATATTATTATAAATAATTTTGTAAAGTATATTTCTTATATATTTTAAGAGTTGAATAATAAAGATATATTAACAAATTGAATATAAATAATATAATTTATTTAAAAAAAAATTAACACCTTAATTAATAACATAAGCTTAGTAAAACCATCCACCCAGCTTTTTAAATTACACTACACCACCGCAATTGCGGCGACAGCACTTGCTACATGCTGGGAAATATTGCATTGGCCATACAGTTGCATTAGCCCATTGCCGAAATTTACCATTAGCCTTTGACTGGCTTTAATCCCTTCAGACTTCGAACTTTAACCCTGCAATGCACTAAGCATCACTTGAACTCCATGTTGCGGGCGAAGTGTTAAATGCGAAGTTGGAGAGTGAACATAGGCGGGGGAGAGAGTGAAAGAGTAGTGCTGTAGAATCATGGAAAGTGTTATCTTAGCTTCAATTAGGGCAAAGTTGAAGCCTACACACATTCTGTGTCCCAAGCCAAAGGGGAAATATGCTGCTGGATTGCCATCCACAGCTTTAGCAACACCTTCTGCAAATCTCTCTGGTTTGAAAAGATGCGCATCTTCGCTCCAGGTGACAGGGTCCTGGTGAGCTGTTAGAATTGACATGGCAACATTCATATTGGATGGAAGGGTGAGCTTCCCCAGTCGCACTTCTCTGTCGACCTTTCTCCGAAGCATAATAATTGGAGGATATAGTCTTAGACTTTCATTGATGATCATGCTCATCTGCATTGGGAGAAGTAAAATTAGAAAATGTAAAATTGTAAAAAATGAAACAGGGGTATGTCACTCATTCATTCAAATTTATAAGCTCCTTACAATCTTTAGTTTTGATATGCCATCTGGGCTTGGAGTTTGTTGGCCAAAAGTCCTGAGAACCTCATTCCTTGCTTCCTCTTGCCAATCTGTGTGGACTGCTAGAAGCAACATGGTCCAGGAAAGCAGGACGTTAGTGGTTTCTTGACCAGCAATATAGAATGTCTTGCATTCATCAACAATATCTTCTATAGAAATCCTCTTGGATACATCATCATCATGATAAGCCTTTACGAGCAATCCGAAAAAATCACTTCCATAGTCATCTATTCCTTTGCTTAAGGCCTTCTCTTCTCTCTTTTTCAGCAATCTTAAAATCGACTCATGTATTCCTTTCTCAAGCTTATCTGCTTCAATGTCATCTCCATTTCTTAAAATCCAACTGAAAGAAATATGAAAACCAGAATAAGATACGGGTTCAAACTAAGAAGATCTACATTCTTTCATGATATACTTCGGTATTGTAATCCAAGATGCTTGACCCAAAACACCAAAAAAGTTAAAAAAGCTACTAAGCAGGGAACTGAAGGTTATAAGAGGAGTACCTAATACCGGGTAGCCTAATTTTGAAAAAATTTTTCACTGCCAACATTGCCAATTTGCCCAACATGTCAAAAATATCCTTCCCTTCAAGGTAACTACTTCCAAATGCTGTCCTGGAAATCACATCTGATGTTAGGATCCTGAATTCATCATAAACATCTATCTCATTTCCACAATGCTTTTTCCACCTTGCTAGCATCATCTCCACGCTAGCAACCATTGCTGGGATCATATTCTGCAAAGCAATCGTGTCTTGAAATTAGCAACTCTTGGCGATGACACCTAGTAATAAGGATAATGACAGTATCTTAATTACCTTTAAGTTCTCACCATTGAAAGCAAAATTGGCCAATTTCCTCATCTTAAACCATTTTTCACCCTCAGATGTCACCAGGCCTCCTCCTATGAGCTTCTTCACATAATCTTGGACATCGGTTTTTGGGTAATTTTTATCTTTATCATTTAAAATCTCTTTGATCATTTCTGGTTCCGAAACAATCAACTGAGCTCGAGGACCCAACCAAAACAGAAAACTCGTCCCTGCTCAACGAGAAGTTCATCACTAATTGACATATACGAGCATACATAGGTTTAAATGAATCTGAATTTGTTACCATATTTCTTGGTCCATGAGTCTACATGAGGCTGGATTCTGGAAAGTATCTTGTGGGACATATCAGTCATGGGTCGGCTCATGGCTTCTTTTCTCATCTTTCTAATTTCTTTGGCGTTCCCAGTTATCAATCTGAAGGAAGGCCCCTCAATCCCCTGCGAACGCATCAGGCGCTGCACACGGACTGGCGTCCACCATACATTGTGAAGGAACCTGAAGAGAGCAAAGAGAAGGCCAAGACATAGAGAACCTGAAAGAATGACTGCTAGGCTTCCAGGAGCACTCATCTTTTCCTGGTAATATCTTGCGAGAATGAGCAGGACCGCCCTGAAATATAAAATGGTCCCAACAGTGCTGATAGGCACTCCGGGTCAATATCTCAATGGACTAGGCACTACCTTCCAGAAAACCTTTGCTAAGCAATTACGTAATATGGCCGGCACCGCTACCATATCCATTATAATAATGAAATAAAAAACAAAATTATTACCCAAAAACAAAATCGCAGTCCAAAAAGTAACATAAAACGGATAATGAATCAAAATTTACTTGAAACATTATAGCTCTGCACTCTCCGATTTTGTTGCAAAATTAGAAGACATAATTTCCATATAAACATTTACGGTTAAAAATAAAATACCTTAATTGGAGCTTTCTCCATAGTCCAGGATCTTGGATTGAATTATTAACTTTCTCATCATCGTGATCATCGCATGGTTAAGATGAAATTACGTTGAAAGTCACTTGTTCTCCACAACTCAAATACCTTAGGATGAGAGAATAAAATCAGGTTTTTCCTTATCTATTTTCAAGGACCTAAGTCTCATGATTTTTTGTTGGTATGTTAATACAAAGAGTCCGAGGAGGAATATATAGGAAACATTGATCCTTTTGTTATCCACTCATCTATATTTATTTGTTGGGTCAGGTTGAATTAACTAACCCATATGGGCATAAAACTCAACCCATAAATCAATATCTTTTACTCGCATATGACAAGTTCTCTTTACCAATCATGTACTCATATTATTTTCTCAAACATCTTTTTATACTAGAGAAATAAGTTATGCAACTTATGAGCACATCTATACTTAAGAGTTCAAACTAGGCACCCATTGGGACCAACAAAGTAGCTACAACCTTTAAGGAAAATAGCAATTATAATTATGTTTTGTACTATTTTAAACTTATTTTTGTCACATAAATCACAATTTTACCTTATTCTTCTAAGGCTAAACTTTATATATTTCCTCATCATGCATCCATTGTTTTACTCAATCCTCATTAGAATGATATAATTGATCAATCAATGAATGCATAAGGTAGATATTTTACAATAATAGTCTTTATTTTATACTTATAATTATTAGTATTAATCCATATGCTTTCCTAAACATGTCTAAAAGGTAGAATCTTTTGTGACTATAAGTAAGACAACTCCAAATATAGTTTGAAGTAATATAAAACACAAATAGAGGCTTTATTATTATTTCTAGAGACTCATGTTTTGAAAAATAAAGATCAATTCTTTTACTTTCATTATTGGTCATTCAATTAGCACACATAATATGAATCTTTTACTATGATAAGTTTTCTTCTCCTTAAAGTATATATCATTTTATTTAGGATTAATATATAAATTTATTTGTAACTTTAAATGTTTTAATAAATACAACCATAATTTTCAAAAATAATAATTTAGTAATTTTAAAATTTTTTATTAACAAATCTAACTTATTGTTAAGAGATACTAATGAATTTTTTTATTTTGCATATGTAACATACTAACGTGTAAAAAAATATTTATGTAAATATCATATGAAATTTAATTTAAAATTTAAAATTAAAGAATATTATTAAATTAAAAAATACAAAAAATTATTAACAAAATCTCTTTTCTCCTTTACTCTTATCTCCCTTCTCTATCCTCCTTGGTCCATTTTACTAATGGTGGCAACATCATTGAAAATTATAGAGATTTGAAGATGGAAGCATGACAAAAGAATCACTAAATCAGATTCAAATCTATAGCCACCAATGTTGTCTATTTTCTCTATTATGCTTTTTGAATCTTAAAGTAAATAATGTTGTTACCACAAAATGTTGAGCTTTGCCGAGTGAAACCATAGTTATGTAGAGCCCATGCAAGCTCCTTCATCCAAATCCCCACCTTTAATTCTAGGGTTTACTACTTCCCTCAAGTCTATTTGGAGCAATCCTTTCTTCTTGTGTCTCCTCCACTACTCTTCTCTAATTTAATTCTTTCCAAACTCTTTATTCCTTATTACATCTTTGCTATTCAATTTCTCTTTGATTCCATCACTAATAAGGTCTACACCAAGCTCCTCTTAGTTTCACTTGACTTTTCGTCTTTGAATTCAACTACTTTTTCCTATCTTATGCTGAGGAGTGGGAATTAAAGATAATAAGGTTGTATTGTTTGCTAAGAATTTGACTCTGTCTAATGCAAATAACAATAGTAGCTTCTCTATTCTAAGGTTTTATGTCAACTCCATTTTCCCTTTGTTGAACTACCATGCAATATAAAAGATGAAGGAAGAAAGAGAAGGAAGAGGAGAGAAAAGGAAAAAAAAGAGATATTTTTTTTTATGATTTTTTGTATTTTTATTTAATAATATTTTTTATTTTTAAATTTAAATTAAATGACATGTGATATCTTACATTGTCACTTTTTTATATGTTACCATGCCACATTTGTAAACTAACATAATCCATTAGTATCTCTTAACGACATTCCATATTTGTTAAAAAAATTCTAAAATTACTAAATTATTACTTTTAAAGTGAGGTTAGATTTGTTAAAAAGTGTAAAGTTATAGATAAATTTATATATTAACCATTTTATTTAATTTCATGATAACTTATTAAACAAATTTTGGTTTAGTTGCTCTTAGGTATTTAAAATGAGTTCATAAAGTCTACTTTTTAAAGCATTAAATTGAAATCTCTCATTTGCCCTTTCTTAGGTTATAAGGTTAGTGAGCAATCAATACTGACCTTACTTTTAGTTTTAATTTCTAAACCTAATCTTGACTCTTTTAAGGAGACTAACAATTTTAAACATGATTTCTCTAATTTTTTCTATTTTTCCAAATAGTCTCATCTTTACTTACTCTTCAAGTAATAAAGATGATGCCCATTTAACTAAGTCAATCTTATCCTATGTGACATACATTTTTAACCATATAATTAAATATTGTACATATGTCACTTACATATTTCCTAGTAATATAAAGAATATCTTATAGTGCCTAACAAGAATTCCAATATCACTTGGATTACATTTCTTATGCATGCATGAAATCAAAATTTTTATTAACTTAAAGGTCCATCATACAACTTAAATATGCAATACCTTTTTCCATTTATAGTAGTAACTATAGTACCATTATTATTTTAATATTTGACTTAAGAAGTTAACAAATATATTATAAGAGTCAGACTCTTCACCTTTTTTGTGAAGTGTCAATAACGCTAATTAATTAAGAAATTTTCTTAAGCAATTCATTGGTTTCATCATCAAACTTAAGATAATTATGTCTATGTAGCTTACTCTTGTCATTTTATGTCAAAATAAAAGACAATCATTCTTCAATGATTTTAACAAACTCTTCATAATCTTTAACTACTTGCTATCTTTCATTCATAATAAGTAGGATATGAAAAGGCATTTATATTACTTTAAGCTCTCAATCATCTTGAGAAATAGCTAACTTAAAATCTTTTTAAATTCATAAAATTTTTAAGTAGGATTATTTTATGCCTATTTCTATGTAGTTGAGTTTCTTAAGTACTAAATTTATTTGTTATAGTGCTCTTATTAAATTAAATGGGATGAGACACATTATCACATATCTTAATTTTATTATTTAGTTCATCATTTAGTTCATTAATCTTCAAATTCACCATAAACTATAAAACTTATTCAAGTACATCCTTATTAAAAGATTTTTTTTTTTTTTTTTTTTTGTCTTCAGAACATGATATTTCATAAATCTAATTTACTCACACTCCCACATACTTATCCATTAATGAATACCATACTCTATGACTATATTTATTAGATTCTCAAAGATACATATTGTAAATCCTAAGACACGAGTATAACTTTTAGTGAAAGGTTATTAAACATTAATAACCTTTAGAACTATAGACTACTTAGGTTTGACTTCTTTTTTGCCTTTAGCTTACAAGGTAAAGAATAATTGAACTCAAGGTATAAGGCTAAACATATAAGATGTATTATCTTATGCATCTTGTAATTATAATATTTACAAGTTACGTTATCATTAACCTTATAAGTTTTTACAATTTACTATTCTTCCCATTGTAATAACATTTCAATGCAAAGTTACTTTAATAATTAATCATATAATTTCTCTGTTTTCATTATAAAGCTTATTAAAATGCTTAAATATATGTCCATGATTTTATTCAATTTTTCTCATTTCAGTGGCCTTTCTTTTTATTTATTTATTTATTTTATTAATTCTCAACCACACCAAAAATTGTCTGAAAAAGCATTCTTATACTTAAATATATGAGAGGTTATTCAAATTGGTAATATCTGTTGGTATTCAAATTGTTCTTTATATATCCATTACATCCTATAGTATTCATAAATGTTTTATTCATGCTTTGAGTTCTCATACCATATATTTTTATTACTCAAAATTTACCATTCACTTAGGAGAGGATCTAATGAATAATACTGATTAAAAAACTTAAGCATAAATAAAAGGCAAAACAATAAGTCATTTTCTTTGTTAGCTTAATGCACTCTATGTATTCAATAACATTTGATGCTTCTTGTTATAACCTTCGTAATTGGCCCTGTCCTCCAATTCATTGACATGTTCATATCTTATGTTAATTAGTTTCACTCTTTTTAACTCTTTTCCAAATTAATTCTATCAATGGACTTACCACTTAAGTCACATAAAAGTACTAAATGTTTGCTTAATGAGTTGAGTCATATATGAGAAGACTTAGCAAATTTTAAGTGTTTATGTTCAAAATCCATGACATCTAATGTCATAAATACTATTAGACATCACCTTTGAATATCATGGTTTATATTTACTCCTAACTTTTTGGAAAGGATTAAATTATAGCTCACATTTATTACTTAAATAGAAGTCTGAAGTGATACCAATCAACTTTTGCTTCACACATTTTATTAACATTATCATATAAGTATTTAGTGAAGATCTAACACACAAATTGAGTCCTTGAACTCAATCATGAATATACCTCTAAAATTTGTTTGAGGGCAAATAATGTAATTTGACAAGTGAAATATTTCTTAAATCCTTCAATGAGATTGATTCTTATATTTCTTAATATCATTTTCAAATAATATTTAATTTAAGTAATTTTGTTATACACTTAGGAGTCTCTCAATCTCTTTATTATGAGTGATGTTTTCACTTTCAAATCTATAACATGATTCAGTATAAAGTTTTTTGATACATTTCTCTCTTGGAATCATGGTAGATTTTATGGAGTTGAAATTTTTAATTTCCTTTGTTTATATCCAACGTATTTATAACAATGCTATTTTCCATTACTTATGAGCAATTCAAAGGAATGCATAATGATACTAATACAATGAAATATGAACATTAATTTTGCAATGAACTTAACTAAATTAACAATAATCTAACAATGGAGAAAAGATCAAAAGTTGATTACACTTGAACTCATCCCATATTTTAATGTCTATTTATTATTATTTTAATTAATTATTACAAAATTTTAGTTTTATAGGCAAAAATTCTTTTAATTCTTCCAATCTATGACTCACGCTATAATCTAGATCTTTTATTAAGATCACAATTCCTTGTATTAGTTCCAATATGCAAATTACATGATTAAATTTCATCTAAAAATGTACTCAAATGAAATGGAACTAAAAGTTATAAGATGAAAATGAAAATGTAAATTGGATGGTTAAGCGAGAGGTAAAAGGTAAGCCCCTAAAAAATTCGTAGGTGGATGGGGCCCGCTCCCACTCTTCCTTTCCCTACGACTTCTGCGAGCTCCTAACGAGCAGAAGAAAACCCATGTGATCTGGGTCCCAGCTCTACACAATTGCCGAAACCTTATCTGGACCTCATAAAAATTTACATATTGTTGGCGTTGGAAAAAGAGGCTCAAGGTTGACCTTAATGAAAATATCGAGAACACCTTTGGCCGATGTTTCCTTACGCTCGCCGCCCCGTGGGGTGGGGGTGACTCTTTAGTCAACATTTTTGGATTGCCTTTGTGAGTATTCAATGAAAAAACGAAGTTATTTTCGTAAAAAGAAAAATAAAATGTTAAAGATTTTGAAAAAAGAAAAAAACCCCTCGAGTGCTTTTTTGCGTAATTGCTTTTTCAAAATTTTGGTTGAACAAGAAATTAAAATTCCTTATTCAAGGATGCAATACAATAGAAGGCAAGCGTTTAATCCCTAAAAGACAATAACTAGATGTTACTCGCCCAATTTTCATCTTTCTCAAGGAAAACCTAGGAGTATAGGTGTCAGTTAAATCTCTCAAACCATTCAATCCAACCAAACTAATTCAATTCAAATCAAAATTATCAAACCGTTAAAGAATGGATTGGATAGAATAGTGATTTGGGAAACCGTGAACTTATAGTTTAATTATAGATTTAAGAATTTAAACATGGAGCCAAACCAAATCAAATTGTTTTTAATATATATGCGACATGTTGTTTTAGATACAAGATAATTGGATATCTAATAACATTATGCTGTTGTGATTTAGTTATTGCTATTGTAATTTCTAATGGCATACATGTTTTTTTCAATGTCACTTTCTATTTTCTTTCTTTTGTGTTATTATTATTATAATTTTTGTGGCTAGGATTAATTGGTTTTTTATTCCGACCGACTCAAAAGGTAACTAATTATGCCGATTTAGTTGGTTTTCAACTCTCCGACTGTTCAGTGATGATTTTAAAATTAGTCAAATATCACTAACAATTTAGTTTGAAAGTAATTGATAAATCGACCGACTTACACTTCTACCGAATTAGTGTATCCATTGGTTTTTCTTTTCCTTCTTGGTTCGTTGTATTTTGGTTATTTTAATACATAGGTGCCCTAAACGTTCTAATGGTTTACTCTTTTGCATTTCACCTCCTAAAAATTTCAATTTGCACTCTAAGATCGGTTTTAAAATAAAAAATGTACACTATAAAACATCTGTTTTTTTTTTTTTTAATTTTAATAATAAAAGGGAGCCTTGTCAGGATTCTGTGCCTATCTTACATCATTGGAGTGCACTTAATTTGCGGGGAACATTAAAAACAACTGTTTGCCTCATCTGCCTCTCAGTCCTTGCATTCATTTGTTTCACCTCTTTCGAAGTGAGCTTCTCACTGTTCATCCTGATTATGCTCCGTTTTATGTTACTTTTTGAATCCTTGCGTGTTTTAAGTAAAGCATTCCAGGGCCCTTGTTAAATTTCAGGATACTACCAAGAAAAGATGGATGCTCCTGGAAGCCTACCAGTCATTCTTTCCGTTACTCTATGTCTATGCCTTCTCTTAGCTCTCTTCAGCTTCTTTGACATTGTATGGTGGAAGGCAGTCCGTGTGCAACGCCTGATGCGTTTGCAGGGGATTGAGGGACCTTCCTTCAGATTGATCTTTGGGAACAGCAAAGAAATTCTCAAGTTGAGAAATGAAGCCTTGAGCCGACCCATGACTGATATATCCCACGACATACTTTCCAGAATCCAGCCTCATGTATACTCATGGACCAAGAAATATGGTAACCAGAAACAAATTCAGATTCATTCAAACCTATATTTGTATGTGTACGTCAGTTCAACTGCGATATGTTATGAACCTCTGAGTATTGTTTATTATCTCTCTGAGCAGGTACGAGTTTTCTGTTTTGGGTTGGTCGTCAAGCTCGATTGGTTGTTTCGGATGTTGAGTTAATTGACATAAAAGTGGCTCTTGTTTAACGTATGACCCAAATAATGGAAGATTTAATGTGATGGTTTGTTAAGTATAACAGTGGTTTTGGGTTAATGGGTTTGAAATCTCTCCGCTCTCCCTTCTGACAGATAACTGTTACGGATAAGGAGAATCTCCCTATTTTCAGGGTAACGGCTGTTGGAAAATGAATGAATATATATATATTCATTATGGACATTTTCTGGGCTCTCTCAACCATCAGAGAAAAACGTAAAGAATAGAAAGGGAAGAGTAGGAGAAAAGGTAAGAGGAGAGAAGATAGGAGAAAAAGAAAGGAAAGCGTACAGGGCAGAAAAGAGAAGTTTTCTCATTTCTACTACCGGATATCAGAATAATGGAGAACGGTATGTTATTCTGATTTCCTATTCCTTTTGGTTTTGTTACAGTTTTATTACTAGTGTTCGTATCAAGATAACGATCCTGCATGATAGAGACAAGAAAAGTCTAACAATATGGTATCAGAATCAGGTTAACGAATACTGCAATTTATTTTGATTTTAGTTATTTGCGCCGAATTATTTTTGTTTTGTTTTCTGGCAAACGGAAAAGCGTATGTTCAATGTATTTTCCATATATTATTGTTTGCTGTACTTAACGGATGCTGACGGCCGGCGTTGAAAGGGGAAACGTTGGCCATGTAAATTTGCACTGCTGAAACCGCTGGTGTCAAAAAAAAAAAAAAAAAAAAAAGGAGCCGACCACGAGGACTGTATACCGCCGGAACCCGAACGGTTCTGGGTATGGCGGATCGGCTCCGATGAAGGCTGTGTCTCCGTTGTCAGTGGGAGACCCGAATCGGTCCGGTCTGGTGGGCATGACGGAACAGTCTCCCTGTGAGGCTGATGCTCCGGGTCGGGCGTGGGTCTGGTGGATGGCTGCCGTCGGAGATCCGACCCGAACAGGTTGGTTCACCCACGTTCGCCTGGTCAGAGGCGACGTCCGGGAAGAGCCGACGCACCGGGGTTGGCTGCCGACGGCGACTCCCTTCAGACGGCAGAATGGGGCCTCATTTCCGGGCATGGCCGTGGTCTCTGGTCAGAGGCAGCCTGCGGTAGGTGGTGTTGCCACCGTCGGCTCCGATCGGAGGCAACACGCAGGCAGCGCCTGCAGCAGGTGGTGTTGCCACCGTCGGTCTCCGGTCGGAGGCAGCACGCGGGCCGTGCGTGGTCTCTGGTCAGAGGCAGCCTGCAGCAGGTGGTGTTGCCACCGTCGGCTCCGATCGGAGGCAACACGCAGGCAGCGCCTGCAGCAGGTGGTGTTGCCACCGTCGGTCTCCGGTCGGAGGCAGCACGCGGGCCGTGCGTGGTCTCTGGTCAGAGGCAGCCTGCAGCAGGTGGTGTTGCCACCGTCGGCTCCGATCGGAGGCAACACGCAGGCAGCGCCTGCAGCAGGTGGTGTTGCCACCGTCGGTTTCTGGTCGGAGGCAGCACGCGGGCTGTGCCGGCAGAAAAAAAAAAAAAAGGGTTTTATTAAAGTCACGTCAACATGAATCAAATATTGAAAGCCTGTTGGTCACCAAAGTGACCTGGCCTGAAAGGATTTGAATTGTTGATCGTGAATTTTCAATTGTTCATTTTTGATACTAATGTTATATACATGAACAATTGTGGTTATTAATTATAAGGTTAGGAGATCATCCAAAGATGGATCATTGCCTATAATTAATGACACTGAAAGGGGATTGATTGATGTACTGAGCAAACATGATTGCATATCCAAAGATAACATTCATGTTAACTCTAGTATGATTGATTAACCTATTAAAGCATATTTAAATTAGCATTATTATTGATTACAGTTATGTGTTTGAGGATCACCCAAAGGTGAACTTAAATATATAGTCAAAGTTTATAATGCATGTGTCTGAATCCATTAGAGTTTACTCAAAGCATTAACATGTAAATTTGGATTATGTTTGCAGCTTCTAATAACGTTTTCGCCTTGGGCAATGCAACGATCAAATTCAATGGGCTGAACTATGCAGAATGGTCTGAGCATATTCAGTTTCATTTAGGTGTTTTGGGCTTAGACTTAGCAGTCATTTCGGAAGAAAAGCCTGCAGCCATAACTGGGACCAGTACAGAATCTGATAAGTCTTTTCATGAGGCTTGGGTACGGTCCAATAGGCTGAGTTTGAATTTGATGCGAATGACGATGGCTGAAAATGTCAAGCCCTCAATGCCCAAGACGGAAAATGCAAGGGAATTTATGATGAGAATCAAGGAATACTCTCAATCAGACATAGCTGATAAATCCATTGTAGGAACCCTGATGAGTGAGCTGACGACCAAGAAATTTGATTGGTCACGGCCTATTCATGATCATGTGACCAGCATGGCTAATCTAGCAGCAAAGTTGAGAACAATGGGTATGGATGTGAGTGAATCCTTTTTGGTTCAATTCATCATCAACTCACTGCCTCCTGAATTTGGCCAGTTCCAAGTGAACTATAACACTATTAAAGAGAAATGGAACTTTCAGGAAATTAAGGCCATGTTAGTTCAGGAGGAAGGGAGATTAAAGAAGATGAAGGATCACTCCATTCATCTCACTGTTCGTAATGATGCTAGTGGTAGCAAGTCTAAACCACATCACAAAAATAAGAAGAAGGACAAAGCCTCCATAAAAGTCACTGGAGGTCAGATCCAAAAGGATCAGAAGTACTTCTTCTGCAAAAGGATGGGTCACTTCAAGAAGGATTGCCCAAAAAGAAAGGCTTGGTTCGAAAAGAAAGGTATGTACTGTATATCAGTATGTTTTGAATCAAATATAATTGAAGTGCCCAATAATACTTGGTGGTTAGACTCTGGAGCTACTATTCATGTGTCACATATTATGCAGGGATTCCTTTCAATCCAGCCCATAACAGGAACTGAGAAGTTCCTCTATATGGGAAACAGAATGAAGGCACGAATAGAAGGAATTGGGACGTACAGATTGATCTTGGACACCAAGTGTCATCTGGATCTAGAAAAGTGTCTCTATGTTCCTGAATGTGCTAGAAATTTGGTTTCTGTTGCAAAGTTGGATGAAGTGGGATTTAATCTTAAGATTGGAAATGGTGCATTTTCATTGTATAGACATTCGTACTATTATGGATCTGGTACTTTGATTGATGATTTGTACCGCTTTAATCTTGACGCTATGTATGCTGATTCTCTATTTCTTGTTGAGCATGATATTGGTAACAAACGTAATGTGCATGATGATTGTTCTGCTTTCTTATGGCATCAAAGATTGGGTCATATATCCAAAGAAAGGATATTGAGGTTGGTGAAAAGTGACATCCTGCCTCAATTGGATTTTACTGATTGGGATGTGTGTGTTGATTGTATAAAAGGGAAACAAACAAGACACACATCGAAGTACCCAGCCATGAGAAGTAATGTGCCTTTAGAATTGATACACACCGATATTTGTAGCCCCTTTGACATTCCTACATGGGGTGGTGAAAAATATTTCATCACATTCATAGATGACTACTCACGATATTGTTACTTATATCTACTGCATGAAAAGTCCTGGTCAGTAAATACCCTGGAGGTGTTTATTGATGAAGTGGAAAGGCAGTTAGATAGAAAAGTAAAAGTGATTAAGTCAGACAGGGGTGGTGAATATTATGGAAAATTCAATGAAAGTGGACAATGTCCTGGTCCATTTGCAAAATTTCTTGAAAGTCGAGGCATATGTGCACAGTACACAATGCCTGGTACACCACAACAAAATGGTGTAGCGGAAAGGCGGAATCGCACACTTATGGATATGGTTAGGAGCATGTTGAGTAACAGTACTGTACCTTTATCCTTGTGGATGCATGCATTAAAAACTGTAGCATATCTGCTGAACAGGGTTCCCAGTAAGGCTGTCCCTAAGACTCCTTACGAGTTATGGACAGGCAGGAAACCCAGTTTGAGACACCTCCATGTTTGGGGTTGTTCAGCAGAAGTAAGGATATATAATCCATATGAAGGAAAACTTGATGCAAGGACCATTAGTGGTCACTTCATTGGCTATCCTGAAAAGTCTAAAGGATATAGGTTCTATTGCCCTAACCATAGCACAAGAATAGTTGAGTCTGGTAATACTCGATTCATTGAAAATGGCCGGTTCAGTGGGAGTGGGGAGTCACGAAAGGTGGATATTAAAGAATTACAAAATGAAAAATTCACAGTGAGTACTCCTACTCAAGGTGGTATCCCCACACCCAGTGTTTCTACTCAAATTGTTGTTCCTTTTGTTGCATCACAGTCACGTGACTTGCAAGGGCAACAAATTGATACTCGAAACACGCAAAGTGAACGCATAAGAGATGAACCAAGTGACAATGTGTAATGTACAAATGAACAAGTGATACCACAAGAAATGGCATTACGGAGGTCTACGAGACAGAAAAGGCCAGCTGTATCTAATGATTATGTGGTTTACTCACTTGAGCATGAGTCAGAATTGAGCATTGATAAAGATCCAGTCTCATTTCAACAAGCCATGGAATGTAATGATTCTGAAAAGTGGCTCAATGCCATGAAGGAAGAGATGAAATCGATGGATGTAAACCAAGTCTGGGAACTAGTAGAGTTACCTAAAGGATCAAAACGAGTTGGCTGTAAGTGGGTCTTCAAGACCAAGTGAAACTCGAAAGGTAATATCGAAAGGTATAAAGCCAGACTGGTTGCCAAAGGTTTCACTCAAAGGGATGGTATTGACTATAAGGAGACTTTCTCTCCAGTCTCTAAGAAAGACTCCTTAAGAATTATTATGGCTTTGGTGGTTCACAATGATCTAGAGCTTTACCAAATGGATGTAAAGACCGCCTTTTTGAATGGTGACTTAGAAGAGGAAGAATGTATGGACCAACCTGAAGGTTTCACCACCACCGGGCAGGAAAATTTGGTGCGTAAATTAAAGAAATCGATATACGGACTGAAACAGGCTTCCCGACAATGGTATCTTAAGTTCAATGATACCATTACGTCATACGGCTTTGTAGAGAACACCGTTGATCGGTGTATCTATATGAAGATTAGTGGGAGCAAGTTCATTATATTGGTCCTATATGTTGATGACATTCTTTTGGCCGCTAATGACATGGGTTTGTTACATGATGTTAAGAAATTTCTCTCTGAAACTTTTAAAATGAAAGATATGAATGAGGCATCTTATGTGATTGGAATAGAGATATTCCGTGATAGATCACAAGGATTGTTGGGATTGTCTCAGAAAGGGTATATCAATAAAGTGTTAGAGAGATTTAGAATGGAAAATTGCTCTACAGGAATAGTTCCAATTCCATAAGGGGACAAGTTCAGTGAACTGCAATGTCCAAAGAATGATTTGGAACGGAAAGCAATGGAATCAATTCCCTATGCCTCACTGGTTGGAAGCCTGATGTATGCGCAAACATGCACTCGGCCAGACATTAGTTTCGCTGTTGGAATGTTAGGCCGATATCAAAACAATCCTGAAATAGATCATTGGAAAGCCGGAAAGAAAGTCCTTAGGTACTTGCAAGGCACCAAAGATTATATGCTTACTTATAAAAGATCAAGTCATCTTGAAATAGTAGGCTACTCGGATTCAGATTATGCTGGATGTGTAGACTCGAGGAAATCTACATTTGGTTACTTGTTCCTCCTAGCTGGAGGAGCAGTTTCCTGGAAAAGTGGGAAGCAGTCTGTCATTGCTACTTCCACTATGGAGGCTGAATTTATAGCATGCTTTGAGGCTATTATTCATGCATTATGGTTGCGGAATTTTATCTCAAGGCTCAATTTGGTCGACAGTATAGAAAAGCCGTTGAGAATTTACTGTGATAATTCCGCAGCTGTTTTCTTCTCTAAGAATGATAGGTATTCTAAAGGTGCGAAACATATGGATTTGAAATACCTATCTGTTAAAAAAGAAGTGTAAAATCACAGAGTGTCTATTGAGCACATTGGCACTGAGTTGATGATAGCGGACCCGTTAACTAAAGGTTTGCCACCGAAAACATTCACTGGACATGTTGATCGGATGGGCATATTGAACAGGTCCTCATTCTCTTGAAAGTCAATATTTTGTACTGCTTATATCATTGAGACACTCTTGAATTCAATTAAGGTCATGGTTTTGCTTGTACTTTGTTGTCTCTGTTTAGTTGTATACAGTTATAGTTTGTGAGATAACTAATGGCATATATGGACATGACAATTTAAAGTTTCAATGTTTCTCAGTAAGGTTATTCTGAATTATCATGATTATGTGATACATGGAAGGAATCATGTCACTGAAAGATATGTGACCGCCATGATCCAATCGTTTTAATTCAATCAAGTATTGTGATTTGATAATCTTTAAGGATTGTGCACACTTATTTGTTGTTGATTCATCAAATTATAACAAGGGTCAAGTGGGAGATTGTTGAGTTAATTGACATAAAAGTGGCCCTTGTTTAACGTATGACCCAAATAATGGATGGTTTAACGTGATGGTCTGTTAAGCATAACGGTGGTTTTGGGTTAATGGGTTTGAAATCCCTCCGCTCTTCCTTCTGACAGATAACCGTTACGGATAGGGAGAATCTCCCTATTTTCAGGGCAACGGCTGCTGGAAAATGGATGAATATATATATATTCATTATGGACATTTTCTGGGCTCTCTCAACCATCAGAGAAAAGCGTAAAGAATAGAAAGGGAAGAGTAGGAGAAAAGGTAGGAGGAGAAAAGGTAGGAGGAGAGAAGATAGGAGAAAAAGAAAGGAAAGCGTACAAGGCAGAAAAGAGAAGTTTTCTCATCTCTACTACCGGATATCAGAGTAATGGAGAACGGTATATTGTTCTGATTTTCTATTCCTTTTGGTTTTGTTACAGTTTTATTACTAGTATTCGTATCAAGATAACGATCCTGCATGATAGAGATAAGAAAAGTCTAACATCGGATCCAGAAATGATCAAAGAGATTTTCAATAATAGAGATAAGAGTTACCCGAAAATGGATTTCCAAGGTTATGTGAGGAAGCTCTTTGGAGATGGCCTGGTGACATCAGAGGGTGAAAATTGGTCTAAGATGAGGAAATTAGCCAATTTTGCTTTCCATGGTGAGAGCTTAAAGATAATTAAGATACTTTTATCACTGCTGTAAAGGTGTCCTCACCAAACTGTTGCTAATTTCAAGATAGAGTTATTTTGCAGAACATGATCCCAACAATGGTTGCTAGTGTTGAGATGATGCTAACAAGGTGGGAAAAAAACGATCACGGAAATGAGATAGATGTTTATGAAGAATTTAGGTTCCTAACTGCGGAAGTGATTTCCAGGACAGCTTTTGGAAGTAGTTACCTTGAAGGGAAGGATATTTTTGACATGTTGGGCAAATTGACAATGTTGGCAGTGGAAAATACTTTCAAGATTAGGCTTCCTGGCGTTAGGTATTCCCCTTAGCCTTAAGTTATCTGCCGCTTTTTGTTTTTTCGGTCAAGCCTCTTGGTTTATAATAGCGATTTCATTAAAGAAGGTAGATTTTCTTCTCTGAACGTTCATCTTTATCTGTCATTCCTCTTTCTCTCAGTAGGATTTTGAGAAATGGAGATGAAATTGAAGCGGATAAGCTTGAGAAAGGAATACATGAATCGATTTTAGGATTGATGAAAAAGAGACAAGAGAAGTTCTTCGACAAAGGAGTAGACAAATATGGAAGTGATTTTTTCGAATTGCTCATAAAGGCTTATCACGATGCTGATGAATCCAAGAGGATCTCAATAGAAGACATTGTTGATGAGTGCAAGACACTCCATTTTGCTGGTCAAGAAACCACTAATGTCTTGCTCACTTGGACCATGTTACTTCTAGCAGTCCACACAGATTGGCAAGAGGAAGCAAGGAAAGAGGTTCTCACGACTTTTGGCCAACAAACTCCAAGTGCAGATGGCATATCAAAACTAAAGATTGTAAGGAGCTTATAAATTTGAATGAATGAGTGGCATAGCCATGTTCCGTTTATAACAAATTTTCATTTTTCTAATTTTACCTCTCCAAATGCAGATGAGCATGATCATCAATGAAACTCTAAGACTATATCCTCCAATAACTATGCTTTCAAGAAAGGTTGAAAGGGAAGTGCGTCTGGGGAAGCTCACCCTTCCACCCAATATGAATGTTTCCATGTCAATTCTAGCAGCTCACCATGACCCTGTTACCTGGGGCCAAGATGTGTATCATTTCAAACCTGAGAGATTTGCAGAAGGTGTTGCTAAAGCTATGGGTGGCAATCCAGCAGCATATTTGCCCTTTGGCCTGGGACCCAGAACTTGTGTAGGCTTCAATTTTGCACTAATTGAAGCCAAAATAATACTTTCCATGATTCTACAGCGCTACGCCTTCACCCTCTCCCCAGCTTTCATGTTTACAGTTCGCCCACAGTATGGAGTTCAAGTGATGCTTAGTCCATTGCAGAGTTAGACTACAAAGGTCAAGGGGGATTAAAGCTGGTCAATGGCTAGTGGTAAAAATCAGCAATCAGCTGTGTGTAAAGTTCAATTGTGGGTAGTGAAGATCTCGGCTGATGCAACTATCTGGCCAGTGCAACATTTTGCAGCATTAGCAATTGTTGTTGTACAGTGTAAACTAAAAAGCTGGATAGATGGTTCTGTTTAGTGTATGCTGAGTACTCAAACGAGTTGGTTAGTGTTAATTTGTAATATATCATGCATATTATTCTAAACAAAATAAATAATAAAGTTACAGAGATGAACAGATGGACGGGCGGGGACGTGTAAGGCACGGGACACACAAAATGCGACCAGCAGGCGTCAAATGGGCACATGTAGGCACCAAGTGAGCAGATGGGTCAAATGGACGAATGGATATCGAAGAGAAAAGTTAAAGATCTGCAGCTCTGTTTGCCAAGCAAAAGCCAATTAGAGGAATTGATTTGTTACGAGGAAGAAAACTACAAATTTTCTAAATGGGTAATTGCAATTTTTCCATTGGAGAATTTCGTTTACAATTAATAGATATGGTATAAGGAAAAACTGTAATTAAAAGTATTGGTCATAGAGGAAAAGGCGACAATGAAGCAGTTGTATGATTTAGCATGAAGGAAAATACAGAGAGTAAGCTAAGTTTAGAGATAAATCAAACGATAGATAGGACGAACTTGTGATGAGTGACAGTACCTGTGTGGCATGGAGATGTGCTGCGACGCGTGCTGAACGCAGAGGGCTCGGCCGTTCAAGGGAATTGGTGATGAGCCATTGGCAACGAGCGTGCCACCTTGATAGATACTGACAATTGGAAAAAAATTGCTGATTCGCCGTCATCATTAGTCTGACATGTACAATACCTTGAATTAACCTTAGCGTTTTAGAATCGTTATCCACCGTTTAAGTTGTGTTTTTATTTTATTTTAGCATTTAAATTGTGAGTGGAATGCAATAAATTATTGATTTAAAAAATAGAAATTCCCCATATGGGCCAGCCACACCGGCCCAGCACAATAAGGTTTCCAACTTCTCTCTCTATCTAAAACAGTTGATTGATCTCGAAAGTTATTTTTTTATTGGCTATGTAGATTATCGTTACATAAAGAACATCGAGATAGTGATTATTTGGAACCAACTGTGGAAAATGTTAAAAGAATAAGGAATAGATTCTCTATTAATGTCTTTTGTCTTTTAGCATAGACTGTCATCCGTAACTCTATCTTTTTTTTTTTTTTTTTTTGGGCCTAAGAATAGACTTTCAAGTTCTAATTTAGGGAGATGTTATTTACACCAAGAAATAGTTCTGTACATGCTAAAGCAGTAATATGGGTTCCACTTTTATTCCATGTTTTTGTGTATATAAAGTTTTTTTTTGGTGCAAATATCAATTCCTTCAAGTTTATCAGCGATTAGCAAGAGACAAGTTCTGCAATCATTTTTTCTTTTTTTTTTAAAAACAAATTTATTGCTTCAATTAGCTTTCTTTTTCTCCTCAACTGTAAATACCAATCGACGTTTACATATTTATCCTAAAAAATTGTATAAATTTTTTAAATAATTAAAATAAAAAAATTATAATTAATTTTAAATTTATAATTTAATCAGTTAATTTATTAATTTAATTATTAATTTTTATGACTAATTCAAATGAATCAAATTGAATTATAATATAATTTTTAATTTTACTAATCTTACCGGCAAGTTCCATCCAATTTTCAAAAGCTTGACATGTATTAAGAAATATTCTTATTACACAAAATGCCATTAATAATTACTTCCTTACAATCTTCAGTCTTACCATGCCATCTGCAGTTAAGTTTGTTGGGAGAATCTCATTTCTTGCTTTCTCTAGCCAATCTGTATGAACTGCTAAAAGTAATACAGTTCAAGAGAGCAACAAACTAGTGCTCTCTTGTCCAGCAATATAAGTCATCAACAATACCTTCTATTGAAATTCTCTTGCATTCATCGTCATCATGATAAGCCCTTATCAGCCTTCCGTAAAACATCACTTCCCTAGTTGTATGCTCCTGCTGTCATGATGTTCTTGGGGCAATTTTGGTCATGCTGGTTTTAGTGGTGTGTTACGTGATGAATATGGTGCTTGGCGATGCTCACCAGCACCTTTTGAACCACATTTCTGTCTACTAAGTCTTTCCCCAACACCCTGATCTGATTAATTACCTTTAGCAACTTGTCACTATAATCTTGGACTATTTCTATCTCTTTTATCCTTAAAAACTCAAATTCTCTTCTAAGATTCAACAACTGCATAGTTTTTGTCTTCTGCTACCTCCAAGCTCTTCCTTTAACCAATCCCAAGCCTGCTTTGCAATATCTCAGGCCATGATTCTGTTAAAAATTGATTCAATGACAATTGTGTGTATGCAGGTCAGAGTTTTATATTATTTTGTTTCTTGCTTATAGTGGTGTTTCAGTTGAGCAAGGGTTGATTGGCAGGAAGGGGAGTTGTCTTAGTGCCCTTCTCAGTTGCTTCCCAAAGATCAAAAGCTCTCAAGTAAACCTTCATCATTATAGTCCACTGTGTGTAGTTGTCACCGGCGAACGTGGGTGGTGGCAAGGGGGAGAAGCTTGCCGATGCCATTGGAACTAACTCCCAGGTGTTTGAGGCACTCTCTCAAAGGTATTTGGAATGTTTCCTCTCACAACTCATAAGATTAGAAAGGATCTTTAGCTCTTATACCAATTTGTAAGTTTTCTGGCTAGGAAATCACTTATGGATAGTATTTTGCTTGCCAAAGAAGTAATCTATTTGGTTGCAACAATAGGGGACGTGAGAAGCAAGAAGATAAAACCAGGATCCTTTTGCTTGAATTTTTTTTTTTTTTTTGGGCTAAGCAACTCTATCTTTTTTTTATTAACTTTTTTATTCTCGTTATATAACAACATTTCAAAATACAAAATTTATAATTTATAATTTTAAAATTTGAATAACTTTACAATAACTTCAAAGTACAATCACGAAACATTTGAATTACAAAATACAACTTTCAAAAACTTAACATTTAACAAAAGGGTGACAGCTTAGATAGGAAGAAAGGTGGCCTTTGGAATGTAACTAACATAACTACCTTTCAAATTCTGGTCTGCTTCGAGCTTCCTTGGCTTTGCCAAAAAGGAGCACCACTGGAAACTTCAAAGACTAGACAAAATCTTGGACGCAAAAAGCTGTTACATAGTATGAAGGAATGGTGCATAAGAGAACGGCTGTTATTTGATATGGTACTAGGGAATGAGCACCTCATATCCTATGAAGTAGCACTGGAGATTGCTAACCGCCAATATGCAATTAGTGCCACTGTAAATTGGAACAAGTTTGCCAACTGTGCAGATTTGAATGCATGCTCCTGTTCTTGGGGGAAAGCTCTTGCCTTTCCATATTTGCCTGCTCTGTCTTCTTCCGGTAATGATCTCTCCTTTTTCCTCACCTCAAGTATGAAGCAATTGTCCTTACGTAGTTCACTGGCTGCCCCTTCAGCTTCTTGTTTTAGAAGTTTTTTGCAACTTTCTTCTTTCAGCCCGTTTGTGATCTGGATCATAATCTCTGCCCTTCCCATAGCTGCAGAACAACACGATAACAAGCTTAATTCCAAAGCCACTTATAAGTAGCACTTTGAAATGCAACACAATTAAGAAACGCTTGGCAAAAGGAAAGTTGTTACACACTGCTTGAATTTTAGGATAAGTAATTTGATGGGCACTGGCTTCTGCTTCCGCATATGTAGTGGTCGCCACAGCATATGATGTACTTCCGCTTTCTTTTTGATGAGTTGAGCGACATCTTTGAATTCATCTCGTAATGCCTCTGGCACGTTATACTGCCGTGCCAGTTCAAGTAATATTACTGGAATAGGCAAGAATATCTCGGGAAAGGACCCACATTCTTTGTAGTTGTCAACAAATTCTTGGAGAGTTTCTATCAGCGTAACTAGCACACTAGCCCTGCACATAGAAAGCTTTTCAGAATTTTGGCCAATAACATGAAAAAAAACAAAGACATGGATCAAGCATTGATAGCTACAGTGAGTCAAGAGAGTCGGCTTCATCAAAGCAAAAATATAATGCCATAATCCTAGTAGTGTACAAGCTGACTTAAGTCTGGCCCAAACATTCTTCATATGACCATGGCAAATAATTAGTAAGAACAACATCAGTTATAATTACCCAACATGAGAGTTTATACTCTTAAGTATCTCCTTGAGATGTACGGTGCTTCCACGTTTGGGAAGTTTAAGAAAGACTCAGATCTATATGGTCTTGTCTTTGTTTTCACAAAAGAGGACTTGAACGCCTGACCACCAAACAACAGCGAAGTAACCTTTCCATGGACTTGCCCTGCACACAACTGATATGAATTGAACAACAAATTCAACTGGTTACATGGAGGGGCTGAACTACCACGCTAAGCCCCACTAGCATGTGCCTAAACTGAACCTGAACCATATTAGGGACACTGCAGACAAGTGAAGGTGAACTAGACTCTATGGCAATGTTATGAAACCTTACACCAGGCTCAAAAATTAAGCTATTAGGTGATGAACCCATCGATGTTATAAGCTTAAGCTAGGCCTATCATTCAATTTGGACATCCAAAAATTCCCAAATTCTTTGAGTTCCATAACATGATAAAACTACCACAAAATGATGAAATAATGGTCACTCCTTCATTGCCACTATAAAATAGCAAAGGCTCCATCAACAGATATGAAACCACAAACACAACTTAAAAAGGGGGAAAAACAGAAACATAAACACACAACTGAATGAAACTTCGCTAAAACTTCTCCCCTTTCTTGAGGTAAGGGATATTTGTTGCAAGAGAACACTAATATCAAACATTATGAAGATTCCACTTGAAAAAACATCTTATGCCCAATGGAATTGTAACTGAGATTCCTGGGAAGAT
Organism: Rhizophora apiculata; assembly: GCA_037832385.1. Taxonomy (NCBI): domain Eukaryota; kingdom Viridiplantae; phylum Streptophyta; class Magnoliopsida; order Malpighiales; family Rhizophoraceae; genus Rhizophora; species Rhizophora apiculata. The sequence continues at coordinate 5,604,901 of CM075441.1, read as the reverse complement.
GCTGGTTTTCTTACAGTAGCTGCCATCAGCAGAGTTCTAATAAACATTGTGGCTTCAGGACAGAACTTAGATCGTATTGTAAACTGCAACACAAAAGGAACGATTCATACCAGAAACTGCTACATTTGGAAAAGAAAAAATTTTCAGTTGGCACAAGAGGCACCAACGTACAACCATATTTGGGCAATACTGTAAAGGCACACATAACACTAGAGGGTGAAATTATGCAATACTGAGGAGTGGGAGAGTATGCTCAAGTTGGAACTCCAATAAGGGAATGAAAAAAATATAAAAAAAATAAATACAATAAAGTAGTTCCTGATAAATAATGGACAGAAAAAAAAAAGAAAATCGGGTTACTTTATTGAGCTGGGAAATTAATAATAAAACAGTGTATATGCAGAAAGAACCGTGCTACACAACAAAGAACCAATTGCAGTGTCATTAACAGAAAAGATGGGAGAATGAATCAAACAAATATTCTGACATCAATAATATTGCTGGCATCATGACAAAGTGATGGAAGTCAGAGCATGGGAAAATCCTGGACCACAACCACAAGAGACACAAAGTTTTGACAAAAGGCTCCCTGCCATTTTCTGCAAGAACAATAACAAGAAGTTAGAGTACCAACAGCAACACCCAACAACCAGGGAAACAAGGAGGGGACAAGAAGCATAAATTTTCACCACTCACCTGAGTTCCTAATTGTCTCACAAAATTGGGCTCAACCCTGTAATTTTCTTTGACGAGCACTTCTTGCACAAAGGAATGGAATCTCCACACCCGTCTTCATTAGAGTCTTGACCAACAAATTCAACAACTCAAAATCCAATGGCCTGTTATTTGTTAGGACTGCAAAATACTGCAACAGTACCCAATAAGACACCTAAAAAAAGTACAATATCACAGAATAAGACATTAGTCTCGATATAGACAAAAACATTCAATAGATACAGTGGCGGGATAAAAACTGCATTGATTAGTTTTGTATCAGTCATAATGGTAGCTCAGTTTGATACCAAAGTCTTGATTGTTACATGGCAGCATGTTTGAATTCAATTGATTACCAAGATTACATTCTCATTTGAACAACTACCGACCAGCGTACAATGTTCTTACTTGTTGTCTGGGGCTTCAATTAGAAAGGGAATGTCCAGTTGGATTGAATGCTGTTCAAAGTTTGCTTTGATTTTCTTTGCATGCAAAGATTCTTCGTGTTTACTAGTTTCAGCAGCATTGCTTTTCTGTGAAATCTTTTGGCCTTTCTGCTCTATTTTTTCCTCACAATCATCACTACCGTCACTATGTCCATCCTCTAAATATGTGCCAACATTATCGTCACTTTGTTCCCAATCTTTCATGCATAGAGTCCTGTATTTTACGTCATTGTATTGACTACTGCTATCTTCCCTAGCTTCTTCACCATCACCACCATCTTCAGCACTTTCCAAATCCTAAGAAGAACCATTGTTCTCGGAGTCACCCGCTTCCCTTCTTGCAAGAATCTCATCAACAAAACCCTTCGTAGTTTTAGTTTCTTCATCAGAAAGGAAAAGGAATCACCAAGAGCATCTCCAGATATTGACATTAGCCTCTGGATCAATGGCATCCCAGCATTGTTATTCTCTTCATCAATAGAGTCATCAATTGCAACCATCTGTTTTTGATGTTCGCCCTGAAAGTGCACAGCATCACACAAGTTAGTTAAGGAAGTGAAAATAATCTAATTGAATGTTAATGGGTGAAAATATGTAACAAGGACAAAGTCTTTACAATGCACAAAAAAATAGCAGGGAAAGAAACACAACTAGACTACTATCAGGAAAAGGAAGTCCTCCGGGCCAAAAAGAACAAGGCATTGCCAACAAAATTTTTCAGCTTATCCAGAATGTTTCATTCAGTTATGTTCTAATGCCCCACAGCTGGCTCATAGCACGTGTTGGGAAATAAACCAACAGGGTTTGGCCTACCCTAAGTCTCTTAAAAGGGCTTAAGAGGAGAGGTTGGGGGTTCAAACATGATCCTTTTTCTAGTTTAGTATTCAGAATCAAATTCTAATACTATTGAAAACAAGTTCATTTTTTCTGATTTCAAGACCAGTAGTTCATGCAATCAACTCTAAAGTGCTCTTCTGTGAATCTTGAAAATGAATTGCCTTGTTTTTAATTTGAATTTCCAGGTAGATAGAAATTAAGGTTTTATCCAGCATTTCTACTTACAACTTAGTTGAAGTTCTAGACTGGAAGGATAAAGGGTCAACTGTTGCACTAAAAGCAGCTCACTAATGGATGATGCAAGACTCAAGATGCAGAGATTTGTTCTTGTATATGTCTGTTTGCCGATTTGATGACATACATTACAGATAACAATTGACAATCTGCAATCCTGAAGCCGCAGTAATAACAAGAATCCACCAAGCCAGAGTAAATATATTGCTGCAGGTTACAGATCAGGTAATGAAGGTGAAAACATCATCCCCCTTCAACCACCAAAAAAAAGTTATGAAAGCATTCTACATAATGCTATTAAATTTAATACAAACTCAGCACACTAACACGGAGATTTTGAACTCATAAATGGTAAGAACCCAAAACTTCAGAATACAGAACGTTGGAATCTGACAAAAGTAGTTAACTCATACAAACCAATAAGAAATTGATCTGGCACTGGTATCAGGTCAAGAACCATGTAAACATACCTGCTTACAAATTTCCCTTTTCTGATTTACTGATGGCTCATCCTTCATCACACGCCCACTAGAAGATGTCTTACTCACAGGAACCTTCAAGGCATTCAGCTCGCATGGTTCAGCCAATGATAATAACGCCCGAGACTGCACCAAAGACAAAGCTTTTATCCAATTCTTCCATCAACCTGTTCATTTTCTTCCTCATCTCTTGCCTTTTGAGCCTCGTCAGGCACAATTCAAAATATTAATGCTAAACCAAGAAATATACAGTAGTCTAATTCATCTTCATCTCAATAAGACAAAAGATCAGCACCCTGAAGTACTTGCTCTTTAAGATAACCTCCTTCATTACTTCCTTTTTGGTTTTGTGATTTTGCAACAGGAAAGTCATCCTTCACATAAGAAAGTATCACCGTTGATATTAATTCAAGATTTCTCTTTCCTATTCCATTATATATTTTATCTCTATTTCTTCATTCAATTCTCTAAGAAACATATAGAAAGTATGTTCAATCAAAACAAAGTCTTAGAAATGAAAACAGAGAAAACCCAATCCGAGACTCAGAAAAACAACCTCTCGAAGGGGAATAAGGTAATGGAGGAGGTCTCACATTTTCCCCTCTCTCCGTTGGATTCAATCTGACAGAATAACCAATTTGCCTTAGAAAGGCTGACTTCTCTGCAAAGTATATGAGAAAAAAAATGTTGTTAACAAAATCCCACCTGCAATCTCAAATCCGCGATAAAATTTCTATAAATCAGTTGTCAAAGAATCAAAGGACCACAGGATTTAAAGCAACAACACCACAATATAAAGTAAACAACTAAGTAGCAAAACTGTGCTACAAAGCACCGATTTCACAATATAAAGAAATTGTGCAATGTCTGAAATTCTTTTGAATGTCGACAGAATAAATGTACTGGCATTTCGTGCCTAGCATTAAAAAAAAAGCTGATGCAAGGATAAAAAAGCACAAGACATTCTAAAACAGGAATTGACTGCATTGAAAAAAAGACAGATGAATTCAGTCTACAAAAGCAATTTTCACTACCCTTCACCTATTGAAACATCTAGACATAGACTCCTTCTTACTGTAATCAAATTTCCGTTCATAAGCTGAGAGACAAAAATTCTTGTGGCTCTTGGTGGTAATCAAATAGCCCCCACCATTTTTTCCTTTTAAATTAAGAAGATTATTGGGCTGCAAGTTATAAAAAGGGCTTATGTTTTTCTTTTCTTTTCTTTTCAATTAAATTTACCCTTTTTTATTCATAAGATTAAATCTTAAATTCTCTAAAATAGAAGTTTAAATTTTAATTAACGGGCGAGCTTGTAAGAGGAACAGCCTCCACATTGTTGGCTCCATTGGAAATCCTGAAAATTTTGCTTGGGCTAGGGCTACTTTGCTTGTGGTAGGATGTTAAGTTTGGGATCAGGCCCAAATATCTTTACTTCCATATTTGGGTTTTGTACAAAAACTGAACTTTTTGCCCAGGCCCATGACGAAATAAATTAATGTGGTACCCACAATATCTCACTCATCTTTTCAGGCCTTGTCAAACCCTATTTGGTCACGGCCACTTAAATAGTTTTTACATAATGTATAATTATAAATAAGTTATATTTATAAAAAATAAAAATAAAAAAAAAATCTCCTAAATACTGTTCTATACGGAATCTTATTTTCCAATTCTCAGTCGAAGTCGAAACTCTCAACCTTTTCCTCTCCTCGTCAAATTTGTGTCCTCTCGAATTTCTTCTTGTCCTCCATACACCATACCCTCTCTTTAGGGTCTTCTTTTTAGCGTTCGTAGAACTTTGGTTGATCACGCGGTTAAGCATCTCTTCTATTCCCTCTGCTTTTGTCTCCCGTGCAATGCTTCTACGTATATGCTAGCTGAGTGCTACTTTTCTTAGTATAGCATGGCTTGATTATTTTATTTGTCCAGATATTATACATTATTTTTCGTGGGGTTTGATTTTTTTAAAGGTTCCTCCCTGTTCATGTTTTAATCTTCTTGTTTATCATCACTATCAATAGGTTTCATCTTTATAAACAGAATAAGGGTGCTTAATTGTTGAATATCTTTGTCCGTCGAGGCGTGATTGTTATTGGGGTGCTTCCTATATTTACTCTTCTTTTTATTTTTTAGTAGAACTTTTTATTGGTTATATGGGTATCATTCTTGTCTTGTATCAAAGATTTGTGCGCAACAACTTATGAAGTAATCCTGTTTTGTATACAATTATTCCAGTGGGTCTCCCCTTTGATTATCTGTTTAGCAAAGTAACAATTCCTTTCTTCACCAAGTTAGTAGAAGATGCATCAGGTTTCTTTGTATATTTAAAATCTTACGTGCTATTTAAAATCTTTGCATATGCATTATCCGAAAAAATTCGTTTCCTAGGAATAAAGATCCTTCTTGTTGAATGTCTCACTCATGAGACCTTTTTTTTTTTTCTTTTTTCTGTTATATATACGCTGTCCTCTCTAGTCAAGTTATATTTAGTGCATTGTCCATTCTGTCACTTAGCCGAACTTAAATTTGGTGTTGTCTTCTTGCAGGGGTATTAGTAGAAACAGAAATCTCAAGCTAGCTTAGACAATGGGTTCTCTCTGTTGTTGCCTTAGAAGTGGGGAGCCAGGTGAAGATGTTCAAGGTTCCAATTGCTTGACTCATGCATTAACCAGCGTGGTAAGAGGTGTAACCGAAGGTTATACTTGTTCAGTGTTTGTGTTAATGATTGATGTTTTCTTTTTGGGTGGGAACACACATTTATATGAAAATTTGTCTAGTTGAATTTGATTGAAACAGATGGGCAGTGGCACAGTTCAGGAAACAATATCATAGAACTCTACGTTCTTGTCATTGACTGATGCCACCAAGAGGCTACATCTTTGGATTGCAACCACTACTAACATGCTCAAAATGTTGCATACAGTGTGCAGCATTACTCGGCAAAGATCAAATGCATTTTGAGCCTGCGTCCAATACCGAAGCACCTTCTTTACATCCCGATGCAGCATCTAATATTGCAGAATCCAATACAACTACATCTTCAACAACCTTGACATTAGACGCCAATCCTGCACAATCAAATTCGCAACAGGCTGGACTAGACGGAGCTACACATGAGAATGTCGCAGGCCAATTGCTCAGAGATTCTGCACAGCTGACTGGCAGCACTGCCATGTTCCTAGAACTAGCCACTGCTGGAGAAAAATCGAAGGAAAATGACTCAGAGCCTCCAATTAAACTGTCACTAGAAAATTCAAAGGAAAGCAATAGTTGTTATCTCTATGCATCCCTAGACGAAGACGATGTCTGTCCCACATGTCTTGAAGGTAATTCTTTCATTTGAAGTGATTGCTCATTCTAATTCGGGTTGGAAAATTACTGGCCTAGCAGTGGAAATTAGCTGGTCACAGTTAATTTGTAGCCTCAAAGTGCATTTTAGCTGCTCTGCTTTGTGAGGACATATGCTCATTCTTCTCTGACTTGTTGTTTGATAGATTATACTTTCGAAAATCCAAGGATAGTTACGGGTTGCAAGCACCATTACCACCTTGGTTGCATATATGAGTGGATGGAGAGAAGTGAGAGGTGTCCAGTCTGCAGCCAGGTTAATTCATCTACTTCAGAAAGATGTAGCAACAGTAATGGTCACATATGACTGCTTATAAAGGCCGGATTCTTGAAAGAAGTTGCTTTAACATTTCTTGGCACCAAGATTATACTTTGTCTGATGCTGTCTTGGTTGATGTTTCAGGTGATGACATTTGAAGAAAGAAATTGAAATAGCATTTAATGGAATGATGCAACCAGGTCCTGAGACTGAAAGGAATAGTAATTCCAGTGAAAAAAGAAATTTTGTAGCTCACTTGCTAAGTGGCTTTTCATTAACATACATGCTGGCTACTTCCCGTGGCTTGGTGAATCTCACTGGATTGGAAATTTTGTGGAATTCTTTAAAAGAGCAAGTGTATGCAATTATCAAAGTTCTTGATGTGGAGAGAAGTCAAACTACAAGTCTCACTCTCATGTATGGAAAACACCCTCCTGGCTTGTGCAATTGGCAGGATGACCATGCTCTCTAGGGGTGAAAATATTAAGCAGAAGATTCCCTGTGTTCTGCAGTAATTTATCTTTTTGAAAAATGTTACCCAAAAGTAGGCGCCCGAGGACATATACTCTCATATATAAGTCACGAGTATTAGACTCACTCGATGTGAGTTTTTTTTTTTTTAAATAAATTTGAGAATATTTTTTCTTTTTAAGAAAATAGAAAGAAAGAAAAACTAAAATTATCAATATTTTTTATTTTAAAAAAATGTAAATTTTTAAAATATTTTTTCTCTACAAAATAAAAAAAAATTGAAAATTAATTTTTTTTTTATTTTTTTTATTATAAGTATTTGTATTATATAAATTTTAAATAAATATAAAAAATTATTAATATAAATTATGTAAATTATAATATATATTAGATTATAATTAATTAAATTAAATAAATCAAATATATATTAAAATTTTAATTTTATTAAAAAAATTAAAAAAAAATACAAATCAACTATTAGATTAATTTTAAATATTATGAAACTATAAGAATTATTAAAAATAATTAAAATTTGAATCAAATAATTAAATATTTTTAAAATTAAATAAATAATATCATATAAAAATTTTACTACTTTTTTATTAGTTTTAACAATATATACTTATACTAAATTTGGATATATGATTTCTATAAAAAAAATTTAGAGTTATTTTTTATTTTATTTTTTTTAATTATATATATTTTATATTATATGAATTTTACTCATATAAGATTTCCTCAAGTATCATGATAAAAAAAAAAAACAAAAAGTGCATTGTTGATATATATATATATATATATATATTACTTAGTCAATGGTTATATATTTTATATTTGATAATTTTTATTTTTTATTTAAAAAAGTATATATATATGTATATGTTTTTTATGTGCACTGTTAAATTTATAATACACATTTTAATAAATATTTTAAATTTATTATTATTATAATATTTTTAAAATTATTAATTACACTTATATAACTATGAGATATATAATTATGATCATTAAAAATAGAATATAAGTATTATTTTTTTTCTATGTTTACTTAATCAAATAGGATTTAATCTTTTAATCAAGATTCTTATTAAAAATAGATATCCTAATTAAATTAGGATTCACTATGATATTAAAATCCCTATTTCAAATAAATTTTTTAATAAGTGAGATTTTATTTTTTAGTTAGACCTATTATACTAAATAGAAGTCTTAATTGCATTGGAAAATAATTTTCCAATCAAATAAGAAATCTAATTAAATTTAGTTACTCAAAAGATAATTTAATTTTGGTCAAATATTAATATAATCTAAAAAATAATTTTTAAAATTATAATTGAATTAAAATTCTTTTAATTTAATAATTTAGTCAAACTAAGTGTTTAATTTCTAAACAATTTAGAAAATTAATAGTCTAATAAAATTGGACTACTAGTGGGTTTTGTTTGGTATCACACTAGAACACGAGAACATTTTTCCACATTACGATTGCATGTTCGCAATATTATCTCTACCATCTGTGTTACTAAGACTCGGTAATCACCTTCTTATGGTTGGGTTGCTATCTAAAAGAAGCTCACATATGTTCTTGTAGAGTAGTATTACTAGCAACCCAATGTAGCACCATGTATAGCCAAGGATATAACTTTACGCACTTTGTAATAAAACCAAATTAACATTTAAATCAACTAATTTGAAAATCAATACAAATTAAATATGTAATTGAATTATATTGAACAAATTAACTTAAATTCATATATCACTATTAAAAATCACATAGATATTTATCATATAAATTTGTGGTAAAAATGAGAATTTCAAATTTTAATTACTACAAGTAAATCGATTACTTATTAAATATAATTATAATTTAATCTAAAAAATATAATTATTACTAGATTAATTTTCAATTCTTCTTCTCTTTTAAACTTATCCGTAGGTTATCACATATTACAATCATCTAAGCATTCAACCTCTAACAGTAGTCTATATAGATAAAGAGAAAACAACTCTCATAACCTAAAACCCTTTAAGGGAGAGAGAAAAGAGAAAACTAGTAATCCTAATATGCTAAGTATGTAGGATCTAACCATATAATGGAGAATTTATAAGAATTTTTCCTTTAGAACCCCATTTAGGTTATTTATGTCAATTTTTAGTAAATTTCACTTTAGTTTATGTATTTTGAAATAACATATATTTAACCTATAAAGTTTTTCAAACTTTTTAATTAAGTCCAACTTAAACTCTATTTTATATTTCCTTAATTATTTTTACATTTATAACTCATTAAGATCCTAACTTGATATTAAATATGAATTATAATTCTAAAAAATTGGACAAATTAAACTTCTTTATTTTATTATTTATTTTCTAATTAATTAATTTATATTTATAGATTAAGATAGACATCTAATCACATATCATAACTTCTAAATATTAGGATTGTCAAAGTGGTATAACTAATCCCTTTAATGCATGATTTTTTAGTATAATTAAATTCTTTCATCACATTAATATTTTAATTAGGTATAGAATGTAAAATTAGTATCTACTTTGTATTATTTAATTATATTAATTCTCAATCATTTATATGGTTATTGATTTCATGAATGAGATTATAAGTCTTTATAAATCATTATTCCACCTTATGTAAAGATATTTTGAATCAATACTCATTAAGAACAAACAAAACATTCTCCCATAATTATTTCAAGGTGACAAATCCTTTATTGATCACTCATTTATTTCCATATAGTTTATGATATGCCTAACATTCACCCTTACAAGCAATCTTGGATTAGGACAACTCAAAGGTGAGATTAAAATATACCAATTCCTATATAAGATGTTTTAGTGATATCAAATCTAAGAATTACTTATATAATCATTTTATGAGAAATTCCTTAAACATATAAGTAATATCCAATTTGAAAATTCTCATAGCTAGTTAATCCATTGAATTTGTTCAATTAATAAGCATCCATATGTTTGCTTAAATATCTCCATGCATTAGTTGATGAGATCAATTACTTTCTTCAAAAGAATGAAACACAATATGTGTCAATTTCAAAGTTTCATTAATATCCAGACTTGATGATGTATTGACCAAGAATACTTAAAAATAATAATTTAATATAATAAATATTTCATAACTATGATTTTATAATAATCATTTTGTAAGGTATATTTATTTCATAAATTTTATCTTTAAAGTTTATCAATAATCATATCATGTATATAAATAATATTTAACATAAAAAATATTTTTTATTGATGAATATATATTCACAATGGTAACCAACTCATGAGTTATTAGGGCATACACTAATAATTTTTTGTCATAGTATGGTCAATTTAATTTTCATGTAATGAGGCAATTTTAAAGGAAAAATATATCTTTATGGAAAATATGTATACATTGATTAGGATGAGATTGGTGTAGTGGGTTATAGTTAAATGAGGAGGAGGATTACGCTTAGAAAGATAATGATTTTATTTTAAACATTTTCAAGCTTGCTATTGTGAAGAAGAGACAACCTAGAGGGAATTTTAGGAAATAAGAACCCTCTCCTAAAGGTCAATTTAAATTTAATACCGATGGAATTGTGTTGGGAGGATAGGTGAAGTATTAAGAGGTCATGATGGTAGGGTTCTATGCTTGTTCTCTAAGATGACGGTTGTTATTAGGCCAGGAGTGTCATATATGTTAGCCATCCGAGAGGTGGCAAAAATGTTGGGTAATTGATAACTAGGCTACTACTAATCTTTATAATTGAAAGTGATTGCAAGCTGGTAATTGATTAGTTAAAGTAACCTACTAATGGATCGTGGTAACATGCTTCCTTGCTAAATTAAATAGTTGGAAGGATAGTTGGGGAGGTGTTGGGTCCAGAGTGTAGTTTGTAAGGCTGAAAATTTTACTGGTTTATAGACTTGTAGGGTGGCTTTTATTTAAAAGCAACCTATGAATAAAATCTTCTCGGTAGTTAAAAAATAATAGTAATAAATAACAAAGAGTGTTTAAGAAGATATACAAGATGTTTTACAACTCAAAAATAAAGCAAAGAAAAAATTTGTTCACAATTCAAATCTACAAATAAAAAATTGAAGAGCACCATAAAACTCTAGGAAGGTTACAAAATCAAGATCCTCACAATAAAGCAAAACTAAAATAGTATTCAAAACTCTAAGAGATTTATGATTTTTGGCTGCAAAACTTCATGATGATAAATATATATGCATACTTAGGCTATGGCACCCACGGCACAATATATTTAATATAATACTTTCAAACTTGCAAAAAGGCACTTATGGGTCGTTGCTACCAAGCTGATGCACTTCATGATCTTTTTTCTCACATACTGGCACTAGGACATATATAACTAAGGTTGGTATATAGAAGATCCCCACACGATTCTCTATTTTAACTACACCGAGAAGCTGTCTTGTTATCTTTTACTCACATCTTTACTTCCATTTGGGTTAGAAGTTTCGTATAATCAGGCAAAGTCGTGCCACCAAGACTTAATTTCTAAGTATCATGTTCTTGTTCAATTTACTTATTAACTCCAGAAAGGTATGAGGTTAGGGTGGCGTTGCAACCATGTTAATTAGAAATCATCAATCTTTTAGCGGTGTTGCTAAAATTCTAGGATCTAATGAGACCTGAGGACTTTGGTTATGAGACCAATAAATGGTATAGTGCTGTAAATAAACCACGATATCCAAAAGCTCGCAATCATGAGGGTTACCTTTTCTTTCTTGGTATTTGTGTTTCAACCTAGAATTCAATAATAACCCATCATGTAATTCATTTGCTTTGATTCAGGAACATCAGAGGCCGCACCACAATCATCTACGTTGACCTCTTGATTTTGGGAATAGCTTGACTATTGTGAGTAATCCTAACACGTATAAAATTTCAAAAAACAAGTTAAAAACCTTAGTTAGAAGAGATTAACTTACCGATGTTTGTTGTTGTTACTTGTGTATTCTTATCCTTGATATTCTGATCACTTGAGTACTGTGACTCTTTTGATATTAAAGCATGTTTAGGCTCCAATATTCATAGACATACTTAGGTTGGGATGAGTTTTTTGACATTTGACTGTTAGAGGTCGCAATAAACAATGTGCACAATGTGCTTGTTATTATGTGGTATACTCTAATAGATGGGTATAACCATCATTTGACTAATGACGGGGACTGTTTGTGTTAGATAACTAACGTTTTTTTCCTTGTTAATCGATATGCTAATTACCCTGTTCTCCCTTTTATGTCTAATGTTGACGTTTACCTGACCTGTGATTTGTCCTAAAGTTTGCATACCTATCATATATAGTCTATCTCCTTCATTATGTGTGTCTAGATTATTCACTGAGATATACAAATATCCCATTCCATATCTTTTAATAGTTCCAGGTTTTGAGACTCGAGCTCTTATCGGTTAGTAAGAGAATTCCTAAAAAAGGTTGGGATACCTTCTCGTGTATATGTATATTTGTTTAAAATAAAGACTCTTTTAGTACGGTTCTTTCTCTTTACATATGTATAATATCTAGTTTAAGTTACTAGGCTTGGCTAGTTGGTTGGACACCTGACTCTTATAAATTTGGTCTATAATAACATGTATCTGGTTGCCACTCACTTTGATTTCAATTGTTCGTAGGTCAAGTATCTTTTTTTTTTATTATTTCATTTTCTAGATTTGAGACTTATGGATACCCTGAGATGGGGGGTAATCTCACCAGTTACACGCTCTGCTTAGTTGGGAATGTGACACACGGAGTAAATTTCTCATGAGATTCAAACTAAAATGAATCAAGGTGTGTCTGTGCAATGTATATATATACTCTACAAGAAATTAAAGCTCATATGTCTTGGTGTTGCCACATTCACTAGCTAGCATATGTGTGCTGCAGATGTTTGTCCATAATTCTATATATCCCTAGCCTCGCTTTTATAGACACTTACTTTTGTAATTTGCCTGCATTTATTATTAAATTCGATGTATTTCCCATTTTTCATCAAATTTCAAACTTTTGTGCTGACAATCATGTTCCTGTGAGTGTGGCTTACAAGAGAGGAGACTGCCCATTTTGCAAATTGTTTTGCAATGATGGGAGTAGAGAGGGATTCGGAATTTTCCAGTGGCTATATAGGTCGAGTCAGGGTGTGAGGAGTCAGGACTTCAGTATAGGGTGTACCTTTTGTATTGTTTGTGGCTGTTTTGAGAAGGGCAGCAAGAACTTTTTTCTCCGTAGGTAGGACTCGAACCTTAATTGCTGGAATTAAGAATCAAATTACTCAACTATATACCATGCGACTGGTGACCAATGCAGTTGATTTTGAAAGTAGGGTTGGGACTGTACATTTTTATAGTTGGGGTTAAACACAGAAATCTAGTCTTGGCTGCCTGCATCTATTCGTGGCACTGGCTATTGTGTTGAGCTGCTTTTCAGGTCTATGAATCAAATCGCCGTTTAGAAAAGAAATATTCTATCTATTTCAATCAGACTCTAACATCCCATTTTTTAATTTTGAAATCCGGAAAAAGTATATTTATGCATTAGACATACTATCTAGCATAGATGTAGCTTCAGATCCCTCAATATTCTCCAACAGTATACCTGCAGCCAAAATATTCCAAGATCCCTCACTCTTATAATTAATTGTTAAAATCTTGGGACCAGGGAGTTTCATTTCAATCTTGTACTCCCTGGCAAAATTCCCATACTCTCTGGCAGGGAAGGACCTAATAATCCAGCAACTTGTACGTTTCAATAACACAAACTTTCTATTTCCAAAAAGGAAAACTACACATAAAAGCCATATGTTAAGCATATTCAGCAAGAGTTTGATTAAGTAATACAAGCATCACTTCTTGATTCAAATGTCAACCACGATAGAGTTAGATAGTAGTTTTGAGAGAGAGTAGGGAAGGCTAGGTAGGAACGCCTTAAAATGTCCAGCATTTTAGAAGACCCTTAACAACATAATAGACTTTATATATAATATAAGAGCTTGAGATATCGGCATTTAGGTGACATCTCTTCTCATGTCTCCGTTCATATTCATATCATCAAAGCAAGAACCTCAGAACAAAGCAGCCAGCAGTGGTGTCCTTGATCCTATTCATGCGGCAAAGCATCCAAGATGACACGAGTAAACGGGCTCCAGTGTGAGGTCGAGCTCGTTCCTCCGTGCTCCTGGAGCTTCTTCCTGGTAAGTGTCACCACTGTCACCATATTTTAAATATTAGATGGCAGTTTGAAAATCTCTTATGAGCCATAACAAGCAACTGCAGGCAATCAAATTATCAAATTGTATTTGCTTACGATTTTAATCAAGTTCAAAGTCCGCTATGCTTGATCTTTTGCTGCTGAAATTGGGGTATTGTTCTCTAGTGCTCTTGCTCTAGATATTTGCTTGGTGTACACTAAATCGGTATGTACTAACTATTAAATAAGCAAATTCCATACAAGTTATAAATGATGGAGTCTTTTTTTTTTTGGTTTTTTGTGGTGTTGATGAATGCTAGTCATTGTACACGAATATATCAAGAAAGATCGATTACCCCATGTTTAGACTTGGAAGTGGTGGCTGTGATAGAAGGAAGGGCGAAGGATTAGGGCCATGGTTTTGCTGGTCCCAAAATGCCTGCTCTGCCACTGCCTTTTCCTTGTCTTTGATCTGTTTCCATACAACAATAGAATTAAAATACTTGTGCTAACAATTCAATGTTGTTTATGGTAAGGCTCTAGCTAGTCCGTATTGTCATCTGATACAAAGAGATTGATCTCACAAAGAGTACAGTGAAAAGATCAAAGCCCTCAAAAGGCAATTGGAATTTTTGTAAATAAGTGTCTGGTCATATCACCTGCTTTGCTAGCATGCTGTTTTGCTCTTGTATTGCCTTCTCCTGCCACAAATCACGAAGACAAAATGGTATGTAAAATGTCAAAACAAGCTAGTCCGAAGCAAAAGGTAAAATCAAGATCGTACCTTAGATTAAGCTTAGAGCACTTATCCTCCTTAAAATTGAAATACTTATTTGACTCCTACATCTTCACAGGTGCTTTAGACCATCATATCCCCCGCCTAAACATTCGAGGTACATCCCAGTCTAGCCATTTTTCTTTTCATTTTTTATTTTTTGACAAAAAAAAAAAAGGAAATAGTTGAAGATGAAACCTGAACCTTCTTAGTCTCAAGTATCGGTTTTACCCTCCATTCTAAAGTTCTAGTCCCCGGTTCCACACTTCCAATTTTAGATTCCCTAATACTCAGACCCATCTTATAAGATTTTTAAGCCAATGGTTTTATATTGATTAGTGGCTAAAAAGAAAATTTATAATTCTCTATAAATTTCTCTTTGCTATGATTATCATGAAAGTAATGTTATGAGTACTAAGGCTTTTGCTAACACTTCTATACTAAATTTTATGAGGTCTGAGTATCATTGTCTTGTATGTGGACTCCACCACCTACGGTGACATAGTGTTTGATTTTGCCATGTGCTGCAAGAAATTTTAGTATGACTTCTAGTATCTCAAAAAGCTTCTTCTGCCTTGTTTTTTTTTTCAATAAGTAGGGAAGCTTGTGGGTTATTAGTGCATTAGTGTTATTTTTCATGTTGAATTTTAATAGGGAAACATAAAATGGAAGAAGGAAACACAAAAAGGAAACAACTGAGTGGCCAAGAAACTTCTTGCTAATAGTCTACTGTAGCTGACCAGATTTTTACTACGTGAAACATAGACTAGCTCCCAATTAAGGCATGCAAAGCATGCTAAGTTAATCTTTCTATATATATATATATATATATATATATATATATATATATATATATATATACAAGTTTGTATATATTAAGAAACACAGAAAAATAGGCTACAAAAGGATTATTAGCAAACAAATTAACCAATCAAATTTCACTTGAAATGATTTTACCATATAGACATTCTTCCCGTTTGAAAAAGTAACAACTGATCAATGCTCATAATCAAGCTGATTAAGTTAGCCACTTTGCCTTACCTTCCTCTGAAGCTCAGAAATTGATTCATGCATCAGTTGGTTCTGCAAGAGAGTAAACATTTTGGTGTCAATATATATCGTAAAATATACTTGTCCTAAACAATGTAGCGCACCTTTCTGGAGCGGATGTGTTTCAGGGCAGTGTCAAGTTGTTGCTCCAAGTTCTGAAGCTCCTTTAGACTCAAAGAGTCTAGATCTTCTCCCATATAGTGCCTGGTTAAATTTAAGAGTTCATGAAGAAATAATCATACATAATACCTTGCATCCCTGAAAAATTCACAAGGAAAACATGGATGGAAGCACATGCAATGGAAAACAATTCCGAGTAGTACCTACGGTTTCTCTGCAAAAGCTCAACCTTTGCCTTGAGCCTGTTGTACTCCAGGACCCAGTTGCCCTGCACAATGAAACATATGGTTGAAAATAACAAGTTCCATTCCAGGGAGACTCCAGCAATGCACTCAGGACATTCAATTGCAAGTTTCATGGGTCATTTAGGTAGTAGAAGAGCGAATTAAGAAGCAAAATGCTAAAAGGCGCGCAATAAGCCAGCAGACCAACCTGCAAATCAACATCACTTGCAACAAGTTGCCTCTCAGCATAGGAGTACCTCTCATAGCGCTCAAGTATCTTCTCCATGCTGTTGAATCACAAAATGATAACCAAATCATTGAATATACCTCTATACACGCAGATACTAGCTACAAATAGGATACACAACACAAGAAGAGTCATTTAAAACATAGAAGTCCATATTATCATACACCATTCTTTTATGGTAAAAAAACAAAAAAAAAAAAAAAACAATTGTCCTACTTATCACTTACCACACTAAGAGAAATTTTATTTTTGTCACAGGGGGACTGTTAAATATTTTTGAATTGAAAGAAACATCTTTGGTTCATCACAGCACAGAATAAAGGGAACACAACATGCATCCGTATTGGTAAGAGCGGCTTTGGAGTTCATGGCTTGCAAAGACGAGTACAAGCAATCTTAAATTCACATTCTATAATTGCACTCACTTGGTTGAATCAAAAGGGAACAACACCCTTGGATACTAAGAGCGGCTTTTGCTAAAGCGTCTAAGTTTTTATATAATTGTGACATATGGAGTTTTAAGAATATTAGTAGGACATCCAATTTCATTATCGATGGTTTAACAAAACAAAATACCACGCAAGGCAAACAAATCTTATTGCCTGACTTCAATCTTACTTTCGATTTGTCTTCCTTACTTTTTTGATTTGAGACTCTCATTTCTATATTTCTTTTAATAAAATTTATCTGATTTATCAAAAAAAAAAAAAAGAAAAAAACACACGCATCCGCAATGGTTATTTATGAGATTATATCACATCTTATTACTACTATATAATGCGATGCCAATAGAATTATAACTGGTAAAGTTTCTCAAGAATTAAGCTCTAACAGGCTTCATGGTAATAAAAACAAGTCACCATATGCATAAATATGTCTTGTGTTGCCGTCAATATGTATGGGTGCAAAACAGGAGTAAACACATTCAGCTCACTTAAGACATGAAAAACCTAAAACAAAATAGAAAGTAAAACTTCCAACTGTGCATTTTTGAATGCGTAGGATCTCATCTTCTTATCTTCAAGATCTAGAATGCGATTGTTTCTCTCATGAACACCGTTTAAGTATATGTGTATCCGTCAGACTATTTAGCTAAACATATGCTAAAGAACTTCACACTAAAATCTTCAGTTGTGTGCCTAAAAGTAAGATATAAATTTTCTTGCTTTAATAATTAGGCTATGGATATGCTCTTATTTAAGATGCTGGCTGGACTTGAATGAAAAGCAATTCAAGGCAAACTCAACAATTCTCTGCATTAAACTCAAACTAGCAATAAAACATACTATTTTTCAAAGAAACTTCAAATGGCAAATGCAAGATTGTTTATTCTCTAATCGTAAAACTCCACCTTTAACTTAATCATACGTGGAGAATCAGTCCCTATATAGTATGCACATGTATAGGAAAGTACAGTTAATTCTGTCACAATTCAAAAACAATATTTCTACCAAATTTCCCAATGTTAAATTTCATTGTAGTCATTAAGCTCCTAACACTAAACTTACTGCTAAGGTATCATTCTGCTCAATGCCCATGCAAGCCCACGTCAAAGTTTTTTCTGTTAGCTCTTTCTCGTCTCGCACCCAAATTAGTGTAACACACATTTATACACTAAATGAGACATTAAAATGAAAATGGAACTAGAGCTAAGCGACGCAGCGGAAAGTGTAATTGTTGCCTTGCCTAGGATTTCATATTTGGTCTTCAAGATCTATATTGACTAAGAAGATATCGTTTCACGCGACCACATGTCAAAGTGTGTGCCTCCATCCAAATCTTTAGCTAAGCATTTGCTAGATAACCTCACCCTAAAATCTTCATTTGTGTGCCAAAAGAAAAGTCCAACTTCTCATGCTTTAATAACTTAGCTATGAATATGTTTTCTTTTATGATGGTGGCTCCATCAAGGAAAATTTTGACAAATGACAATTCAAGGAAAATTTAACCAGAGACACCTTTTTTTTTTTTTGATAAGTCAATTGCATTAATTATTCTATTTCTTTTAATAAAATCTGAACTTGATTTATCAAAAAAAAAAAAAAATGCATTTAATTAAAAATTAGTTACAAGGAGAACCTCAGCGAGACAATGAGACATCCATAGACACACAACCAGCTTGTAACCAAAGACACTTCCTGATCATGTTTTCTGAGTTTCTTAGAATTCTCCCCAAAGAGCAAGTAAACCATAAAATTGAGTCAGGGACCACCATTTTGTGTGATCTAGGATGAAGCGACAGCGGGGTGAGCTTGATTACCACTCAGCAGCCTCTAGTCATGGCAATTCCTATTCAACAACTCCATTTGCTTTATTTTGTAAGATGACCTCGAACAGATCATCACAAGCAATTCATGCATTTTTGCGTGGAAATTAATAGAGAAAGCATATACAAAATATATCACTTCTTTCATGTAATTAAATAGTGAAAATTATTATGTGTTTGATCCACGAGACATCACATTGGTTGACCAATTAAAATTTCAAATTTGTGGTCTTGGATTCAAACTACAGATAGGAGAAGATATATAAGAGAGAGATGTTAGAGGACTACCAACCATATTTTAGTCCACGACTAATGGATCTTCTAACATACTGAAAATAACAACAAAGCTAGGAAGAACTTATCAAAAAAAAAAAAAAAACAGGAAAAGATAGAAAAAAAAAAAAATTAAGCCAAGAAGTAATGCATGCAACCAACCAAACAAGGAACTTTGTAAGCATGGTTAGAGAACAAACAACTCGCAAGAATATGTATTTAAGCAATTTAAGAATAGACGTTCAAGGTTAAAAATCTAAAGTATACAACTCCCAGCATTAGCCTTGTCTCCGATATCTACCAAAACATCTAGCGTTGAAACGAAGACTAAAAGCAAGCTTTGGTCCATTAGAGGACTATCAATTTATAAGCTATGCTCTATGGTATAAATCACATCATATCATATGTAATGAGTCTGTACTTTAGACTTTGAAATTTAAAAGTTAAAAGTCCTATTCATTGGAGGTGTCTCAAAAGGACAGGATCGTGGACATACAAAAATGAAGAAAATGCCTATGTACCTGAAGAGGGGAAAAAAAAAAAAAAAGTGAACAGGAAGAAAATGCAGAGCACAAGCTCTATATATTGAGCTCGATTAGCGGGCAAGTCCAAGTTAATAACAGGATTAGACCAACTGTTCAAAACTTCTGAATAAGTTTTCAACTTTTCAAAAGAAATATAAAAAAGCTCCACGTTCAATTCAAAAGTAAAAAAACAGTTTTTCTTTTTTGGGTTGAATGGAGACCTAAAAACCGATATGGCCTCAAGCCTAGAGCCTCATAGTTTTTAACCTTGCCATCGCAATACAAATGCGAAACAAAGAGATGGTGAAAATGACCTAGAGGTTTGTTGTGAAAAATGCAATTTAATTAGTCTTTTTTTTTTTTTATCAAGTTCAAAGTTGAAAAAAAAAAAAAAAAAAAAGGCCGTTTGTACAAGTGAAGGTAAAAGAATATTAAATCTCAGAAAAGGAAAAACTATAGAAGAGATATCGCGGATATCTCTAAAATTTATTCAAGGCTATACTTGACTTCCAAATGTTTTATTAACATCTAAATTTATTCAAGGCTATACTTTACTTAAATTCACTAAATCAGTTTTTTTGCAATAGTTTGGCGGACATTTTTTCTTTGCAACTATGCCCTTAAAAAGCCCCATAATCAGGATTTGATTTACAGCTTGGTAGTGGAGTTTAATTCAATATTGAAAAATATACTTTTAAAAAGTTTAATATGTGAGTGATTCCTTAGAACTTATCTAACAACTTATTTTTCAGATTGAATGATTTTTTGATATAATATTAGGCCTTTTATGAGCAAAAAGCTTTGAGTTCAAACAAAATAATCATGATTTGTAGTTGTCTCCACTTTTAACATTGACAAATATATTTTGTTAAAGTGTAATATGTGATCAATTCTTTAGATCTTACATAACAACTTATCTTTTGAATTAAATCATTTCTTGATATAATATTAGAGTTTTTATGATCAAGATGTTTTAAGTTCAAACCAAATAGTTATGATTTGTACTGTCTGCACTTTCAACCTGGACAAAGGAAGCTAAAGACCTTCAATTATTAACAATCCAACTTATTCTATGATTAAAAATTATCAGGGTTTGGCTATGATTATATCCTGTTAGGTTTATGTTCTACGTTTTTCACAAAATGATTAAAATTAATGTAAAAGTTGAAATTAAGAATTAAATCTAAGAATAAAAGTTTATCAAAACATAATCAATGCCCCATCTGACGAACAAAGGCGCTTTTGATATAATTATATCCGGCTAAAATTATATTCTCATTTTTTCACAAAAATGATAACAATCAAAATAAAAATTATTAAGAATGAAAGTTTATCAAAACTTGTTATGCCCTATCTGACGCACAAAAGCACAATCAAGGATCCATATGTATTGTGTGTAATATGAATGCTGAAAACTGTAGCACATATCCCTAATAAGTTGAGAGGAATTCAACTTCTGGGATGGACAAAGCAACAATAAACGTGATAATGAAGAAATCAAAACAAAGCTAACTCGTCCTTTAGGGATGTTCCATTAGTGAAAAACTTAAATTGTTATCTATAGGTCTTAAATTTTAATTCTGAGAATGAGTTTTAAAGCTAAACATTCCTTAAGAATATTCAATTAGTTAAAAATTTAGACTTTTATCTACATATTTTAGGTTTTAATATCAGGAAGAAATGTAGAGCTAATCCGCCCCTTAGGATATCCCATTAGTTAAGGATATTTCATTAGTTAGAATTTGGACTTCTATCTAAACATCTTAGATTTTAATGTTGGGAAGAAAGGTATGGGGCTTATAAAAATAAAAAAGAAACTATTTTAATTGTATAGCATACGATCTAATAAACTTGCTAATAAAAAAAAAAAAAAAAGCTAACTGTAAGAACAGCACCACTAGATAGAATTAAATATAAAGCTCAGCATAGGGCACAGGATTTCTAATTGTGTACCATAGGAGAAGAAGCAACACGCCAACAACAAACACAAAATATTTTAGCAAAACACATCTAACCCTCTTGGCCCAAGAAAAAAAAAAAAAGAATCCATATGTTTCACTATAGACTAGAAAAAAACAAAAAAAAAAAAAAGGAATCATGGACGTCGCATCATTTTTTTTTTTTTTCATTCTAACGGGTTTGAAAATTTGTAACTTCTTCGGGGATCTATTCCTTGAATTAAGGCTCGATTTCCATTCCTTGTATGCAATCACACACTCAGAGGAACATCAGATATACATGGGCTGTAGCGTACTACTCAAATTGCTAAATGGTCTAAGATAGATGTCAAGAACAGTGTAATAAATCAGACTAAAATACTTGAGTACACCATAGCTAGCTTCTTCCCCTATATCACAGTGAAAATTTGAACAATCCACCGCAGATTTTTCGTTGCTATTAGATTCCACAAGACTGACATTACTTAGGTTTGTTCCTAGGAGCTTGCACCACCAGCAAACGCCCTTGCATGTTCCCATCGTTCAAGGAATACTGCCTCACTCTTTTCAGAAAGATTTCCATAGAACAAACTAAGCAGTCTAGCCTCTTGTAGGTGCTTCAGTTCCGGACAGGACTTGACAAACAATCAATTTGATGGATATGATGTTTTTTTTTTAATATATATATTTTTTAAATATCTTTTAAGGGGTAAAGTACGCTATTAGTTAGTAGTTACCTCTGCATGGGATTTGCTCAATCAGATAAAGGCTGAAAGCCCTCCTCTTCGAAGATCATACTAATTCCATAAAGAATCTTATCTTTTACTTTTTTTCTTTTTTTTTGGGGGTTTTTTATGAGTCAATTTATCAACATAGTCCCCGAGAGATTTGGTAACTTTGTCACTGAATTCAATACATGGTAGAGAAGAAGAGTTGAACAGTTATTAGGTCCATTCTGTACGATATCTTATCAGCATCCCCCAGATTTGTAAGTACGAACCAGAACCAAAGATCTTTTGTACTTGTGATTGTTAACCCCCATGAATGTTGCAGAAACATAGATCGAGTGCTTCCGACCCCAAGAAAAAAAAAAGGAAGAGAGATTTTTGAAAGGAAAATGTAGGAAAAGTAAAAAAAAAAGAAAAATTGAAGCCCATATGAAAGGACAAGTTGCACAACGAAACGAATCAAACAACTTAACGCCATATATAAGAGAGTAGGGAAAACAGAAGTGAAAGTATACCAAGAGTCCGTAGAGTATTCAAAGAGCTTCCCTTTGTGGGAGAAGACAATCAAAGCGACCTCAGCATCACACAAGACTGAGATCTCATGGGCTTTCTTCAGCAAACCAGCTCTCCTTTTGGAGAATGTTACCTGCCTGTTGATCTTGTTCTCTATCCTCTTCAACTGAACCCTTCCCCTTCCCATTTTGTTTTTCTATCTTTTTCTCTCTCTCTCTCTATCTTTTCCCACACACACCCAGACACACAGGAGCAAGGCGGCGCCGGAGGGCTGATAGGGGGCAATCTTTCTTTCCTCTAAATAACCCAACAACCAAAACCCAAGAAAGACCAAAAAAGAAGCACCAAAGCTGAACCAAAAAGAGAGAAAGGGTGTAAGAGAGAGAGAGGTATAAACTATAAAGACTATAAGACTGAAAGAAGAAGGGGGGGCAATAGTTATAAATAGGATTTTTCTTCTTCTTGCTAATTGTGAAGTTTGCCTAAAGTAAGCATGAACATATATAGAATGGGGAAGGGAAATGAAGGGGGAGGGGGGTGGAGGGAGAGAGAGAGAGATGATGGAATGGTGGTTTTGCAAAGGAAAATGACAGATTTTGGGCAAAACCAGGGCGGTTTCTTTTGAGGATTCGCTGTCGAGTTCCCATTGGCTGGAGCTTGTACCATCTATTCGTTAGTGTCTAGTGGTGTAAGACCTATCCCACTTTTCCTTACTAGCCCTATAACCCTTTATGCTTTTTATTTTATTTCTTTTTTTTTTTCCTTTTCTATTTTATTTTTCTCATTTATGAAAAATTAGCCATTGTAAGGTCATGTGATGTCACACGCGCAAACACACACACTGTATTGACGGCGGGGATTGTAATTTTTTTTTTTTTTTTTTTGGGTTTTGTGAAATGTATTCCCTTTGCTTCCTTATAAATGAAAGAGGAAATTGTCGTCCTCGTCATTAATTAATGCGAATTTTCACGGGTCAATTCACACTTTTTTTTTTTGTTTTTTTTCCTGTTTCTTTTGCATATTTCATTTGGTTAACCAAATTTTGTCTAAAAATGAACCTGATTGGAAGAAAATTAGAGATACAGGATTAAATTGATGAAGCGAAAAGATACATAATCACTTTGGAAAACATCATAGATATTTAAAACTAATTTGGGGTTTATGTCAATTTTTCATATATTACTACTTCAAAAATTATAACTTTCATACAAAAAGTTAGCTGCAGTAACTTTTTTTTTTAATTATTGAAATTGAAAATGTTATTGCAAAATCATGAAAAAAAATACTCACAAAGTTAAATATGGTCAGAAATTACTCCATAGATTAACAATATAAAAAGAAAGAAAAAGAGCAAAGCTCGCCCACAACAAAAATTTTACAATAAAGTTTTTACGTACTTAAATATTACACCCTCCATTGTTTCTCCATGAAAAAGCTCAAAATAATTCAGGGGGTGTGGCTACGATTGGGACAAAGAGTTCTCCCTTGCGAGGTCTATACATAAAGGTGCAGATAGATTGCAGCAAGAGGGCCAGTATTTGTCAGAAATTTATCTTTGTGGGGAGAAATCATGGACTGCGAAGCTCACAACATGGAGCCATGGATTCTTAGAGGTGACTTTAAATGTCATGCTTAATGTTGGAGAAAGACTAAAAATTGTTGGTGTATTACTTGTTGGCATACATGCTTTTGAATATTTTGTTGATGAGTCAGAATCGATTGATGGGAATCATTAAAATAGTTGAATAGGAGGATCACTATGGTCATATAGTCCTTGGGTTGCCTATGCTATGGAGAAAGTTTACTTGGGCCACTTGATTGCAATTAATTAGCAAGGAATGTCTAGTTAGTTGTCTATCTCTAAGTTTAGTTAATTCATTGCATATTAATTAGCAATGAATGTTTAGAAACAATGGACACTCAGAAAGATCTCTTTCGAATCACTGCCCTGTCTTGCTTAAATCTAGAAGCAAGGAATAGGAACCGAAGCCTTTTCATTTTCTTAATTGTTCGCCACAACATCTGAGATTCATTGACTTGATTGGAGGTTGGTGGGATTCTTTTAATCAACAATGCATTAGATCTCATACGATCGTGTAAGAAACTAAAGCTACTAAAAGGAAACTTAAAGACTTGGAGCAAGTTAAGTGTTGGCAATGTGAACAGTAGCATTTAAAGTCTGAACGTTGAATTGGCAGAATTGGATAAATTACAGGAGCTAAACTGAGGAACAGAAGTTGCATAAAAGGCATTTACGAAGTGATAAGTCTTTGGGAAATCCTAAATCTTAAAAAAAAACTTTTACAATTAAGTCTGTTTTGAGTTTTCAATCTAGTCCTAAATCTTTATAAGTTTCCAAACTAGTCCTAAGCTTTTTATTGTTATTTCATATCAACTTTTTTTTATATAACAAAAATTAATCAAACTATTAAATATATAATTTAATTTAACAAAAATTATATACAAATTCAAAATATGCCCTAAAAACATAAAAATATGTCTTTGTGCAAATTGTACTAAAATTCCCTCATTTCTCTCACATATAGAAGGCAAAAATTTTAATTTCTTTGCTCATAAAATTGAAAAAATGAGAAAAATTCAAAATTTTTATCTTTTATATGTGGGACAAAGAGAAAATTTAGCAAAATACACATGTAAACGTATTTTTAGGGTATATTTTGAGTGTTTTTATATGGTTTCTACTAAATTAAATTATGAATTTAATAGTTTGATTAATTCACATTTAAAAAATGTTTCATATAAAATAAAAACGAAAAATTTAGATTTATTTGAAAATTAAAAAAAATTAGAATTTAATTACAAAAATTTTCAAAGATTTAAGATTTTCCTAAAACATATCCCAAATTATAAATTGAATTAAAGAGACACCTCTCAATAGGAATGAGAAGAAATTAAAGTTTTTGAGCCCAACTAGGCTCCTAACTAGCAAAGCATCCACCTATTCCATCTTAGATTCCTAGATACATTAAATATTAGCATTTCATTTCTCAAAACAATCTCTATTTCATACCATTTTACAATAATCATTCCATCCATTTGCACTCCAAGAAATAATTTTGGGCTTCATTATATAAATGAATTACAAGCAAGAGATGATGATGAGTTACCTTCACAGCCATAAGCATCTGCCTATCTTGGGCTAGACTTGTTTTTATAGGCATTGATTCAACTAATTTGGCCAATTGAATTTTTTCTAAACTTACGCCCTATATTATATGACTAAAAAAGAAAAAATGAGGTATGTTGCTCAAAATCAGTTATACTTCATCTAATAATTGGAATTAAAAGTTTGAAAATAATATTTACTTATTTAAGTTGGTGAGTAGAGAAACTCATTTTCCTTGTCAATTAGAATTTGATCTTTACTTAGAATACTCCAAGAATATAATCATGAATGAACTAGATTGATGTGGAGGAGTGCTTTATTAAGATCTTTTAAAGAGAAAATTAGTCTTCATCTAACATAGAATGAGTAGCCCAAAACTTTTTGAGTCAAATGGATCACAAAAAACTCAAAGGAAGATTATAGAAAACTTGACTCTTATATATAATTTTACTATTCATGCATCATACGAAAATATTCTGAAATTGTACTAACTATTTAAGAATTTTAATTTTTTATTTTACATATTTTCTTATATGTATTAAAATATTTTATTAATTAGTTAGACAATTTTACCTATAAATACGTGTAAACCCAAAGGTCAAATCAATTCAAATAAATAAATACTTCACTACAAATTTTGATTTTATTTTTATCATTCACTTTGAAAATTATTATTTTCTTAAGTTAATTAAGTGTTAACCTTTTTTTTGCTAAATGCTATGTCAAGTGATATCAAAGGACTCACCTATTCTGATGGTAGCACAAGATAGAGGGAATAACAATCATCCTACTGATGAAGATTAGGGGATATAGGTCATCTGGTTAACTATTATGACTAGGAGGCGGCATTGCAAAACTATAGTTAGAGGATTGATCGGTTGTAACATGGATTAGAAGTCATCAATAATCCACTCAAATCTCTCTTGGTGGAAGGTGCCAACCAATACCAGAGAAACAAAAGGAATCAGATTGGAGATTTTGCTTATAGTAAGCCTCTCACTTACCCTATCCCTGCAAATCTACGTAGGTGTCGAACCTACATGATAGATTCTGATGAAGAAACAAATGTATGTATGCGTTAGGCTTATGTAGCAGACTCTATTGACGATGATGGTGGATTTGGTGAATACCCAAACTATGCTAAATATGAACAACAACAACCCTGACCTCCTTGAACCTCAAATGAATTTCAACTAAAATTAGATATTCCTATATTTAATGGTAAGTTGAATATTGAAACTTTTATAGATTTGTTAGTCGAAATAGAAAGATTCTTTAATTATATGGAGATATCTGAGGATCAAAAGGTTAGATTGGTAGCTTGTTGGCTAAAAGGAGAAACTTCTGCTTGGTGGGAGTGAACGAAAGATCAAAAGAGAAGGGAAGGGAAAGCTCTAATTAAAAGCTGGTACAAAATGAAGCAACTCTAAAGGGGAGCATTTCTTCCTCCAAATTATGAGTAGATTCTATTCCAACAGTATCAACGTTACAGCCAAGGCAACTAATCAGTTCATGAATATTCAGCAAAATTTTTCAGATTATTCGAATGCAACAACCTGATGGAATCAAAAAGCCAGCAAGTTATGAGATACCTTAATGGACTAAAACCAACTATCTGAGATAAAATTAGAGTTTAAATGTTGATGGATGTATCTAAGGCTAGGAATATGACATTGAAAACTGAGATCATATTATAAGAAAGGAGCAAAGCTGAATCTTCTCGTAAACTTTAGATTGATTCCCACAAATTTGTGGCAGAAAAGGGGAAACAGAAGGCCTTAGGCCAACCAAAAAAATCAATACCAAACAAGACTATAGGGAAACAACCATAAGCAAGGAAAGCTACAATTCGAAGTGATAATCCTTACAAAAAGCCTATACTTGGCAAGTGTTTAAAGTGCAATAAGGTAAGCCATTATTCTAGCAATTACCCATGCCAGATGATAGTAAATGTAATAAGGCAAGAAGAAGCAGTTAGAGTTGAAGAGGATGAAGTCTATTGCTGCTAAGATGGCGAAGAGTGCAAGTACGAGGATGACAAAGTTATATATATAATGAGAAAGTTAATGCTAGCTCCTAAGTAAGAGAATGATACTCAATGAAATAAGTTATTCTGTACCAGGTACATAATTAATAACACTTTGTATGATTTAATTATTGATAGTGGAAGTTAAGAAAATATTATGAGAATAGAAACTGTTAAGAAATTGCAACTACCAGTAGAGAAGCACCCAAGTCCATACATCATTGGGTGGATCAAAATGGTGGGAGAACTCTAAGTAACAAAACAATGCAAGGTTCGTTTCTTAATTGTTAAGTATACAGATGAGGTTTACTGTGAAGTGGTAGACATAGATGCTTGCTACCTATTGTTTGGATGAGCCTAGCAATTTGACGTTGATGCTCAACATTTAAACCAAAAGAATGTCTATAAACTTAAAAAAGACAGGATAAAATATACATTGTTACTTATAAAAAGAGGATTTAGAACCAAAACTTTTTAAGTGAAGAAAAGAACTTTTCTAACAATCACCCACTCAAATTAAGAGATGAAGGCTACTATCAAAGAATCAAAAGAGGTGCATATACTAGTAGTAAAAGGTGAAGTAACCAACAATCCATAAATAGAGCTTTTAAAACCAATTAAGTACTTGTTAGAAGAATTTAGTGAAATTGTACCTAAGGAGTTACCAAAGAGGTTGCCGTCAATATGTAACATCCAACATCAGATTGATCTCGTTCCTAAAGCTAGTCTTGCTAACTTGCCTCATTATCGAATAAACCCCGAAGAGAGTAAGGTCTTAAGGAAGAAGGTAGAAGAATTGCTACGAAAGGGGTATGTCAAAGAGAGCTTGAGCCTATGTGTAGTACCAACCTTATTAACTCCAAAGAAAGATAGGAGTTAACGGATGTGTGTTGACAGTCAGACCATCAACAAGATTACCATTGGGTACAAGTTTCCAATTCCTAAATTAGATGACATGTTAGGCCAACAAGAGGGATCCAAGGTGGTTTCAAAGATTGATCTTCAAAGTGGTTATCATCAAATCCAGATCATACCAAAAGACAAGTGAAAAACTACATTTAAAACTCGAAATGGTCTTTATGAGTGGCTAGTGATGTCATTTAGTCTCTCTAATGCCCATAACACCTTTATGAGGTTGATGAACTAGGTATAACACCTCTTTATTGGCAAGTTTGTGGTTGTATATTTTGATGATATTCTTATTTATAGTCAATCAATGGAAGATTATGTTTTACACTTGAGAAAAGTATTAGTAGTGCTGCATGAAAATAAGTTATGCGTGAATTTGAAGAAATGCAATTTCATGGTTGACAAGTTTCTCTTTTTAAGATAAGTAGTTAGTTTAACTGGTATCCAAGTTAATGAGGACAAAGTCTAGGCTATTCAAGATTGATCTACTCCCAAAATAGTCAGTGATGTGCAGAGTTTCCATGACCCAACAACCTTTTATCAAAGATTTATCCATAATTTTAGTACTATAATGACACCTATCACTAAATGTCTTAAAAAAGGTAAGTTTCGGTAAGGAGATGTCGAAGAACAATATTTTGCTTTCATTAAAGAGAAATTATGTATTATTTTAGTGCTAGTATTACTCAATTTTGATAAACTATTTTAAGTCGAGTGTGATGCTAAAGGAGTTGGAGTTGGTGTTATTCTTTCTTAAGAAAAGGGGCTGATTGCATATTTTAGTGAGAAACTTAATGAGGATTAACAAAAGTGGTCGACATACAATAAAGAATTCTATGTAGATATAAAAGTTTTAAAGCATTGAGAACATTACTTGGTAAAATGTGAGTTCATCTTATATTCATATCACTAGACTTTAAAGTATCTTTATAGTCAGAAGCAAATCAATAATGACATTCATGCTAAGTGATTCTCCTTCCTACAAAAATTTCCTTTCTAATTATTTCATAAGGTAGGACAATTGAATAAGGTTATTGATACCTTAAGTAGGAAAGCATCATTGTTAATCACATTGAGTAATGAAATTGTGGAGTTTAAATCTTTTTGTGAATTGTATAAGTATAATGAGAATTTTTCAATAATTTGGGAAAAATGTATTTAGAAGCAACTTACAGATGACTTCCATATTTATAATGGTTATCTAATGCGTGGAAATCTACTTTATATTCCACAATCTTCATTGAGAGAGAAAATTATTTGTGATTTGCATAGAGACAGTCTTACTAGTCATCATGGGCATGACAAAACAATTGCTGCTATCTAAGAACAATATCATTAGCCGTAGTTGAAGAGGGTTATTGGCAAATATGTCAAGCGGTACTATGTTGGTCAAATAATTAAGGGTCAGTTACAAAATACTAGACTGTATATATCTTTACCTATTCCAGATAATATCTGGGAAGACTTGTCTATAAATTTTATTGTAAACTTACCTCATACCCAATGCAGTATGGATTTTGAGATTGTTATTGTTGATAGGTCTTCCAAAATAGGTCTTCCAAAATAGGTCATTTTATTCCTTGTATAAAGACCTTTGATATATCAAGTGTAACTTAATTGTTCTTTAAAAAGATAGTACGCTTACATAATATGCCCAAAACCATCACCTTTTATTGTGACTTCAGATTTCTTAGTCATTTTTAAATAACTTTATGGAAGTTGTTTGATTTATGTTTGAAGTTTAGTAGTATAACTTACCCCCAAACAGATAGTCAAACTGAGTCACTTGATAAGACTTTATGTAATCTCATTCAAAGCATTTGTGGAGATAAACCAAAGTAATGGGACTTAGTCTTAGCTCAAGTAGAGTCTGTTTACAATAGTGCAATTCACAGTGCTACAGGGAAGTTTCTTTTCTCTATTGTTTTTACTAAATATTCCCAATATATTTTAGATTTGGTGAAACTTCTTCGAGTCCTAAACCTTAGCATTGCCATTGAAAATTTTGCAAAACAGGTGCAATCTATCCAAATTAAGGTGAAACAAAAATTAGAAATTACCAATGAGTAGTACAAAAGAGTTGCTGACAAAAGGCGAATGAGCCAATTGTTTCAGGTAGGTGACATAGTGATGGTATTCTTTCGTAAGGAGCAATTTCCTATTGATTCCTACAATAAGTTGCAGCCTAAAAAGTATATTTCTTATCAGGTTTTGAAGAAAATTAATGACAATATTTATATCATTGATCTACCTAAGAAATGAGGTATTTCAAATACCTTTAATGTTGCAGATATTTATTTGTTCTATTCAACTGATGAGTTTCTCTATTCAAAATTTAATTTAAACTCGAGGTCGACTTTTTTTCAATTGGAGGGGACTAATATAAAATGGGTAATCCAAAACTTCTTGGGTCAAAAGGATTACCAAAAAGTTAATAGAAAATTCTGAAAAATTTAATTTTTATATATAATTTTACTATTTAAATATCATATGAAATTATTTTAAAATTTTATTGACTATTTAAAAATTTTAATTTTTTTATTTTATATATTTTTTATTTATATTAAAATATTTTTTTAATTAATTAAATAATTTTATTTATAAATATATGTAAATTTGAAAGATAGATTAATTTAAATTTAATTTAAATTAATAAATATTTTAATAAAAATTTTATTTTTATTTTTATTTTTTAAAATTATTTTTTAAAGTTAATTGAATGTTGGGCGTTTTTTTTTTTTTTGCTAAGTGCTGCGTCATCGTCACTGCCAAATTGATGCGAAAATGTCATTAAATAGAATTAGTTAGATCGGTACCTTCTTATACTTGAAGTGATTGCTTATTGTGTTTACACCGGTTGATAAGTCTTTTAAGCGACCCTTTTAGTGCACCAAATACATTCCTCCCAATCTTAGAAAACAAATTATTGATTAACAAGACTACTTTACCCAGATTACCTCTTTTTATTAATACTTATCAATTCTTGTATAAAAGTAAAATTAGAATAGTAATAAATATTATTCTTTTTCTCTAACTTTTCATACTTTTTGTAAACAAAAAATTTTAAATTTTCTTTACATACATTACCCTTTAACGAAACATAGAGAAGATAAAAGATTTTATTCTCCTCCTATTTTCCTTCACCCATTTTGCTCTCCCTTACTTAGTTATCCAACCAAAGAATTAGTGGGAGCAAATGCCCCTTTCCTTCTAGCTTTTTGCCCCTTTTCGAATGGACCGTCAAAGGAAACTTGGTGAGGGATACTTAGTGGGGGAAATCATCCAAGATATACGGCATATCTAACGATGCTTGTTAGTATATGTCATCACGTTTGAGGTATTGTTGGCTTTTGTTGATGATTTATCGTATTTATTCAAGAAAAAAGTCGTTTTTTTATTTTTTTGCTTGGTAAATGAGACAGTATACATGTGAATTGAAAGTACATTATGGGTATATGGAAGAGATTAAGCAGTCATTGGTTAGCCAACCAACTTTCTTTATTGATGGCTGGAGAGAATTGTTCTCATCTCCTCCTTTCAATTAATTTCAGAAGGACTCCTAGAAAGATCAATTCCACTCTCTTCCTCTTTTTCTTTTCTCAATTCCCATTTTTGCATGCATGTTCCTCGCTTCTATACGTCCTTCTCACTCTCTTTCTGTTCCCTTCTCTCTCCCACCATGTCTACCACTATCACTGCCCTCTTCCTTTTTCTTCTTCAAAAGAGCTTGAAATTTCTATATTATAGATTCTGAAAATTGGTCAAATATAAACCATATTACTTTTCTTCTTTATTACCAAAAATTTATTACTCTTAACATTATTTACTAAATTCTATGGTATATATTATCTTTTCTTTTTCCGATCATTGACCATATATGTGATCTAGAAACAATAGCGAAGGTATTTCGAGTGTATTCTTTACTTGCCGTTTCTGGCTACACAAACGTCATATCTCTCTGGTGACTAGTGACTACACAACAAAAAAAGAGAAACCGAAAGAATCTAGCGTTCATGGGTGGTGGTGGGGGGGGGTGGCCAACATATAATGTAATTCACATCCCAATAATTCTCATGATATTCCCGACTTTGCTAACTCTTTATTCCAATTTTATCACACACGCGTGGCATGTCATTTTTTGTCAAATCTTGAATGACATGATCCATTATTCATAGGGTCCCCAAATTTTATAGATGACAAAGCCATTCTTTGTTGTCGTGTGCATCCCTTTTGGCCAAATCTTTGTGCATTGAATTAATGCACATCTGGTTTTGGGTGATTTTCTACTTGAGCATAACTTGTAGAGAGCCTATGTTCTAGGATCAAGTATTTTACCGTGCTGAAACAATAAGCTTCAATTACAACAAGTCTATATAATATTGTGGATTAAAATAAGAATTAATGTTACATGTTTTGATAATTATTGATTGAAAGATATTTCTTTTTTAAGAAAAAAAAGTCTCTCTTATGTTGCAAAATTTTTTAATTTAAAAATTTTTTTTTTAAAATTATTTTTTTATATTAATATTATTAATTAATAAATATTTTTTACTTTTCTTTAAATACATTAAAATATGACTTTTAGTCAGATTGACTTAAGATAAAATATATTAATTGATATGATAAAATAAATGTGAATATTTTTTTATTTTTTAAAAATATTTAAAAAATAAAAAAAAATAAAGTAACATGTAAGTATAAGAAAAATATAAAATAATTTTTTTTCATTTAATTTTAAGTATTTATGAGATCAAGTAATATGTATTTAATTTATATATTTTTTTATTATTTTCATGTTACTCCATAAAGGTTGCTATCTAACTTTTTTTAAAATTTTATATAAAAATTTACTCTATTTATATATCATTCTATTGTGTGGTATTAAATACTATTTATATGTTACTAAATGTTAAAATTTTAAGTATGATTGTATGAATTGTACAATTAAAAAATTTTATATCATAAAAAAATAATAATAAATAAATAATTTATAAATAAAAATGACTTATAAATTTAATATCATAATATTTTGAATTAAAATATATTATTAAATTTATAAATTTGTTATTTATTTAGATTTTACTCAAATTTTCTTCTGATTTTAAACTTTCAAATTTCTCCTAACAAATGATATTAGAACTAATAATTTGTCCCTTTCACATTTTTTCTTAACAAGTAGTAGATAACTAATAGTTAACAAGTGATATCAAAGATTGTATCAGAGTTAATAATTCAAAAATGAAAAAAAAAAAGTGAGTATGAATAGTATTTTTCCTAATAAATTTTATTAAAACTGATAATTGGGATTAAACAAAAAGATGAGTATGAATAATGTTATTCTTAACAAATGGCATTAGAATTAATAGTTTGACAAAAAGATGAGTATGAATAGTGTGTATTTTCCTATGACTATTGCCCCAATATAAAAGGAAGAAATGAATTATATTCACTAAGAATAAGGTCCATATTTCCTATGACTACTATTTCTATAAAAAAAAAAAAAAAAGAAAAGATGAATTATATTGATCAAGAATAAGATTGAAGTGAAGTGGTAAAGCTTGACTCAACAATAAAAGAAGTGTGACACTTTGAGTGTTAGTAGCTACACACTTCAAATAAAGATGAAGTAAGGTTAGGCTTAAGTAGAGTGATAAGACGTAACTTTAGAATAAGAGGAGTGTGTCTCTTGAGTGAAGTGTTAAGGCGTTACTCCAAAATATGAAGAGTGTGGCCCATTTGGCTGGCATGGATTGAAAGTATTTTTAGTGGTAAACCATTTTTGCCTGAAAAAAATATGTGATTTGATCCAAGTTTGAATGCTACTGTGGTCCAAGGCTAAATGGCCTGGAAGCAGCTATTCTATTAATGACTTCACGCTAAATATTGCGAGCATCCCATCTGTTGGGAAGGATAGAGTTCGCATAGGTCAAGTGGAGTGGTCCACGCCTCCGAAAGGTATCTTCAAATTTAATACGGACACATCCATTATTGGCTCATCTGGAGTGGTGGGTACTGGAGGGATCTCGAGGGGACGCAATCCAATGGTCGTATCTTTTTTCTAAGGCTGTGGGGCTGTTAGCATCAATGAGACGGAGCTTCTGTCCATTAGGGATGCAGTGGCATTATGGGGGCAATGGGAGGGCGCGGAGCAGGCACCATTGATCATAGAGAGTGACTCATGCACCGCGGTAATATGGTTAAACAATGGCAAAGAGAGACCATGGCACTTTCCGTCTTTCATGACATCAAGAATATGCTAAAGGGGCACATCTCCTTCGTCTATTAGCCACGTGAATGTAATTTTTTTGTAGAATCCATGGCGAAACAAGGGATTGCACGTTCTATAGACTTTGTAACCTTGCATTGAGGGGTAAGAATTTCGCCAGGAGTGGGTCGCAAGCTGCTTGGGGGCAGTAGCACTCGGGGCTGTTTTTTGGGCACTGTTAATTGGGGGCTGCCTCGGTACAGTAGCACTTAGGGGCTTTTTTTTAATGCTCTAGGGATTGTAAAAAGATTATTAAAATTTTAAACAAGACTGTATAAGTTAAGCGATTAAAAAATTTCTCATTAAAAATGACAAAAAAATTTAAAATAAGAAATTTTTATAAATTTAATATTTTAAAATTTTGAATTAAAATATAATATGATTCACAAAAACGAACTTTTATTAAAGGCAGTCATCCCGGAGCATTCCATATGGACTTGGTAAGTTGCCGACATTTCATTTTTATGCACTTGTCAGAGTCGTTTTCCATTCACTTTTAAAGCCTATTTTCTCATTGTTAACAAAGTATCAGGGTCCAATCGAAATAGAATAAGAATCCTACACCACAAACATTTCAACTTATGCACAGCCTGGTGCCTAATGGATCCAATTTTTGTACTACCAATATCATAAATCGAAGATGTACAATCCAAATTGAAGGCGTTTTTGTTTGAAATGATGGAAAGTCGAAACGAAAGTAAAATGTGAGAATAAGATTTTTACTATGATCTGATTAGATTTATCGTATCAAGCAAATAATTCCATAGTGGAAGTGAAACTCGCACATTTGAGGCCAATCTAAAGATATTAATTAGCTGGCAGATTATAATTGTGTATTGAAACTACATTTAGTTCAGGACATGTATTCGGCAGATAGTGGTGAATCCAGGAATGCCTCCTTGCTAATGTCTAATACCATCACTATGAATCTAACTATTCCAATCAATGCGAATTTCTCAGAAAAATCCGAAAAATAGCACAGCCACAAATTTTAGTTGGTGAGGACAACGATGTGTATCCAAAAAAAAATGCTAATAAATTAAATGCAAGCAAAGTAAGGTGTGGATACAAAAACACATTTAATGTTTTCTTTGGTATTTTCAGTTCTTAACACAATGTTTTGTGTAAAATATCAATTATGCATTTTTAATGTTTAGTGACATCACTATACATCTAACTATCACAATCAATGATAATTGCTTGAATAGGATTCAAACTGTAGCGTAGCCAAAATAAGTAATTTTTGGTGAGACGGCGAAACATCACTTCTGTTTTTTTATTTTTTGTCAACCAAAAAAAAGAGAAAAAAAAAATTGAGTAATAATATATATAAACACATAAAATTTTATTCGACATTTAGAGTGTTTGATATAATTTGTTTTTTGGTCTAAAATATAGATTAAGTATTCTTAATTTGAAAACAAGTACATGATGAAAATTTTAAATGAAAGATATATTAGAATAATAACAATATATTATTTTTGTAGTTAGACAATAAATTTAAAATAAATAATAATTTAACATATGTTATTTTGGATGATGGAAATATAAAAAACTTAGTTTACAAATAAACTGTAAAGAAAAGTTAAAAAAATTGAGATTATAAGATTCCTGTAGATTATATATATAGAGTAGATAGAATTCTTTTAAACTAAGGTTATTTATTATTATTATTATTATTAAATGAATATTTCATTGCTCGGACCCAAAAGAATACATAGAATGCAAAAAGTTTCACCCCCAAACTAATACAGCAAGCTGGTGTATAAAGGGAGCCACTAGAGAACATTGAGCTTCAATCTAACATTTGGTTAAAACTACTATATAGACTAGCAAAACTGGTACAACTCACATCATCAAGCGACTTGAAAGCTCTATCCCATGTGCACAATGATGAAAGAATGCGATGAATCACCATTTTTTCACTAGCAGTCTTATTCTCAAAAACACTGTTGCTTCCTTATTCCATAGATGCCAACATATAAAGGCAAGAATTAAGTCCAAATCTCTTAGGAATCCAATACTCGGGTTTGAAATTCCTAACAATGCAATGCAATAGTTGTGGCACTGAGTAAGGGAAGGGAACCTACCAGCACAAACAACTCAAAAAACACCTGCCAAGTATTCACAGCAAACTCTTGCAACGAAGCATCAGGTGATTTGAATTTTGATTGTTACTACAACACCAAGGACACATAACAACGAGGAAGCAACCCCTTTTACATAAATTAGGGATAGTGGGAATTCTATCCCTAGCAGCAAGAAGGAGAAATATAGAGATTTTTGAAGGAATGTACTTTTGCCAAATGACTCCAGTAGGGAAACGCTCGAAATGAGATACACCAACAGATTCCATTAAGCTCTCATAGAAGGTCCCATTTGAGAAGCCTTTTGAAGAAGAGGGTTTCCAACTAACCTTCAAGTAGACATACCCTCGCAGGTCAAGCCGGTTTGGATAACCGACGATTCATT
Source organism: Rhizophora apiculata (assembly GCA_037832385.1). Classification (NCBI taxonomy): domain Eukaryota; kingdom Viridiplantae; phylum Streptophyta; class Magnoliopsida; order Malpighiales; family Rhizophoraceae; genus Rhizophora; species Rhizophora apiculata. The sequence continues at coordinate 5,567,434 of CM075441.1, read as the reverse complement.
TCCTGGTTTAGGGATGGTTTCAATTTCTCTTCTAGGTCATGTTGGATTCCCATTTCGATCTGGTTCCTGTTCAGGTACAGTTTTGACCTCAATTCAATACTGACTTTTTCAAAAATTTTGGAACACATCATAAAATTTTCATAATAAATTTAATATATATAGAAATTACTAAAAATAATAAATTAGAATTGATTATGGCGGTTGGATTCAATTGATTTGTATTTTCTTCTTCGTGGACTTGATCAGCCCTCTTTTCTAACATTCAAATAAACAGGGGTTTCTTTCAATCCTCTCCTCCCTCAATTCTCACCTTTCTATTGCTTGGTTTGTGAATTGACTGTGGAGGCAACGGTAAGCTGAACCCCATCTTTACACGTCACGACGTTTTATAATGCTCTAATTTGGCTTTCTTTTCCCTTTTTGGTCCTAAAATAAGTAAAACTTTCTATAAAATTTTCTGTTTTATTTATTTCATTTATTTGATAATAATTGTATGTTTTAATAAAAAATTTAAAGCAAAACAATTACTTGAGCGATTGATTTTTAACTTTTTTGTTTTTTCCCTTTCTACTTCTTGTTAGATACAAGATGATGCATAATAGAAATCAATAGTGAGAAAAATTTATGTTGCTAGATCCCAAATAAATATTGGGATTAAAGTTTTGTTATCATTGTCATCGTCTTGGCAGACATTAAATACAAGATAATCCCATGTCCAAAGGAGCCTGTGCCCGCCGGGGATACATGTAATAATTGTATGTTTTAATCAAAAAAAATCTAAAGCAAAACAATTACTTGAGCAATTGATTTTTAGCTTTTTTTTTTTTTTTTGGCGTTTTTACTTCTTGTTAGATACAAGATGATGCATAATAGAAATAAATAGTGAAAAAAAAATAATGTTGTAAGATCCCAATATTTAATTGGGATTAAGGTTTTGTTATTATTGCTATCGTCTTGGCAGACATTAAATACAAGACAATCCCATGCCCAGAGGGGCATGTGCCGCCAGGGATACATGTACTTGTTTGGTTGATCTTTTCATAGTTTCAATTATTATTGGATGGAATGGGTAATGTATATGTCAGTGATGCATGTGCCCATAATAATTTTAAGTTTTCATAAATATGTCGAGAATCTAAAGCCCTATAAATCCATAGACATGAACACATCTTAGAAATTACAAAAGGGAAACAAAAAACAAACTTTGTGTATAACCTCATAATTTTTTTTCCATGATTCATAATTTGTACTTAAATCTTAAAAGATGATATATTTATTGTACAGATTAACATTTAAATCTTAAATATAAAATTAAAAATTTAAATAACTCTATTATTAGATTTTATAATTAATAATTATTAATAAAAAATTTAGTGGTAGAATATGAATTAGATCTTATAACTAATAACTACTAATAAAAAATTTAGTGGTAGAACATAATTACTTTGGTCCAAAGCCAAAATAGTTTATAATGATATGTTGCATATCAATAATTACAATATGTTCAAACATGCACATACAATTAATTATGTGTGAAAACTAAAAAGTTATAGAAAATAGTTACTCGTACAATTAAGTTTCTTATTAAATTCAAGCACACACTATAGTTTCGAGAATGCAAATGCAATGGTAGATCTGTCCTGGAAGATGGAGACGGCCATGTTCGATGAACAATTCAGTTCAGTGGCAGACTCTGTATGGAGGCTAAGTAATCGACACGTTGAAGGACCAATGAGTGGAAAAGGACGTGTAGATGCGGAAGGAGTCCCGCATAAAGCAAAGAGCTGTAGCATCGTCAGCCACCCGATTAAAGGTTGGCAGTCATTCGTCATGCCTCCCCTTATTGAACTGGTTTCAAGTACCTGTAAACACGTTTCTCTTGAAAATGAAAGAGGATTTATGACAATACACATCATATAAATTTCCGATTCGATACATTGTAATTAAGTACTCAAAATCATTATTATTAAAGTTATAGGTTCTATATGAAAAAGGTTGAACCAGAAATAACATAAAACTCTTAAAAATAATAACTAATATTTTTGTTATGTTTTGTTTTTACTTTTTTTGAATATATATATTTATATATAGTATAGCATTAAGATAGAGAGATCGAAAATAGTTTAAGATTTTTTTATGAGCAAGCTATCATCCATTTTATGGATAAATCTTATATTGCACTGGTGCCTATTGGAGTTTTACTCCTTGGTTCCACTAATTAGAATGAAGCAATAACCAATAAAGAAACTCAATGTGTCTTATAAAATAAAAATAGAAAAAAAGAAAAAAGAAATTCACTTTGTGTTATTCACCGTAGATATTTACAAATCACATCCTGTATATCCTTGCAAGATTTCACGAACATACATTGGTTTTGAAAATCATATTTTATAACTTGTTGTTTAGTGCGGAGTAACAACTAATAAGTATTGACCTATAATAATAATAATAATATAAATAATGATATTTATCCTAACTTGCTATCCCGACAGCGTTACATGAATAATAGCCTTTAAAGTGATATGGAAAATTTTGATTTGACAAAATAAAAGTACAAAAGAGAGAATTTTATAGTCAAATTTTGTCTCAAACCCTCTTAGCGTATTTGTGCAAATTAGTCAGGAAACGAAGCTATCATCGATAGCATTACTCATAATATATTGTGTTAAGCAAGTCCAAATGACACCATATATAGCACTAGATTGAGTGATATTCCGAGCTTAAATTGCATCGCAGTTGAGGATGATTAAACCAAAACCACAATAATAATAATAATAGCAAAGAAAAAGGGAAAGGATCATACAAATAATTTAGTTGTCATTTATGCTGCTAATTAAATCATTATGCATTCATAGCAAAATTCCGAATGCTGAAGAAAAGCAAATAGCATGACCTGCATACAAAATAACCACGGATAATCAATTACTGTAAAGAAAGTTCAACCATAATGCTTATAATATAATAACAATCTAAGTAAAAAAGAAAAAGGACGTACAGATGAGTGACCCCAGTCTTGGCCCCACAGATGATCAACACATTTGTGAAGCACCTATTTTTCTTATTAAAAAAAAAAATGATTATTGGGTGATACAATTGATTTCTGTAATTGCGATTGCAATTTGACTACTAGTTACTCGGGCTAAATTTTAAGCCAATCAGCATTTTTTGAAAAAAGGAAAAAAAAAAACAGTAGAAATTTTTATTCATTAAGCCATATAGTTTTGGTTCATTGTTCTTTTTCTTTTTCTGGTTTTTTTCTTTTTGTTTTGAAAGATACAATAACCAAGTCAATTTTATTAGAAAACTAGGACTGTACGTCTGCATCCAAAATAAAAACTGGGATGCCATTGAAACTGAAGCATTCCTTATCTCTAGGGACAATCTCCCAAAATCAAAACATTGATGCTTTCAAAACTAAAGCAATCCCCTTTTCTAAGAATAGCCTTCCCAATCACCCGCGTTGGCTCATTGTTTAGGTGACTAGGTTATTCCATTTTTCGGAAAAGAATTGGAAAGTACCAAATAAAAATAAAAGTAAAAAAGAAGCAAGATTTACCTATCAATGTACAATCTAAATGTCTTCCCAAATCAAAACAATAAGACCTTTTCTAAGTGAACAGAAAAGCATTGGTGACCAAAACAAACAAGACTTATCATTAACCCGATTGTCATTATAGTTACGCAAAAATCCAATAGTTGACAATTTGGCATTATAGGCATAAACCAACATTTTTGATCAAACAGATATGGTCAACATGTAGGCCAACAAACCGCAGATTGAATAATTTTGAAGAATTGACAGTTCATTTGCCACCATATAATCAACGATATCAGGGCAAAACAAGGAGATGATGGACAGGACTACTTTGTTTGGGAATCACTTTCCACCGGCTATAAACGGTGGGTGGGTGTGGAGATTCTTTCGAAAAATGGGGAGAACAAGTATGATGGCAAAGTAAGGAGATGAGGAGTAGGACAATTTTGTTTGGGAATCACTTCCTACAAGTTGTGAATGATGGGTGGGTATAGAGATTCTTGCAAAAAATGGGGAGAAGTGCGGATGCATCTATGCAGGGAAAGGTGAGTAAATCTGGTTGGACGTTTGGGTTCAGTAGATTTATTAAGAGAGGGGAAGCTTTTGAAGCGATCCAACCACTGATGGGGGTGTAGTTTTTAGACTATAGACTTGGGATTAAGCTTGCAAACTTTGAGAATCCTAGGTGGTTAAGAAGAGGTGTGAATGGGTCTAGGAGGGTGAATCCAACCACTACGGGAAAGTTGTAATACAGTAGGAGGAGAGCCAGGGTGAAAGAAGGCTTAAACAGTCTCTAAAGACCGAGGGAGGGTAAAGACAAGAGTGAAGCTATTGGGTGGGACAAATGGTGTTGTTGCCAGTAGATTCAATTGAGGGAAAGATTCTACGGCTGAAAGTGAGCGTAGAGTTCGAGGGTCCAGCCACGATCCCCACAGTGAAGAGGAATTCAGACGTGGGCAAGGAGTGAGAGTGAACTGGCGATTCCTTCTCTAAGGAGAGTGTGGAGTCCCATCGAGGCAGTCAAGTTGGAGAGGAGAACTGTCGGAACCAGGACGTGGTGGGGGCAAGGAGGGAAGAAGTGCAGTTGGACAGTAGCTCTGCGTCACCAGAAGAAACGCCAGCTATGTTAGGCACGTGGTTCTCAGAGAGTCCAGGCAAGGTAGGACATGGCACGCGGCAAATGAAGGAAGCTCGATTGGAGTCTAGTTTGGAGACAAGACTATGTCAACTTGGGGGAGATTTTAAATTTTAAAATATGATTAATACTACGGGTGGTGAGGGCCAGGGTTAGAGGAGTATAGGTAAGCACTAAGCAGTCTAGTGGAGCCATAATGGAGGTGGGCTTAGGCTGCGTAAAGGGTACGGGAGATAAGAGAGGGCAAAAACAAGCCTGTTATGGGTAACAAAGTAGGTTTGTGTGGAACTTGGTCTTCTAAACAAGGGGCGGCAATTATGATTACCGGCTAATGAGAAGAAGTTTGATCATGGGGGAGGGTTGAAGCAATAGGGGGAAGGATTTTTGGAGGAGACATTTGGGATGAGGTTGATGGAGGAAACATAAGCTTGTCTTTGGAGTTAGAAGTTTGAAGAGGGGAAAGAGAGAAGTGGTGGTGTTTGATCAATTTTGGGGCACTGATTATTTTTCTTTTCCTTTGTTTTTTATTTTTTGAGAGCTAGAACAATTTAATCTACTTCATTTGAGTTGCTAATTTGATTTATAGGAGCGATAGCAATCATTTTACAGGTACTTTGTATTTATGTTTTGAGCAGGTGTCCCCTGTGTTTTGGAAATGTCATGAATAAAATTTCTTATTGCCATTAAAATAAAAAATTAATTAAAGTTTAAGCTAGTAGACATTAAGGTGAGAGAGAATAAAAGTAAATAAAAATTATTATGTTTGTAGATGACTTGATATTGTTTGAAGAGTGTTTTGCGAAAGAGTGGGAGAGAGAAGGTAAAGTCTGGAAAGTTTCTTGGAATTGCTTTTGATTGTTATTTCTTCAACATTTCATTTGATCCTCACATCTTGCTTTTATAGGAGATTTGTAGAAAAATGTAGAATATATCATTAATTTATAGTCACACATTCTTTTTAATCTCTAAGTCACTTTTTCTTATCGTCCCAAAATCTACTGCTCTTATAAGTCAAACTTAGATATAATCTATTTCTAAAAGCTTTTATTCTTTTTCAAGTAGATCGTAAATCTTTTTATTGCAGTAGACATGTCATTTTAATGTATCTTTGATTCATTAAATCTAAAATTTATATCCAACATCATCCTTCAACACTCTTTGATTGTTCGAGTTTAAAGTCCTAGTTTGATGCTCCAATGACTGAACAGCTTGTATGCCAATGGTTTGGTCAAAATATCTACAATTTACTCCTACGAATTGAAATGTTATAGGTTAATCAGATTCAAGCTTTCAGCTTTTAGGAAATGGTACTTCAACCCCAAGTGCTCTGTTCTGTTATGATCCACTAGATTTTTGACAATGGTAATGACTAACTTATTGTCATGGTATAGAATGGCTGGTGCTGTAATTTGCAACCGCCAATCCTTCAAGTTATCTTCCTAATTCAAATTGCTCGATTTGCTTTAGCTACTACCGCTATGTACCCTACTTTTGCACTTGATTGAGAAATTGCTATTAGCTTCTTTGAATTCCAACACACTACTTTTGAACCAAGAAAGAAGCAATGGCCACTTATACCTTTCATGTGATCAACATTACTAGCCTAATTTGAGTCCACAAAGCCAATTGATTCTGCTTACTTGTTGGTTGCGTATTTGATTTCCAGGTTCTTCATGCCCCTTGGAAATCTAAGAAGCATCACACTTGGGTGTTATCTGTGCCCTTGAATTCGAGTTGTAATGTTTTTCATGTTTCTTTTACTAATGAAATTGCTATAATCCTTAGGAATATGATTTTTGAAACTGAGGAATAAGTAAAGGTCAAAGCTTTTGATGTCTTTTGCCGTCCTTTCCTTATTCTGTCTCCTTTCTGCATCGGTCAGTCCATCAGTTGCAATTAGGGCTACATACCCTGTCTGGACAATTTTCTAAAGATCATAGGTCATGAAAAAGCCTTTAATTCTCACGCTCAGTAGTCATAGGTTTCTCCAGCAAAGATTGGTGATGCAGGAAACGTGACAGTAGTTGTACATAATTTTGTTGCAATAGTTGCCGAAAGCTACTCTACTTATTGTAATAATGTTCCCGCTTGTTGCTGCTGGTTTTGCCATTCTAATGTGGCTGAATTTGTTGTGTTTGCCGATACTTTAATATTGCTTAAAGGGTGTTTAAGTTGCTGAGTGTTTTGGAAAAGATTGATACAGTCCGATAGAGAAACACCAAACAGCCCGGAGAACCTTGTAACCAAATCACATGACCAAACAAAGAGTTACCATGATTGTTCAGTATTTCACATACAATTGCAAGACATACATATTCGTGCATCAGTACTAGAGTCTACTTATTCTATTTGTTTAATGAATTCTGAATCTCCTGTGTATTCAAATTTTAAAGCATCCATCCGGGGACAAAGACATCAGTGTTTTCTGCTTCAGTCCTGCCGGTTGCTTCAGCTGACTCCGGAGATTTGTAGCTGCAAGTGAATGAAAAGATTTTGAGGAAAATAAGAATGTCTGGAGAAACAACTTTAAGCGTCAATGTCGGAGCCATCAAATCCAGTTTCATGCATGCTTTGCAATTTGTGAATAGGGGTTACCCGATCTGCAATGCATTACTATTGGATTGCAAAGGCCCAACGAAATTCATTGACCGTGCAGGCTGAAGGTTGTATGGATTGTTTTGCTCCCTGGCCTCCAGTGAAGAAAGAAACACTTTGTTGACTTCCTCCAACTGTCCATCATTAACAACAAATATACAAAATTTATTGGAATTACAGTGATTTTAGATCATCAGCACGCATAATTCTAGCAAGTCCAATACTGAATGGTAAGTTAGATACTAATGAATATTCTCTTATTTTTTTTGTAAAAATCTTATATTCTCATAATTTGAATTTCCAGACTTTTAAAATAAATATTTAAGTAGGGTTTGAGTCCATCCTCCGTTCCAAAAGGACAAGAACTCACGTCGTTAATTTATTCAACAAAAAGGTTTCCATGTAACTGTGAGGATTCGGACAATTTCCAAACATGAGACATCAACGAACTTAAAACGAATATGGCTTGAACATGGATAAGCAGCAGCTTCAATAAAGAAGCAAGAAAGATGAATGCACACACAAAGTAGAATTATAACATGCATTTTGAAAGTATAGGGGACTAATTGGATAATGAAATTGGCACATATCAAAGCATAATTGCTTACCTCAAAGGACAAGCAAGTTAATACGCCTATACATTTAATCATTCAATGGTTAGCCTTAATAGTAAAGAAGAGAAATTGGAATTGAGTAGACTACAAGTTACGGTTTTAGATTCCAATCTACCTGATTGTGCTACAATCTTTCAAGTGAGATCTGGCTGATAACAACTTATATATACTACAAGTTGACCTAGGTTATTATTATTATTATTATATTTTTATAATTTGCATAAAATGGTTTTATACATATTATTATTAGGGGATTGTACATGAAGGGAACCAGACAGGAAAGTGAAACAGAGTTAGTACCGTTCATCCTTAAAGCATTGTATGGTTTCCAAAAGCAATTTCCTTCCTTGCGCGAAGCATAAATTCCTTGGGGATATTACAATTCTACATGAAAGTACAGTAATTAATAATAAAGAATATTTACCTTCCTTTGGGAGGTCAGAAAGTTGGTCGGCATGGATTGGGTCTGAAACAATGCACAACTTAACTATGACTACTTTAGATCGATTAGGCAAAGCAGTCCAAATAAACCAGCTTAAGGTACTTTAAAAATTAAAAACTAGATATTAAGCCTCTAAAACCCCTTTTCCAAACGGCGGAAAGCAACCCCATCTCCACATGTGCCATTGTACAGTACAAAAACAGTGATGGAAAAGAAAGTCGTAGATATTGCTCTTTCTATACTGGTACGAAAAAAAAGAAAAAAAAGAAAGCTAAAAGAGGTATCGAAAGATATTCCTAACCATTGCATTTTACCATGTGAAGAACATCCATCACAAATCATTAGATGTTCAAGTTGAGTCTTAATTTATTTCCCATTTTGGTAAGTTTTCATTATTAAAATCAAATGCTTTAATTTTGTTTGGAACTTTAGATATTCACTCCAGAAAACTAATCACAGTGGACTTACAGACTTCATTTTAAGAATAATTTCAACCCTAACAAAATTTATTAAGTAAATTGCAAACTGTCAAATAAAATCAACTCACATAAAAACATGTGCAATATGACAACAATTATTAAATAACACAGGGTTCATTCAGATGTATTTGTAATAGCAATTTTTTTTTTTTTTCCTGTGAACACAACTTTCAATCATTGGTGACCTTAGGGATATGAATGCTACTATTAGATACCTTTCTCAGCCTTATTTTTGCTTCATATGACTATGTCCAGCTGATGCCTCAAAACTTGTCAGTTCCTTTATGCCCAAACTCCCTCGTATCTTCCCCCGAGAAGATTAACTACGCAAATGCCATGCATTTCCAAAGATATATTCTTATGTTAACTGATTATGGCAAGTGAAAGCGATTTTTAAGATGTAATAACGCATGATGACTTGCCTCTGTTGATGCCTGTAGAACCACTTTGCTTTAGGTTCAAATACTCCTGGGTACTTGCTCTGCTTGAGGACATTGAACGTGTTAACCAAACTCGTCCATGGTATGGAATTGGACATAACTTTGTTCACCGACAATAAACAGCTAGGCAGTGTCAATGCAGATTTAAAAACAGTATTCCATTTCTTCATTGCACCTTTATTAGCAATTCCTCTCCTAGCTATCATCCAAGTGGTGATTCCTTGCCCAATGAAGCATTCTCTAATGTTTTCCACCAATAGTAAATACTACGCAAATTAAGAACAGCACAATCGTGTTAACAATGTGCAGAAGATGTGCATTACATTGCATATCATTTGCGATGAGTTAGCTTCCAATGCTCCATAGGCTGTAGCTTTTGGTACCATCTTCGTTGTTCTCGGAATGCTATAATCAATGGCGAACACCAAGTTACGAATTACATGTACAAGCTTTTAGCACATAGTGGTAAATTTTTTTTCATTTTAGAAGAAAAAACAAAGACCCCCTTTAAATTTTCTACTACACTCATAATATCGCATTCCACAAATGTGACTTGTTTTTTCCATGTGCTACATTCTAACAAAAAATACAAACATTTTAGCTATCCAACATCACACTTTTTCTTTTAGTTCAACTGTTTTTTTAGTTTGGTTGAAGATGAATATGGGAAAAATAATAAAAACTGTTTGCTGTAACTACTATAAGAACATGTGTGCTATAGCAAACCAATATCGTGGCCTCCATTGTTTCAGATTAATTTGCACCGTGTATTGCAAATCGTAAAGACATCAATAAGAAAATTGCCTGAAACCCAAGTTTAAACTGAAGTCCATTCTACATACCCAAAACAAACAATTGGCTGTCCCATTCATTTTTTCTCGTTCAATTTTCATATT